>JAQPZY010001647.1:4547500-4707500 GCA_029931535.1 Margaritifera margaritifera | reverse complement strand
TTTTCACATACTAAATACAAATCTTTGACAGATGTAGACTTTGTAATTTATCTTTCTTTTCCCAAAGAAATCTATGTTTCTAGGTTTCATCTGGGTCAGTATTATAGGCCTGATTTTGTGAAGAAAGTTTTGCATGGTGTGTACATTTTTATATAATTGTTATTTTCTAAGGTGTGCAAATAAATATAGGAACAATTAATTATCATTTTCTTACATACCTAAAATATGCAAAAATATGCAAAAGACATTTTAAAAATAATAATTGTGATATTTACAGCTTGTTGTATGAAAAATTTGTGTGAAAATTACAGTGTAAGAAAAATTACAGTGTATGAACAATTAGAGGGTATGAAAAATTAGTGTATGAAAAATTGGTGTGTGAAAATTACAGTGTATGAACAATTAGAGTGTATGAAAAAACAGATGATATGAAAAATTAGGGAATATGAAAAACCAGAGGATATGCAAAAATCAACAGGTATGAAAAATGACAGGATATGAAAATATTAGAGTACCAGTATGTAAAATATTAGAGGGTATGAAAATTTGCAGACAGTACAGCATATGCCTTAACGAAATTGACATGGTTCATAGTTTATTGTACTCACTACTAATTTCTCTTTGGCTCACTCAGCCTTCTCATTATCAACCAGCTGCCAGTTAAATTAGTCTTATTTTCCAGCTGAACTGTCTACTTTTACAACACTGTAACATTTAATGTTATATTGTTACATTGACTCTTGTAACATATTCTTTTACAGCTGAGCCCTCTACTTTTACAACATTGTAACATTTATTGTTATATTGTTGCATTGACTTACACTTGTAATTTTAATTGAGCCGGCTACTTCAAAAGATAATGAAAAGGCAGCTCACTATCGAGGTAAGAGTTATTAAACAAGTTGCACATACAATTTTTCTGTCCTGAGGTTGGGGTGTGGGTGGGTTGCCCCATGACATTGTTTGGCAACCTTGCATACAACAGGGACATTTGGGAACACAGTGGCTGCAAGGGTTGGTCGTATGATCATGTGTCATGTATAAATGTATTTTCTTAAGCTTTATTGCTTTTATGTCGACAGATATGCTAACTGTTGGTGTTCAGGAAATAAGCTGGAACTGGATGATTACAAAAATCAATACAATCAAATAGTCTTCTTCTGTTCATACCTAACATTATCCACTCAATTAAGTTAGTCATGGTGTGGTCCCTGGGATGTCTCTCCAACCCATTGCTACCTATGTATGGGGAATATTTAAAAATAAAGGTTAGTCATGGTGTGTGTGAGCGTGTGAATCTCCAAGGGATGGTGTCACTGCTTAGCTTGAACAAATTTCCTGCCATTTTGGTTGTAACTTAATTGGCCTGCCTCCACAATACATTAGTATATCATTTAGAAATGAATTCTTTCAACAGTTTATTTTAATTTTAACAGTTTATTTTAATTTTATGTTCTGCCCAAATAAAGTTTTGGCTTTTTCTATGAAATTGTTTTGTTACTTGGTAATACATGAAAACTGTCATTAACAAAGTTTTTTCAGGACTAGTGGTGAATGTTGATGCAAACCAAAGATTAATGGACACAATGTACCGCCTTTGCAAAACAATAATGCCTGTTTGGTGTTTTTATTCTTGGAAGTCAGTTTACTTGACAAGGTCCATAGTGATTTAATTCTTTGAACAATGGAAATTTCAAAATAGCATATAGGAGCCTTGCAGGTTCAGTGACTAAAGCCATGTTTCATTTAAATAAACATATGCATAACTTAAGCCTACCAATTGACTGTCAACTGAAACTATTTCATCAAACTATATTGCCAATTTAACATAATGGATGTGAGATATGGTAATTTGAAAATCTGGATATTATCAAAGAAGTGCACATTGATTTTTATGATTAATAATTAGTTTAAGAAAAAGCAATCCACTAAACACAATACAATATATGGCAAGTTGGGTTGTCATCCACTAATTGTTTACATAAAATCAAGAATGATTGGTTTCTGGTCTAATTAGTTATAGATAAAAATATGAAGTTCTTTTGAACAGTATATAGCTTTTGTTAACTTAATACTTGACTGACTCTGATAAAAAAATGATAAAAAATAAATCAATTTGTTATAGAAAAATTCACTTGAAAATGTAGACCTCAAATATATCTAGCAAAGCCATTTTTTTCTTACATTAGAACTCCAAGCAGTGTATTTGCATATTTTACGTTGACAATTGAACTAGAAATGCAAAAAGAAATTGGTAAATGGACTCAAATTAAATCAAGCAATTTTATTGTAAGAATTAAGTCCAAAGTTGTCTGCATAATGCTTCTGCTGTAGAATCTTGATGATTAAGACTTAGTCTCTTGGTGTAAGTTTGGTGTTTTGCAGTGTTCACAAAGTATTCCACTGAATTTGAAAGGAAGAAATTAGTTCCAAACCAGGGAGAAAAATACACACTATATTAAATTCTTATCTTGAGCTCTGCATACATGTAAATTTTTAGTTGCACAGTTAAAGCAAATCGTAAGAGATCAATATAAACCAATTTGGCAAGTTGATATGGCAGCCTCACATAAAAGAATTACATGTGGTATATTTAAAACTGATCTAATTTTAGAAAATTATTTGTTAATTTTGCCGAATAAATATATGTAAGCCTATTACATAATGTTGAGTAAGTAATCATAGATTTCTAATTGAGCAAAGCTGATGAGAGAGAATACCATGAAATATTTGGAAGCATACCATCTATACTTGCTTATAAGTCAAGTCCAACTGCAAAAAACATAGACCCTGATTTGACATCACATAATGCACCAGCAGATCAGGGTCAATATTGTTTCTTTCTACTGATTACTCCTAACAAACTGCATAGATCCAGATCTGCGAGCACCTTATGCAATGGTAGATCTGGGTCTGTGCAGTTTGCATTTTGACTCGACTTATAAGTGAGTACATATGGTACATTATGTAGAGGATACAATATTGGAGATGTATAGTTTTTCCTCGAATGTCATTGTAAAGTGCCATGAGCATAAATATAGTCTGTTTACTCTGGCAATATCATGTTATATGGTTATTTTTCTTGTTATCCATTGTCAAACCCAATTACTGTGTATACTCATGTATAAGTCGTGTCCTACTTCAAATAACATAGATCGTGATCTACGACTGCATAATGCTGCAGCAGATCAGGGTCTATGTTGTTTGTTCTACTGGTTACTCCTAACAAACTGCATAGACCCAGATCTGCTGGCACATTATGCAATTGCAGATCTGGGTCTATGCAATTTGCACATGGACCAGACTTATATACAAGTATAGATGGTACTGTCAGCCAATGCTGGCATGAACTACAGGAGCTTATTACCTCTTGAGTCCACTTTATTGTCCCATCCAAACAATACAAATATGGTATACATCCATTGCCAATATTTTGTATGTGGAAACCAATGGAGCCACCAGAAAAGATCAACCCCAAAAATCATTTTTTTTTAAAGTAGAAAAAAATATGTGAAGGATAACTTTGGGATGGCAATAAAGGTAATAAGCTGCCTTACAAAGAAGATCAAAGGTCATTGTCCCTAGTCTGGCAGAATTCCAACCATTTGTATCCTGACCATTAATTACAACATGTTCCAAGGGAGATGAGTTGTCCACCATTTTGGAAGGGCTTCCAGAGGATGATATTTAGAAACAACAAATTACTGTATTTTGTGTAATTTCTCAAATACTGCTATTTTCAACTTCTTTCTCAAAAATAAAAGGACCAGTTTCAACTAAACTTGCCAGGGAGCATCCTGGCATAAAGAGGCCTTTCAGGTTTGTACAAATGATGCAAGTCAGCCATAAATGTTGCCATCATTACTAACAAGAGAAAATACTTGAAGCAACTTCTTCTGAAAAAAAAAATGCTCAACAGAATTTGACCAAATTTGACAGTAAGCTTCCTGGCATAAAAGTCTTTTAACTTTGTACAAAATATGCCAATTTGCTATCAAATATGGCCACCATTGCTAAACATAGAAAAAGTTTTAAATTACTTCTTTTCAAAAACCACTGTTTAGAATTTGATCAAATTTGACATAAAGCATCCTGGCATGAAGGGCTTTCAAAAATTTATACAAATGATGCTGATCTGCCATCAAAAATGGCCACTATTACTAAAAAATTGAAAAACTTTGAAATGATCTCTACTCAAAAATTGCTCAGCAGAATTGGACCAAATTTGAGAGAAAGCGCTATGGTATAAAGGGCTTTCAAATTTATGCAAATGGTGCCTATCCACCATCAAATATAGTTAATGGTACCAAAATTAGGAAAAACCTTTAAAAGAATTCTTCTCAAAATGTACCACTCAGCAGAATTTTGACCTAATTTGACAAAATTTGACAAAAAACATCTTGGCATAAAAGGCCTAAAAGTTTATACAAATGATGCTGATCTGCCATAAAGTATAGTCACTATTACTAAATGCTAATAAACCTTTAAACCACTTCTTAAAAGCTGCTGAACAGAATTTGACCGATCTATCCTAGCATGATGGGCTTTCAGATTTATACAGATGATGCCAGTCTGCCTTTAAATTGGGCCACCATTACTAAACTGCTCTTGTATTTGACTATTTGGCAGATGTCAGCCAGGTGAGCAATCTCGGACCCATTTGAGTCGTTTATGGTTTCTGGTGTAGTATGAGCCCATGAGCATGTTGTAAATGATCTTTAAAATATAGCCCTTTGTAATAATGTCTACTTTTAAATTCAAATTAAATCTCTGGCCTAGTGTGTAAAAACTCTTTAATTTGATTTTTAAACATTCATATGCATCTTTTTCTTTGATCTGTTCACCTGATTTTCTGAATAACTCTGTTTAATTCTTGTTGGCAAGTATGGCTTCCATAATATATATCTATTTATTATTTGAATGGAGGCCTGGATTTTGTTTATATAATTTTGACCATATTTAATATTATTTATCAATAATTGCATATCTATTTATTATTTATCAATAATTCCATATCTATTTATTATTTATCAATAATTCCATATCTATTCATTATTTATCAATAATTGCATATCTATTTATTATTTATCAATAATTGCATATCTATTTATTATTTCTCAATAATTGCATATTTATTTATTATTTATTAATAATTGCATATCTATTTATTATTTATCAATAATTGCATATCTATTTATTAATAATTATATATCTATTATATCTAATTAGTGCTTGAAATTAACTTTCAGAACCTTTTGGATTTTTGACCAACAACTATCAAAACAAATGGTAAAATCCTTTAAAATGTTATACATTTCAGCTTCTATGGTAACAGTTACAATTGTTCGAATATGTATACCGAGTTCCTGCATACTATTTATAGAAGTGACAACGTGACATATTTCAAATCTGAAAATTTGACTTTAATATATCTATGTAAGCCCAAATATTTTACATGTACTTTATGGGTCAGAAAGTTGTGATTTACAAGGACAACAATTTTTTAGTTTTCTAGAGTTTCATTTTTTTTCACAGTATAAAGCAGTGCACCTTTAAGACTTTTGGCAACCTTCACTTCAAATCTTCCAAGCATTTAACCTTTCCAAGAATATGTATTGTACACAGACTTCAAAAACACACATTGGTTTCAGTAAAATTTCAAGTTATTACAGGTTGTTTGATTCCAAGTCTTGCAGCCATATGCTTTGCTTTTTGATTACTTAGTAGAGATAAACTGCATAAACTCTGTTTTTATTCAAAAGCAGACACACACTTCTTTCTGGATTGTCCAGTTATTTATATGTAGGCATGACACTAATAGTTGTTCAGCAACTTAATTTTAATATTTTGTATTGATCAGCAGACATGTAGCCAATTTAAGACTGGGCTAGTGGCATATTTGCATAGATTTAGCAATCAGATACAAACTGATTTTGTCCATTCTCAGTGACTCAGCCTGATTATTGATAACCAGTGGCATAACTACCACCCCAGCAATGCGGGGTTGGGGGGGGTTGGGAGGGGTCCTCACAAGGAGGGGACCCAAAATCCCGCTTTACAATAATTTTATGGGGACCCACTCTAACTCAACTGTTGCTTTCAATACCATTTTTCTATCTACACTCTACATGCATCTATCTATCTATCTATCTATCTATCTATCTATCTATCTATCTATCTATCTATCTGTCTGTCTGTCTGTCTGTCTGTCTGTCTATCTATCCATCCATCCATCCATCCATCCATCCATCCATCCATCCATCCATCCATCTATCTATCTATCTATCTATCTATCTATCTATCTATCTATCTATCTATCACTTGAAAGCAAGTCTAAATTTTGTCTTCTTTTTAATAATATTTATATCTGATTACCTTATTCAACATACCAGCACTGTGTACCTAAACAATGTCATACATGTTTGAACTTCATGAGTTGAAACCACATCATAGTAAGCACAAACCATCAGTGTCATAATAATGTCCAATAAGCGCAAACCAACAGTGTCATAAACAATGTCCAATAAGTGCAAACCATCAGTGTCATAAACAATGTCCAATAAGTGCAAACCATCAGTGTCATAAACAATGTCCAATAAGCACAAACTGTCAGTGTCATAATAATGTCCAATAAGCGCAAACCAACAGTGTCATAAACAATGTCCAATAAGTGCAAACCATCAGTGTCATAAACAATGTCCATAAGCACAAACCATCAGTGTTATAAACAATGTCCATAAGCACAAACCATCAGTGTCATAAACAATGCCCAATAAGTGCAAACCTACAGTGTTATAATAATGTCCAATCAGCGCAAACCATCAGTGTCATAAACAATGTCCAATAAGTTCAAACCATCAGTATCATAATAATGTCCAATAAGTGCAAACCATCAGTGTCATATAAACAATGTCCAATAAGCGCAAACCATCAGTGTTATAAACAATGTCCATATCATGTGTATACACACACTTGAAGGGTTAGATTCCTTCATTGTACTTTTGAGGTGCATTTTCTCCCCCAATAAGGTTGCATCATATAAAGCATGTGTAAGATACATTTTTGAGACTTATTTAAGAAACGTAGTTAAACTGAATTAGAAACCAAGCATACTGTCTATACTTGCTTATAAGTCAGGTCCAACTACAAACTGCATAGATCCAGATCTGCCATCACATAATGAGCCAGCAGATCTGGATCTATCCAGTGTGTTAGGAGTAATCAGTAGAACAAATGACATAGACCCTGATCTGCTGGTGCAATATATAACAGCAGATCAGGGTCTATGTTGTTTGTTGTTGGATCTGATTTATAAGTATATATGGTACATGGTGGTAAGTTTTGAGAAAATCATGATCTCAACAGATTTTAGCAGTAGTTTCCTTTCCACGAGGCATTCTGGAATCGAGACACAGGTGGTTAATAACTGAGTTTTTATGCATGTTTTGACTAAAATAAACATGATTGTGCACATTCCATATATACTCACTTATGAGTTGGATCCAACTGCAAACTGCACGGACACAGATCTGCTGTTGCATAATGTACAGGCATATCTGGATCTATGCAGTTTGTTATAACTAATCAGTAGAACAAACAACATAGACCATGATCTACCAGCGCATTATGTGACTGGAGATCTAACTCTATGTTGTTTGCAGTTGGACTCAACTTATAAGCAAGTATGAATAGTATTACAGGCTTGGTGTTGAATATGGTAATTATGTTATACTTAATCAGTCTGAATTTTTGCTTAATATTGATTACAAATTTTTGAATACTTGTTAAATTTTGTTTGAATCAGTTTTCTTAGAATTTCCTGAGTTTTATCTGAATTAGTCTGAAAATGAGGGGGAAAATATTCAGACAAAATTTTGAAGGTTCATATATTTTTAACATGATTTGGAAAATTAGTAAAAAAAAATTGTAAGCATTTTTTTATGATTGATATCATTCATACAAGCTACATACAGCACCCCCTCACTATAAGGCCCTTCATTATAACACCATTTCTGGTCATGGATCCCATTTTATTAAGTAGTAGTAGAATTAATTTATATAATTCACTTCATTATAAGGTGGTCTCACTATAAGGCAGTAAACTACATAGCACCCATGGACAGCGTTATAATGAGGGAATACTGCACTCAGTATCAACCATAAGAGACCTTGTAGACATTACTTAAAATTATTGTAAGTAATGTCTTAGAGTACCACGAACAGAGCACACCTCCCCCCTGCTCTGTACCCTACACTGGCTACCCATTAGATCCAGAATCAAACACAAATTTTTTTCTCTGTGCTACGTTTCATTGACTGGCTCCAGTCCAACATACCTATCTCACCTCACCCATGTGTACACACCAGCAAGATACTTATGCTCCTTTTCCGACACTCATATTCTCATTATTCCCACTATCAAATTGAAGTCATACAGACAACGTTCTTTTGCATACCTGGGCCCAGCAACGTGGAATGAATTGCCCACTGAACTTAGACACAAAGACACAGTGATCTCATTCAAGAGTGCTCTTAAAACTCACCTATTTTGACTGCAAGAATAGACCTAAAGACTTAATAATGTTTCCTTACCTTAACTATTTTCAGCATGTTTTTGTTTTTTAATTTCATGGTGTTTGTTTTTCGTAATTATATCATTATATATGTTTTTAGGTGTTATCTAATGTTGTAAAGCGCTTAGAGCTTCTAAAGATTAGGCGCTATACAAAGTCCTCATTATTATTATTATTATTATTATTATAAAGAATATGTACAGTACATAGCTCCCAGGGAAATACAACTGGCAGCATTATGTCAGAGTGAGTTTAATTTGAAAATGTAAATCTTTTTTACTGCAAGTCTTTCACCCACCTTTTTTATGTACTATATGACTCCTCTGAGATAAATGTAACCTCTGTTGGTAAGATCATTTTTGCATATTCATAGTATTCAAAAGCAGACACAATTTGTTCCTGATTGCCCAGTTATTTATGACACCCTGTAAGCCCTGATTGCCCAGTTATTTATGACACCCTGTAAGCCCTGATTGCCCAGTTATTTATGACACCCTGTAAGCTCAGGCATGTAGAATAGGCCAGATGCGCCCACCTGCGTGCCATAAGAGGCAACTATTGGAAACAGGAGAGCTGCAGCAGATTGTGCACTGCACATTACAACCAAATGATTATAACTTTGAATGGATCAATCGGGTCTGCTGCCATGGTGTGTCCTTGGTCAAGGCACTTTACTCCAATTGCCTCGGCACTAAAAAACCTTCCAGTACTTGTGTTGATACCTTAAAACACCAAATCAAACCAAACCACGCCAAACCAGTTATTTATAACTAGACATGATATCCTATTAGTTTATTGTGCAACTTGGATTTGTTGAGCCAGTATGAATATTTTGTATTGATGAACATACACATAGCCAGCCATGATGACTGTATTGGCATTACATGTATTTGAATCCAGCAGGCAATATAGTCATGCCCATTCCAAATGACTCAGCCTGATTATTGGCAACTGTGGATTCAGTTGCAGCAGTAGGATACAGAGGAAAATGTATGTGTGACATCAGCTATTGATCTCTCCAGAATGAAAAGTATTGATTTTTCAACCAAAATGGTGGTAGTGCTACAGCTTCTACAAATGGATTCAAGAATTCTTTAGCAGAGGAATTTTATCTCATGCCTGATGCTTCGAATTTCTGGTAAATTTTTTGTTTGTGTTTTGCATTGACTACTTGTAAACAAATTTTAACCTGTGTCTTCTTTTCTGGATTTCTGTTATATTTTAGCCACAGAGCTTGCATGGTCTACTGTAAGGTTTCATGGTTCTTTTCCAGATCTGTTGAAAATTGTAAAATGTTAAGAATCTGGAGTAAGAGTGCTTGATGGTACTAATTTGCTTGATGGTACGAATTTGCTTGATGGTACGAATTTGCTTGATGGTACTAATTTGCTTTTTATTGACAACTTTTTGGGGGAAGATCAACACTTGATGATAGCAGTCTTCTATCTAAATATGTTGTTTTCATAAAATGTTCAATTTATTGGGATTCACAAGATTTATCATGGTTAGAAATGTTGACCTTCATGCGAGCAGATTAACAAATAGATTTGCATGCTGTCTTGTTTCTCAAATTGGGAGGAACTTGTTTTGTACATGTACTGACAAATTTTAATAATAAGCATATATGCTTATTTTTGAAATTATTGAAGGTTATATGTGTTTGTTTTGGGTATACACTTATCTACAGTGAAATGCATCACAATGCAACTGTACATAACATTGCAATATTATAAAATTATAGACCTTTGTTGGGGTGAATATGAAGTTTTATGAACCAGTAAACCTCATATTGACTGATTCAAAGTGGAGGTCAGTATAATAGGTTTACTAGTTCATGAAACTTCATATTCATCCAAACAAAGTTCTATAATTGTTTTATCACATTATTAAAAGAAATTTAATTTGTTTTAGAATTGTATAAATGATGTTTCATCAGCATGATGCTAAGAACTTAACATTATGATGTGACATAAAAGTCAATGATGTCATGACCATGCAGCATGAATAATGACAATGTGACATGAAGAAATATCACATATCACATGACTTTGCCATCCAATGAAAAATCATCTATTGGGAATCATGTAATATGTATATCAAACAGATTTCACAGCATATTACATATAGACAATAGATCAAAGATAGCAGGAATGAAAAGGCAGTAATTGAGCAAGTGGTAGACAAATTAAATTTGGTTGGAATATTTGTATTAATATGTAAATTTCATGTCATTACAGCAGTTTTTCAGTTGTTTATATATATTTTTTAACTCTTTGGACTTGAACTTTTTGACAAAAACCTTGCTAGCACAATGAAGCAAAACCTGCTTGAGGAAGAAAAAGGAAATTAGGTACTCATATTTGTACTCATTTGCAGATGACCTGATTAGAATTTCAGATAATTATAGCAGTTTTTATGCACTACTGCTTGCAGCAGAGCATCTTGCTTTGGTCATGTTTGTCCATCCATCTGTCAATCTGTCCTGAGAAGTTTGTTAGCAAGATTATCCAACAATACTCAACGTAGACAAACAAATGAAATTTTGCAAGCTTATTTGTGTCTTTATATAGATGACCTGATTAGATTTTCAAGCCATTTCAGCAAGTTTTACATTTTGAACATATTTTTGAACTTTTTTTACTTTTTTCTTTTTTAACAAAAGCTTTGTTAGCATGAGTAAGCAAAACCCACTTGAGGTCGACACTTTTTATAAATATATAGGATGTACCTAGTGTTAAAATGGTATTATCTGGAGATATAGAAAGGATATTTGGAAAACATTTTTACTTTATTTTTCTGCTTACTTAAATGCTATATTTAAAACTGTAAATGAAAAGGAATACACATAGATTAGATGGGGTGAACAAGTTTTGTAAAGACCACTTTCAATTGGAGAAATATATTGCAGATAAATCTGATAAAAAAATAACATTTCACACTGATTTTTAAACAGTAGGAATCATTATTCCAGACTTAATAAGGAAAACTTATCTGTCCTAATTCAGATGCAAAAGCCAATAGCGCATTATAGATTGCACTGTGATTACACAGTAATCGTGGATATATATAGACTAAAATAAGGACAACAACACACAAAGAAAATCATCATCTGTTTACAGCCACCTCTTTTTAAATTAAATAATTCATTCATTTTGCTCATTACTCACTCGCTCACCTATAGTTACAACTGTTTTTTTGTAGTTCGTTCTGGTGTTATTATTGCTATGGTCATTACTCACTCGCTCACCTATAGTTACAACTGTTTTTTTGTAGTTCGTTCTGGTGTTATTATTGCTATGGTCATTACTCACTCGCTCACCTATAGTTACAACTGTTTTTTTGTAGTTCGTTCTGGTGTTATTATTGCTATGGTCATTACTCACTCGCTCACCTATAGTTACAACTGTCTTTTTTGTAGTTCGTTCTGGTGTTATTATTGCTATGGTCATTACTCACTCGCTCACCTATAGTTACAACTGTTTTTTTGTAGTTCGTTCTGGTGTTATTATTGCTATGGTCATTACTCACTCGCTCACCTATAGTTACAACTGTTTTTTTGTAGTTCGTTCTGGTGTTATTATTGCTATGGTCATTACTCACTCGCTCACCTATAGTTACAACTGTTTTTTTGTAGTTCGTTCTGGTGTTATTATTGCTATGGTCATTACTCACTCGCTCACCTATAGTTACAACTGTTTTTTTGTAGTTCGTTCTGGTGTTATTATTGCTATGGTCATTACTCACTCGCTCACCTATAGTTACAACTGTTTTTTTGTAGTTCGTTCTGGTGTTATTATTGCTATGGTCATTACTCACTCGCTCACCTATAGTTACAAGTGTTTTTTTGTAGTTCGTTCTGGTGTTATTATTGCTATGGTCATTACTCACTCGCTCACCTATAGTTACAAGTGTTTTTTCTGTAGTTCGTTCTGGTGTTATTATTGCTATGGTCATTACTCACTCGCTCACCTATAGTTACAACTGTTTTTTTGTAGTTCGTTCTGGTGTTATTATTGTTATGGTCATTACTCACTCGCTCACCTATAGTTACAACTGTTTTTTTGTAGTTCGTTCTGGTGTTATTATTGCTATAGTCATTACTCACTCGCTCACCTATAGTTACAACTGTTTTTTTGTAGTTCGTTCTGGTGTTATTATTGCTATGGTCATTACTCACTCGCTCACCTATAGTTACAAGTGTTTTTTTGTAGTTCGTTCTGGTGTTATTATTGCTATGGTCATTACTCACTCGCTCACCTATAGTTACAAGTGTTTTTTTGTAGTTCGTTCTGGTGTTGTTATTGCTATGGTCATTACTCACTCGCTCACCTATAGTTACAAGTGTTTTTTTGTAGTTCGTTCTGGTGTTGTTATTGCTATGGTCATTACTCACTCGCTCACCTATAGTTACAAGTGTTTTTTTTGTAGTTCGTTCTGGTGTTGTTATTGCTATGGTCATTACTCACTCGCTCACCTATAGTTACAAGTGTTTTTTTGTAGTTCGTTCTGGTGTTGTTATTGCTATGGTCATTACTCACTCGCTCACCTATAGTTACAAGTGTTTTTTTTGTAGTTCGTTCTGGTGTTGTTATTGCTATGGTCATTACTCACTCGCTCACCTATAGTTACAAGTGTTTTTTTGTAGTTCGTTCTGGTGTTGTTATTGCTATGGTCATTACTCACTCGCTCACCTATAGTTACAAGTGTTTTTTTGTAGTTCGTTCTGGTGTTGTTATTGCTATGGTCATTACTCACTCGCTCACCTATAGTTACAAGTGTTTTTTTGTAGTTCGTTCTGGTGTTATTATTGCTATGGTCATTACTCACTCGCTCACCTATAGTTACAAGTGTTTTTTTGTAGTTCGTTCTGGTGTTATTATTGCTATGGTCATTACTCACTCGCTCACCTATAGTTACAAGTGTTTTTTTGTAGTTCGTTCTGGTGTTATTATTGCTATGGTCATTACTCACTCGCTCACCTATAGTTACAACTGTTTTTTTTGTAGTTCGTTCTGGTGTTATTATTGCTATGGTCATTACTCACTCGCTCACCTATAGTTACAACTGTTTTTTTGTAGTTCGTTCTGGTGTTATTATTGCTATGGTCATTACTCACTCGCTCACCTATAGTTACAACTGTTTTTTTTGTAGTTCGTTCTGGTGTTATTATTGCTATGGTCATTACTCACTCGCTCACCTATAGTTACAACTGTTTTTTTGTAGTTCGTTCTGGTGTTATTATTGCTATGGTCATTACTCACTCGCTCACCTATAGTTACAACTGTTTTTTTGTAGTTCGTTCTGGTGTTATTATTGCTATGGTCATTACTCACTCGCTCACCTATAGTTACAACTGTTTTTTTGTAGTTCGTTCTGGTGTTATTATTGCTATGGTCATTACTCACTCGCTCACCTATAGTTACAACTGTTTTTTTGTAGTTCGTTCTGGTGTTATTATTGCTATGGTCATTACTCACTCGCTCACCTATAGTTACAACTGTTTTTTTGTAGTTCGTTCTGGTGTTATTATTGCTATGGTCATTACTCACTCGCTCACCTATAGTTACAACTGTTTTTTTGTAGTTCGTTCTGGTGTTATTATTGCTATGGTCATTACTCACTCGCTCACCTATAGTTACAACTGTTTTTTTGTAGTTCGTTCTGGTGTTATTATTGCTATGGTCATTACTCACTCGCTCACCTATAGTTACAACTGTTTTTTTGTAGTTCGTTCTGGTGTTATTATTGCTATGGTCATTACTCACTCGCTCACCTATAGTTACAACTGTTTTTTTGTAGTTCGTTCTGGTGTTATTATTGCTATGGTCATTACTCACTCGCTCACCTATAGTTACAACTGTTTTTTTTGTAGTTCGTTCTGGTGTTATTATTGCTATGGTCATTACTCACTCGCTCACCTATAGTTACAACTGTTTTTTTTGTAGTTCGTTCTGGTGTTATTATTGCTATGGTCATTACTCACTCGCTCACCTATAGTTACAACTGTTTTTTTGTAGTTCGTTCTGGTGTTATTATTGCTATGGTCATTACTCACTCGCTCACCTATAGTTACAACTGTTTTTTTGTAGTTCGTTCTGGTGTTATTATTGCTATGGTCATTACTCACTCGCTCACCTATAGTCACAACTGTTTTTTTGTAGTTCGTTCTGGTGTTATTATTGCTATGGTCATTACTCGCGAAACAGAAACAATGAAATTCCAGAATATAATTTGTGGTAGGTCAATACCAACTAGTTTACAACATCATCAGACAAGTTGACGACAAGAGGGCAAAACAAAACATTTTCAATCTTTTATTCCATTAGAAATAGTCAATTAAACTTTTGTTGTTTCAAAACTTTTTTGTGTTTATTTTTGTCTTGTCTCTGTTTTGTATTTGCCTTTGACAAAGACACAATGAGAGTTGAAAGCGTATAGGCTATGTAAAAACTAGTTATTGTCAGTTAGCTGCATATATATATATATATATATATATATATATATATATATATATATATATATATATATATATATCTGTCTATAGTGAAACTCCTCAAAACTGAAACCTCAGTATTGAGAAGTTTCGCTCCAATTTTGGGAGTATACAGCTTCCTGTGGAAAACAAGGAATATTTTTGAAAACCTTTGCAGGTAATGTCAATTCAAATGAAGCTTCTTTCTTTTGCTATACTTTTGTCTTCAATGGAGGACTGATCACATATTTATAGTTGTACAAAAATGACATTCATGACAATAATGGTTTGCTTGACAAATATTTATGGTAACTGAGAAAGAAATATATGTATATATGAAAAGCAGCAGAATATAATTTTGATTATTTTTGTCTACATCTTTTGAGAAATTGGACACATTGTTACTTCTGCAGAAATTACCAAAATTCACAAATCTGTGGAAAAATCCACCAGTAGTGGTTAGACTCATTATAAGATTAATGTAATTTGAATATTGCCCTATGCTATTAGGGTATTTACAATAAAATTATTATCGTCATTTATACTTTGATCACAGCAGTTTAGATTGACTGTTTGACCCATTATTTTAAAGTAAAGTGTAGGTCAAAGTATAAAAATTTATCCATATGTCTCACAGTCCTCACATATTCAGACTCTGAAGCAGGCATAGAGAATATAATATTATATAATTATAAACCTTTGTTGAGATGAATATGAAGTTTTATGAACCAGTGTCACAGGATGAAGCCGGGTTGGGACTGGATTAGTGAAGACACCGAAAGCAACTGCGTTAATAAGATGTTTATTTATAAACGCAATTTAAAGATGAACAAATCTGACACCATTATAACAAAAAGATAAGGAAAATTATAAAGTTCCTAACATGGAACTATCAACAACAGGTAACTCAACGAGAAAAAATCAAAGATGGATTTAACAAATGGAATTTTAAACAAACGTGAATAGCATCCTATCACCAATCGACAAATAAGAGTATATGATTTACACCCCAATATAAACAAGGCCTTATTAAGTACCAAGGGTGACCAAAGCATGTGATTTATGCACTTATCAATAGAATACATTTATTCATCAATCTGTTAACTCGTCAATTTATCAATTTAACAAGCGATGTTGGAATATGAATTTATGAATCCGTCGTTCATATAACGATATTGAAATGGGGATGTATGAAATTATGAATATGTCGTTCATATAACGATATTGAAATGGGGATGTATGAAATTATGAATCTATCACACATATAGCGATATTGAAATGGGAATGAATGTAATTATGCACAGATAGCAATATTGAGATAACAATCAAATGGAACACGCAATAAATATAACTATCGTGGCGTCCGTTTGACTACCAAGATGTATCCACGGTTCCACCCGCTCTAGTCCATGGTCAAGGAGCCACCACGCATGGTCCACCCCTCCCAGTCTGTTGAAGGGTCCCTCGAGAGCCTTCACATTAACACAGACCCGTTGATCGAGAAGCCTTGGTCCCTCGCATCGAGAAAACCAGTACACTCTTCCGAAACAACGTCACCAGACACAGCGTACACGTCACACGAAACCACACAGAGTTCTGCGACTTCACACACCACCAAACCATACATATGGAACAGCTAAAAGTATAACAACTAAACCGTGTAGTACATATGACACGGTTAGTACTTTTGTATTGATATATGTTGCGCATGCGCGCACATGAATTACGCCTCGTTACACATTACATTAATCATTCAATGCATGCCGCGTATAATTAAATAATACCCGTCTGTTCAGTTACAACAAATAGCTAACTTGAACCAGCCTATAGGATTTCTAATATCATGGCGTTGTATGACCTAGGTATTGACTCTCTGTAGAATTTAGAATAAATTCTAAAACATCTAATATATGAAACAATTATGTCATATAAAACGAATAGTGATAAAGAATACAATCTTAAATTTCACATACCTCTACAGCTGAAGTTTTGCTCCCGTAAAGAGGTAAGCTTTCTGACAAGACTCATCGTAGTGTAATTTGTTTATAGAGAATTCGCTCTATATGTACTCTAGCTGTGACAGATATGCGCAGCAGCTAGGCACGTGAGTTTTCACTGCAGGCAATTTGCACGTGCAGCATGGGGTGAATCGCGCTCAGTATTTCAAAATAACTAGAGCCGAAAAAAATAAACAACCCCCGAGTAACGCTCTAGTCGGAAACGAAACCCGAATACATTTTTGATCACATATACATATTGATATAAACCATACAATTCCGTGACAATACCTCCCCCCTTAAAAAAAGAAGTGGAAGCACTTTTAGAAAATCACGGAATTTTGCAAAAATACAAACTGAAACTTATTATTTACATTACCAGAATATCATGGTAGGAAAAAAAAACTGCAAATCACACTCTGCTTAAATAATCGGCCCCTACATTTTCCGACCCTCTGATTGCTTCGATCCGGAAACGATATGGCTGCAGAGTCAATGCCCACCGCATCAATCTTGCGTTGGCAACTTTTGCCTTGTTCAAATATATGAGAGGCTGATGGTCCGTTTCAAGGACAAATTCCCTTCCGAAAAGGTACGTGTGGAATTTACCTACACCCCACACCAGTGCCAAGCACTCCTTTTCGATCACGGAGTAGTTTTGCTCCCTAGGCAGCAATTTCCTACTAGCATAAGCTATGGGTAACTTTACCCCGTCTTGCTCCTGTAGCAAAACTGCTCCTAAGCCCGTGTCGGATGCATCAGTTCTCAATATGAACGATCTATTTAATTCTGGCAACTTTAGGATCGGTGCACTGATCAATCTCGCCTTAAGGGCGTTAAAAGCTTTCTCTTGGCATAAACCCCAAGAAACTTTATTTGGCTGCCCTTTCCTAGTCAAATCCGTCAATGGACTAGCTATAGCGGCGAAATTTGGAACGAACTTCCTATAAAAACCTATCAATCCAAGAAACGATCGTATCTGTTTCTTGGTTTCTGGCCTAGGAGCGTCTTTAATCGCGTCAATTTTATCAGGGTGGGGTTTTAACCGCCCTGACCCACTTACTAGATGGCCCAAGCATTCCAAGTTAGAATATGCTATGCTACACTTGGAGGGTCTCGCTGTGAGATTTGCCTTGCGGAGTCTGTCAAACAGATCGACTAATGCCCTAACATGCTCTTCCCAGGTATGTGTATATACTAGAATATCGTCGACAAAACTATCTACGTTGTTCATGCCTTTCAACAATTTTCGCATAAGACGCACGCACGACGCACCGGCGTTAACCAAACCAAAATGCATAACCTTAAACTGGAAAAGACCTTTAGGGGTCGCGAATGCCGTTAATACGCGAGCATTTTCAGCGATGGGCACCTGCCAATAACCTTTTGTTAGATCTAATTTAGAAATGTACTGGTGCCCTGCCAATTTTGAAAACAAGCCCTCCATGTCTGGCATCGGTTCAGCATCAAACACGGTGACTTTATTTAGTTGTCGAAAGTCTATACAAAATCGATTAGTTCCGTCTTTCTTTCTAACCAATACCACGGGGGAAGAATAGGGGGAGTTTGAGGGTTCAATCACTCCCAGGTCTAACATTTTACCTACTTCCTCATCGATTTTCTCCCGTGCGTTAAAAGGTATTGGATATCCCTTTATTCTGATTGGCTCCGAGGTATTCAAGTTTATTTCGTGCGTTATTAATCCAGTATTACCTGGTCGATCTGTAAATACGTCTGGGTACTTACTTAAAATTTCCCTGACTTGCTGACGCTGACCTTCAGGTAATTCCGGGCACACGCTGACCATATCTATTCCCTCATTTCCTACAACCATGGGGTACTCGAGGGGAATTTCTGTGTTGGGGTCACTCGACTCGTCTTCTATGACCGCAATACATACGACGTTCAAAACGCCCTTTCCAACAGTTTGATCAGGTCTCTCCACGTATCGTTTTAACATATTGGCATGAAATATTCTCAACCTACCTTTCATGTCGATTCGGTAGTCCATTTCACCCTTGACCTGTTTGACCTCATATGGCCCTTTCCATTGGACCAATAATTTGTTTCTACTAGTAGGGAGTAGCACCAACACTCGATCACCCACGTCGAATTTCCTACTTCGCGTTCCGCGGTTGTAATACTTCGCGTACTTGCGACCCGACTTCACGAGCTCGTCGTGTGCCATGCGACACGTGCTTTCTAATCTCTCGCGTAAGTCGACGACGTATTGGTAGGTGGTTTTAACTTCTCCGTCCGCGATATCACCCGACCATAGTTCGCGCAGAATCCGCATAGGACCACGAATTGTCCTACCGTATAGCAATTCAAACGGCGAGAATCCCAAGCTCTCGTGCGGTACCTCGCGATACGCGAACAAAATCGCGTTCAAATACCGGTCCCAATCTCGCGGTTTCTCCGCGCACATCCGACGTAGCATTTGTTTCAACGTCCCGTTAAATCTCTCTACCAATCCATTACACATGGGGTGATACGGCGTGGTGCGCAACTGCTTAATTGACAACAACCTACTAATTTGTGCCATGAGTTCTGAGGTAAACTGGGCCCCACAATCTGTGAGAATTTCTTCAGGTACCCCTACCCTGCTGAACATGTCTACAAGCGCCTCGGCTACACGTTCAGTTTCAATTGATGGTAAAGCTATGGCTTCTGGGTATCTAGTTGCATAATCTACTAGAGTAAGGATATATCGGTTTTTCCGATCTGTAATTGGAAATATCGGTCCCACAATATCAACAGCTACCCTTTTAAATGGAGTATCTATTAGAGGCATTTTACCTAATGGTACTCTGGTATTCCTTCCCTTCGACACCGTCTTCTGGCAAACGTCGCACGATCGACAGAATCGTGCTACGTCACTATTTACGCCAGGCCAATAAAACTCCGCTAATACTCTGTCGGTTGTTTTTTTCATGCCCAAGTGACCCGCCATACTGGACTCGTGTGCCACTCTCAGTACATGTGGCCTGAATTTCTGAGGGACAACCAGTTGGAAATACTTTCTACCCTCCGACGTGGTAAATTCTCTATACATTAAATCTTTGGTACGTAAGAATTTAGAGCTCCCACCGCCCTTACAATATTTCGCGGTACCGGACATGATCCTCTCCGCGGTCGCGCTCAAGGACGCGTCCTGCCTCTGCTCACGCGTAAATTCATCGCGCGAGATATCAGTCACGGCTTCCGGAACTTTTAACTTAGGTAGCGGCTTTTTATCCGCCTGCGCCTGTGCCCTAGTTTCGACCGCTTGTACAATGGGAAACCGGAAATCGGAGAGAGTTGGGAGTCTGGATCCCTCGACATTTCCGATAGTTAAGTCGTATATGGGATTTTCCATACACAGAGCTTCTACGGTTCCGGTCAGAAAAGGCGTCTCGATTTCTATTCTCGCGACGGGAACGCGATCAATCGTTTGATCTAATAACATGCACGGGGATTTCCAACCAAGCATTTGGTCATCCCTAACGAGACTCCGCTTTACTACGACGCCCGTGCACCCGGTGTCGCGTAAGACCGTGACTTCTTGACCGTTGGCGGTACCAGTAGCAGTCGGTACTCTCGCCTCGGGAAAAAGACAAGTGCCGATCGACTGAATAACATCACGACCGATCTGCGCACGCGCTGCGGATTCGTACACCGTATTCACGTTATTAGTCCCTGAATTATCACGCGGAAAATCATCGCGCTTACCGCCCCCTGACCATGCTCTGCTTTCGATAGCAACCGCGACCCTCTGGACAAACCCCTTCCTTTTCGGACAATCGGGCGTGATGTGACCCCATTCCTTACAGGTAAAACATTGTCTATCCCTACGATTTGTACCCTTCCCAGATTGAAAGTTTCCACCTTTATGTGTACCAAGTTTCTCGGGTTCTCTGGGTCTCTGATCTTTTCCTTGATTACCTCCCTTGTTATCCCTTGAGATCACATTCTGGGTACCTCCCCGAGCTTCGGCGAAATAGTCTGCCTGAGTAGCCATATCTGAGATATTATTGAAGGACTTTTCCCTCAGGAACAAGTACAATTCCCTACCACAAGTGTTTAACAGCTGGTCCCTAAGTAGAAAATCGGTAAGACCCTCAAACGTTTTTTGGATCTTACCACATTCAACCCAACGCTGGAAATAATTCCCCGTCCTACTGGCGAACTGGGTGAATGTCTCGCCTTTCTCGGGTTTACTATATTTAAATTTTTTGCGGAACCCTTGTTCTGTCAACTCGTATCTCTTAAGGAGTGCCTCTCTTAACGCGTCATAGTTCAATGCCTCGTCCACGGGTAGACGCGAATATACATCTAGCGCTTTACCTTTAAGTAACGCGCTGAGATGGAGCGACCAATCATCTTTTTTCCACTTTTGGATGGTAGCATATCGCTCAAACCTATGTAAATAACTATCTAAGTTATCTTTGTCATCTTCAAAAGGGGGTAATTTAGGGCCTCTTAACTTTGATTCTTGTTGACCCTCTTTCTTAGCCTCTAATAATTCAAATTTCCTTCTATGTTCTGTCTCCATATTCCTGTCTTCTAACTCAATGGCTTCTAACTTTGCTTGTTTTTCCCTCGCTAATTTTCTTTCCTCAAGGTCTCTTACCTGCTCTATTCTTTCCCTTTCTGCTTCCCTTTCCCAACCTATCCTTTCCTTCTCTGCCTGTTTCTCTAACTCTATCTTCTCCTTCTCAAATTCCATCTTCTCCCTTTTAAACGCTATCTTTCTTTCCTCAGCTTGCTTGTCTAATTCTAACTTTTCCTTCTCCGCTTGCTTCTCTAATTCTATCTTTTCCCTTTCTATATCTCTCTCCTTTAATCTTTGATCCCTTTCATGAGCCTGCTCCTCCTGAACGAATTTTCTAAGGGCCTCCCCCTCATACCCAAACTGTTTGCCCAACTCCACTAGATCTTTAAGCGACGACATGATAAATACTGTTGATAAGATCACCAATCCTAAGTGCACTATCATATAACACATACAATTTTTAGGACTACACGAACCAACCGTATATCCCTTCTCCAAATATATGCAATATGTATATATGACAAACAAATGGTAAATAAAACAAAATATGAGTGAGGTATTCACTCACCCGCCTGAATTAGTTCTTGTCAGGAAGGTCACAATCTGAAATAAATAACTAAAAAAAAAACTTACCGGAGTCAAGACCTATGCAAACTAACGTCCGTGTTCCCACTAATCCAATGATCCTACTTCTGACACCATTTGTCACAGGATGAAGCCGGGTTGGGACTGGATTAGTGAAGACACCGAAAGCAACTGCGTTAATAAGATGTTTATTTATAAACGCAATTTAAAGATGAACAAATCTGACACCATTATAACAAAAAGATAAGGAAAATTATAAAGTTCCTAACATGGAACTATCAACAACAGGTAACTCAACGAGAAAAAATCAAAGATGGATTTAACAAATGGAATTTTAAACAAACGTGAATAGCATCCTATCACCAATCGACAAATAAGAGTATATGATTTACACCCCAATATAAACAAGGCCTTATTAAGTACCAAGGGTGACCAAAGCATGTGATTTATGCACTTATCAATAGAATACTCATTTATTCATCAATCCGTTAACTCGTCAATTTATCAATTTAACAAGCGATGTTGGAATATGAATTTATGAATCCGTCGTTCATATAACGATATTGAAATGGGGATGTATGAAATTATGAATATGTCGTTCATATAACGATATTGAAATGGGGATGTATGAAATTATGAATCTATCACACATATAGCGATATTGAAATGGGAATGAATGTAATTATGCACAGATAGCAATATTGAGATAACAATCAAATGGAACACGCAATAAATATAACTATCGTGGCGTCCGTTTGACTACCAAGATGTATCCACGGTTCCACCCGCTCTAGTCCATGGTCAAGGAGCCACCACGCATGGTCCACCCCTCCCAGTCTGTTGAAGGGTCCCTCGAGAGCCTTCACATTAACACAGACCCGTTGATCGAGAAGCCTTGGTCCCTCGCATCGAGAAAACCAGTACACTCTTCCGAAACAACGTCACCAGACACAGCGTACACGTCACACGAAACCACACAGAGTTCTGCGACTTCACACACCACCAAACCATACATATGGAACAGCTAAAAGTATAACAACTAAACCGTGTAGTACATATGACACGGTTAGTACTTTTGTATTGATATATGTTGCGCATGCGCGCACATGAATTACGCCTCGTTACACATTACATTAATCATTCAATGCATGCCGCGTATAATTAAATAATACCCGTCTGTTCAGTTACAACAAATAGCTAACTTGAACCAGCCTATAGGATTTCTAATATCATGGCGTTGTATGACCTAGGTATTGACTCTCTGTAGAATTTAGAATAAATTCTAAAACATCTAATATATGAAACAATTATGTCATATAAAACGAATAGTGATAAAGAATACAATCTTAAATTTCACATACCTCTACAGCTGAAGTTTTGCTCCCGTAAAGAGGTAAGCTTTCTGACAAGACTCATCGTAGTGTAATTTGTTTATAGAGAATTCGCTCTATATGTACTCTAGCTGTGACAGATATGCGCAGCAGCTAGGCACGTGAGTTTTCACTGCAGGCAATTTGCACGTGCAGCATGGGGTGAATCGCGCTCAGTATTTCAAAATAACTAGAGCCGAAAAAAATAAACAACCCCCGAGTAACGCTCTAGTCGGAAACGAAACCCGAATACATTTTTGATCACATATACATATTGATATAAACCATACAATTCCGTGACAACGAGTAAACATGATATTGACCAATGTGAAGCAGAGACTGATATAATAGGTTTATTGGTTCATAAAACTTCATCTTAATCTCAACAAAGTTTTATAATTGTTAAGCTACCGTATATACTCGCGTACAATCCGGGTACAAGTGCAAATGACATAGACCCTGATCTGCCATTGCATAATGCACTGGCAGATCAGGGTCTATGTTGCTTGTTTTACTGATTAGTCCTTACAAACTGCATAGACCCAGATCTGCCGGTACATTATGCAATGGCAGATCTGGGTCTATGTAGTTTGCAGTTGTATTAGCTTATACGCGAGTATATACAGTATATGATTTAGTGAAAAATTTGGAGTACAGCGAAGATGTCATTTCAAATGCATGATGCCACAGAACATATGTTATGATGTCACAACAGTGTATTATGATGATCTATCTCAAATCACATGCCATGTCAGCCAATGAAAAAATGTCTCATGAGAATTATGTAATAATGTGTTCTATTTCAGGTAAGTTTCCCAAACACTGTTATCTATTGAAATTAGTTGCATGCTAATAATGCACACTGCTGAGGTACACATTAGTCACTGTGACCTACTTTCAATCATTTATGATGTAAGTCATGCATTTTTATCAGTTTCTTAGACTTCACTGCCCTTTTAAATAATATAATGCTACCTATTGATGTTTTTTGACTAGAAATGCACTTAAAAGTAGGTTACCATGGCTGATTTTTCTTACATGTTAAACTTTCAGTTGTGGATAGTTAAGAATTTACGTCGCTTCCTTTGCTTGTAATGTGTATTATGAACAAATGATTGGCACTTTATTTATTTATTTTCAAGGTGTAGGCTCATATCAATATTAGGTGACTGTGACCACTTTTCCATTCAGCTATGATGCAGCATACTGTATATACTTGCGTATAAGCCTGTACCAACTGCATGGACCCAGATCTGCCATCGCATAATGCACCAGCAGATATGGGTCTATGCAGTTTGTAAGGACTAATCAGTATAACAAACAACATAGACCCTGATCTGCCGGTGCATTATGCAACAGCAGATGATAGTCTATGTTGTTTGCATTTGGACCAGGCTTGTACGTGAGTATATATGATAAGTTTTTCAATGCAGTGATTGTTCCCTGGTTCTTTCTAAATGTATGTAGCAGTATTTTTAAGTAAATACATCTTTATTTAGACAACATCTGCACATAGCATGTAGGTCACTATAATTTGCATGTTCTGCCTTTGTCATTGAAAAAATAAGGAATGGGATTTTAAATCAGCATCAATAGAAGTTTGCTTCACTTCTGATCTTTGTAATAGATAGGTTACCTTGTTCAAGAATTCTATTCATGTTTTCTTTCATTGTTCCTTCAGAAGATAAACTTTCTATTTATTTGTAATGATAAGGAAAGACATAAGTGCTGATAATCAAAAATGGAAAAATTTATTTGAAGCAGTGAAGCAAATACTGACAGAAGTTGCTTTGTATATTGATTCAGTTTATTGTTGTAAACGAAATGTATATAGCCAGCAAGTACTTGTAAAATATTTCCATGACCTGTAGAGAGTTACTTGCCCAGACTAAGATTTCAGTCTTGTAGAATATTTTCATGACCTGTAGAGAGTTACTTGCCCAGACTAACATTTCAGTTTTGTAGAATATTTCCATGACCTGTAGAGAGTTACTTGCCCAGACTAACAATTCAGTTTTGTAGAATATTTCCATGAGAGAGTTACTTGCCCAGACTAACATTTCAGTTTTGTAGAATTTTTCCATGACCTGTAGAGAGTTACTTGCCCAGACTAACATTTCAGTTTTGTAGAATATTTCCATGACCTGTAGAGAGTTACTTACCCAGACTAACATTTCAGTTTTGTAGAATATTTCCATGAGAGAGTTACTTGCCCAGACTAACATTTCAGTCTTGTAGAATATTTCTATGAGAGAGTTACTTGCCCAGACTAACATTTCAGTTTTTTAGAATTTCCTTGACACCTATAAGTTTATCTTCTAGAAAAGCCCAGGAAAACCTCTTCACAAGCTCAAGTTAGCATTAAAATAAAGCTTTATCTTTTTCCCACATATATATTGATGTTCAAAATTTGTTTACAGCATACTAACAAAAGAAGACATTAGCATGCAAATATTCATCAGACATGCCATGAGCATCTCAGTAGACTGGTTTTTCAATTTAGTCTAGGGCATGTTTATTGTTAGAACCTTAATGAGCCTGACCAAGAGAGTTATCAGTCTAACAAAGCATGCTGGTTATAGCTAGTTTGACATTCTTCATAAAATGCAAGGGCTGGAAACACTGGACATATTTACTGTAGTCAGTTTCTACATATTGCATTTTTCTCTGGAACCAGTTTAGTACCCATATATTTTGTAATTGCTCACTTGGGACTGAAGCAATTCAGGATGTCAGACTATTGCTAGCAGAATTGTAACTGATCTGACCCATTAGATTATTTGAAAATATCAATTACAACCAAACATACTCAAAAGATCACTTTGACTAAGTAATCACATGCAGTAAACAGCACCATTTTCAGTGTCCCTACAACCAAATTTTAGATGAAACCAAACTGTATTAAGCAGTTACCTGACCTCAGAGGCCATTATTCTATACTTCCTAGAGGTGACTGCCTAACACAGGTTTTACTATATGAGGTTTTACTGTATCAGTGTATGATTTTTGTTTGTGTAATGGGAATATTTACTCAAAGAAATATTTCATGTGTTTCATTTCATAATGAAAGATTTATTAGAACAGTCAGTCACAAAGTACTGTACCATATAGACCAATACACTTTCATCAAGAAGACATACAAGTTATGTCCCTTTGCATTAGGTCAGAGGTTATTCGGAGTAAAGATGCATCACACTCAATGGGATGTACATAGAGATGCATGAAAAAAACATAAATTCACAAAATATGCAAGGATTTAATATTATTTCATAGTAGACACAAAGTTTTACGCTACATACCTAAACTTCCACTTCATTTCTGCATCTAATTGCTGACATTGCTTTTAAATGTTGATCATTTTACCCTGAATAATCTCTGACCTATGAAGCTCCTCAACACATTAGAGTAAGCTTGGTCACAATGGTCGAAGTGTTGATTCATGTATTGGGTCATCTTCATGAAAGAAGTAATAATGCACCAGTAGATCAGGGTCTATGCTGTATACTTTAAATCATAGACAGTTGAACAGAGTAGACTCTGATATGCCAGCACATGGTGTAGCACAGATCAGGGTCTATGCTGTATACTTTAAATCATAGAAAGTTGAACAGTGTAGATTCTGATATGCCAGCACAATGTGTAACACAGATCAGGATCTATAATGTCCATAGTTGGGTGTGCAGTATATACCAGCAAATACAGTATTTGAACAATATACATATCTCCAAGTGGAAACCTTTTAAAATGGAAATCTTCAAATTACCATAAATACTTGTGCATAATCCATCTCCAAATGCAAACAACACAGACCCTGATCCACCATTGCATAATGTGCTGGCAGATCAGGGTCTATGGTTTTTGTTCTCTGATTAGTACTTACAAACTGCATAGACCCAGATCTGCTGGCGCATTATGTCACGGCAGATCTTGGTCTATTTGCAGTTTGCAGTTGGTATTGAATTATACATGAGTAAATATGGTATATTGAGTAGTGAATTATCTTTATATGCTCACCATAAAGCAGAACATATTATGTTATGATGTTGTCCGTTTGTTCGCTAGTTTATTTCCACTCAATAATTTGAGTTCTCCACATTTACCATTGCCATACCTTGTGGATGACTTGTACTTGGGCTGAGAAAGATGCCTTTCAATTTTGGGGTAAAAAGGTCAAAGGTCAATGTTGTTTTGACTGAAAGAAGAAAAATGATTTTCACACAATAACATTAGTTCCAGATCACAAACCTGGACAAAACTTTGTGGATGGTTTCCACTGGAGGCAAGGAAAAAGCAAATTGATGTTGGAGTCAAATGACAATAAAGTCACTGACTGAAAGAAATTTTTTTCTTCTGCAAAGTAACATTAGTTCTATGTCACAGAACTGGACAAACTTTGTGGATGGCTTGCACTTGAAATAAGATAGAAGCTTTTTGATTTTGGGGACAAAAGTCCAAAGGTCAGGGTCACTGACTGAAAATTTTCAGTTTCTAACCATGTACCTTCACCAAAGTTTGTGGAGTACTTAGAGTTTTTAGTAAGAAATTTTCTTTTGATTTTGGGGTAAAAAGATCAAAGGTGAAGGTCATTGTGACTGAAAGAAGAAAAATGGCTTGTACATAATGACTTTAGTATTAGATCATGTACCATGACTGAAGTTCGTGGATGGCTTGTACTTCAGGTGTGGACGAGGCCAATTGATTTGTGGGTCAAAAGGTCAAAGATCAATATCACTTGACTTGTACTTGGGATAATAAAGAAACAGATCTTGGAATCTAAAGGTTAAAGGTTATAGTCATGGTAAATCTAATAAGAAAATAATGATTTCTGCACAGTAAGTTTTGTTCAAGACCGCATGCCTTGTTCAAGTCACTGAGACATATTCGTAAATAATTTCCAGAGTCAACCATGTCCTACTAGTACCCACATATAGGACTATTAAACACAGAGTGTGCATATAATGTGCCATTCGTGACACTCTTGTTGTTCGCATAGACCAGATCTACTTTAAGCCCTAAGATCTAGAATGATGTTGCTGCACATAGAGGCTGCGAAAGTTTTTTTTCAGTATTGGATAGAGGCATATCTATAAAGCTTGTATTAAATGGATCCTGTCCTGCAATATATTGATTTGAATTAGTGTAGAAGCCTGCAAAATATAATACATATTATAAAAAAGATACATGCACTTAAGCAAATAAATGTCCCTTTATGGAGCTACATAATGTCATCCAATAAATTTGATAAAATCAGTATATTTATGCCAAAATATATGAATAAGTTCCCCTTTTCACAGTACCTCCCACTCTGCATAATGATGTTCATTTAATTGAAAGGCAAAACATCAGTACAGGTGTATCACTTTTCTGGCAGTGATGGTGGTAGAGTAAACAAGTTTAATGCTTTTCGTTTTGTTTTTTTTTAAAGTCGTACATCTTTGATCTACATCAGATAGTGTATTAAACTAAAACTTTGGTGTAATATTGCTACCGGTACATCTAAAGTTTGTACCGTGATATACAACTTTGGTGTAATATTGCTACATCTAAAGTTTGTACCATGATATACAACTTTGGTGTAATATTGCTACATCTAAAGTTTGTACCATGATATACAACTTTGGTGTAATATTGCTATATCTAAAGTTTGTACCATGATATACAACTTTGGTGTAATATTGCTATATCTAAAGTTTGTACCATGATATACAACTTTGGTGTAATATTGCTACATCTAAAGTTTGTACCATGATATACAACTTTGGTGTAATATTGCTATATCTAAAGTTTGTACCATGATATACAACTTTGGTGTAATATTGCTATATCTAAAGTTTGTACCATGATATACAACTTTGGTCTGATATTGTTATATCTAAAGTTTGTACCGTGATATTCAACTTTGGTGTAATATTGCTATATCTAAAGTTTATACCATGATATACAACTTTGGATTTCCTGTCTTGCCTGCATAAGTGGGACACCAGAATCAGCAGCGCATTTGCTTCATAAAAGAGAATCTATTCAAACAATATAAAAACATTGCATGTGCCCATATCCATTCTATCTCCATGTATTTCTTTCCAGCATTATTGTGGTTGTATAATTGAAACATCAAAAGTTCAGGAATATATACAATTACTGAAGGGGATATGTTTCAAAATAATTTTGCTGGTTTAATTTTATTCATAAATATTACAATAAATAAAGTACCAGTGAATG
This sequence comes from Margaritifera margaritifera, assembly GCA_029931535.1. Taxonomy (NCBI): domain Eukaryota; kingdom Metazoa; phylum Mollusca; class Bivalvia; order Unionida; family Margaritiferidae; genus Margaritifera; species Margaritifera margaritifera. The sequence continues at coordinate 4,677,750 of JAQPZY010001647.1, read as the reverse complement.
TCCTTTCAATTTTTGAAGTATTAATTTTCTTATGACTTTCAATGCCCACAAAATTTGGGAAAGTTAATTTTGCAACATTTTTGATCACAAGGAATTTTCATGGAGGGATATAATGTTATCTTGGGTTTTTACCAACCTAAATGCTTTCTTTTCATATATTTAGTTCTTGATTTAGCACTAATTAAACTAGAAACATTAATTGATAGTAATATGTTGCCCTTTGATCTTATCAGGTTATACACTAAGCACCAAAGACTGGTTCAGCCAATGTGTATGACTTATAACTTGTGTATATTATACCAGCTCCAGATCAACAGCATGATGACTAATTCATCAACCACTGGGCCATGAGAATGTTACAGATATTCCCCAGGGATGGGGTCCTCTTTGTGATGCCTGATCATCTAATATAATCATATTACCCTGATTGCTTGTGCTACATGTACATGCACCCAGTTGTGAACAAGCTTTATCTTTTTTCTGTTTTATGATGTACTGGCAGACAAGGATGAGTATTCTCAAAACATTTTAAGCAAAAAACTCAAGCTCAAAATCCCAAAGTCAGCTTGGTATGTACTGGTATGCTTGTAGAGTTACCAAAGTTAAGAAGATCCTGAGAGTTCTTTATGACTAACTTCATTCTACTCCAAGTTGCAGGCCACCAACACTTTTTTTGACTTTGATTTTGAGCATGATATTTGTACACAAAATGTTTCCGGAATATGGGACATGAGTTGATGCTATTTGTTGTACTATTGATGATTTCAAGCAAGCAGTATAGACCCTGATCTGCCAGTGCACTATGTGATGGTAGATCTGGGTTTACATTGTTTGCAGTTCTGTGTGTCTTAAACAGGAGTAAATGTGATATATTCATATCTCGTTCCTGAAGTACCATATATACTCATGTATAAGTGGGTCCAACTACTCAATAATATACACCCCGATGTGCCAAAAAATAATGCACTAGCAGATTAGGGTCTGTGTTGTTTGTTCTAGTGTTTAATCCTAGAAAGCTGTACAGACCCAGATCTGCTGGTGCATTATGTTATTGCAGATCTGTGTCTATGCTGTTTGCAGTTGCATTGAACAAATATACAAGTACCGTATTTTGGTGTGTATAACGCGCAGTTTTTTCACCTAATTTTATTATCTTAAGTTGGGGGTGCACATTTTATACAAGAACTAAAAAAAAAGAAGGGATTTGATGCAATAGATTGAACTCCATCAACTAGATGAACCTTTAAAGGGCCCTTTTAAGGGCCAACCATAAAATCGGAAAGATACAATTTCAATATTGCCACTTTTTCATTCACTATCCAAAATGACCGACTGTTGTTGCACTATGAAAACGGAGCGAAATACCGGTAGTCACGATTTTAAAATGTATTATATCACATGCGCGTTATATGGCAGAACTACGTTTTTTCCACTTATTTTGGGTCGAAAATCGGGGTGCGCGTTATACATCGGTGCACGTTATACACACCAAACTAAGGTATATATGGTAAATATTTCTGACTGTACAATACAAGAAAGGATAGATGTTCATATGAGACTGATTATATTAAGGGCTAGCTATAGACCAATCAGACCATGTAGACTGTAAAGGGTACATGTAGACCTTAATGATTTGTCAATCATTTACCAATATTTCATATTGTGAAAAACTTGAAATTATTATGCTGCTTTGAGTTTTGAGTTTTATATGTTGGTTTGGTGGAACATTCAATTTCATTACAGTGAGATCCATGATAAATTGTTAAAATGTTGTTCACATGCTGACATTACGATGTTTTGTGGAAAAGAGAATTTAAATTCTAAATCCCCATTACATGTGTAAATTATCAAAATAATATTCTAGAACATTATTATTTCCTGATTACCTTCAGATAAAGAAACAGTTGAAACTCAAAGATGCTCATGAATGTTTTTGAATCCATTTCTCATGTTACTAAGAGAAGAAAGCATTCTCAGTCTTATTCTAAAAGAAACAAGTCAGCTACATTAATGTCATATGTCATTGGCACCAATGTCTTTGTAATTTCATAGGAAATTCCTAGTTAATGGATGACTGATCCATATCATTATTCTCTTAGAAGGAAATAGTCAGTCCAGCTTCATAAGGTCTTATTCCACACAGGTGGACAACAAAATTGATGACCAAAGAGTCAATATCAACATTTAAGATGAAATCATACAAGGGAACCACACCATAATATCTAAGACAAAGGATCATGAACAATGATATGACCATGTTATATACGAAATTGTGTTATAATGAAGTGCGTTATATCTCCAATATGTCAAAGACATTGAGAACAAGAGCCAGGGCATAAAACCTTACACTAAATATATCAAGATGATCATATTTGCATCATATTGTAGTGGAAAAGGATAAATATGAGTCACATTTTATGTGCATATTTACTTTCATGTGATCCTTCATGCTGTGCATAATAATTTGGGAATGAGGTTATAAGAATAGCCAGAACAGGTTAAGGACCTAACCTGCAGAAGAAATCTGTAAATTTGAAATTTCAGGGAATGTCCTACGGAGATAATAAGAGAGATTTTGTTAACATCATTCTATTTTTTTATCTCTACTGGTCATAGACCAGAAGTGCTTATGGGACGGTCAGTTGTCTGTTATACATTTGTCCATTAGTGCAAGTTTGCTATTGCTATTCCACCTAAACTATTTAGTGGATTGCCATGAAACATTATATACACATTCATCCCATGGTCTAGTTGGTCCTAAATGAAAATAGTCCCTCTTGGATATCCAATATGTCCACCACAGCAGCCATCTTGAAAATCTTGTTATCACTACTACTTCTGAACAGAAAGTCATATTGACATGAGATTTTCACTAGAAGACTTATTATGGTCCTAAATGAAAAAATGGTGCTGATCTGTTGTCTGATATGGTCACCACAGTAGCCATCTTGACAATCTTGTTCTCACTAGTCCTCCTGAGTGGATGGCCATATCAACATGGGGTTTTCACTAAAAGACTTCTTACGATGTCTAGTTGGTCCTAAATGAAAATGGTGTTAATGTGATGTACAATATGGCCACCACAGTGACCATCTTGAAAATATTGTTATTGCTACTCTTGAACAAAAAGTAATATTGCCACAGTGGCCATCTTAAAAATCTTGTTATCACTACTTCTGAATGGATGGTTATATCAATATGGAGTTTTTACTATATGACACCTTGTGATGTCTAGATAGTTCTGAATGAAAATGGTGCTGCTCAGACATCCAATATGGCCACAACAGTGGCCATTTTGAAAATCTTGTTATCACTACTCCTTAATGAATTGTCATATCAGCATGGGGCTTTCATTGAAAGACATCTTATGATGTGTACTTGGTCGTAAATGAAAATGGTGCTGATCTAACTTCCAATATGACCACTGCAATGGCCATCTTGGAAATCTTGTTATAGCTACATCTCCTATATGGCTGGTCATATTGATATTGTGCTTTCACCAAAAGAGTTCTTATTATCTCTAGTTGGTCCTAAATGGAAATGGTGCCAATCTGATATCCATCAAGGCCACCATGACAGCCATCTTGAAAAATGTTTTTATTAATACTTCTCCAAAATGGAAAGTCATATCACCATGAGGTTTCCACCAGAAAATGGTGCCAATCTGACATCCAAAGCAGCTAATTTGAAAATCTTATTATTGCTGAAGAATATCAGAGATGGTTTCAACAATCATCAGTTAAAGAAATGGTCTTATCTTGAATTCATGGAAGTTCTTTTTAGCCAGTAGAGCATCAGTGCCTTCAAGGGACTCTCGTTTTGTAGTTGATTTAAATAAGCAGAGTTAATTTAATTTAATATCATATGATCATAATTACAGTTTGATAAATTTTTTTTAAGGAGACTTGATAGCATAGTTGTAGTGCACTTGCTCTGCAGCTCAGTAGTTCCCGGTTAAATACCTGATTGTTACATGTGAACAGATAAAAAGGCTAGTGATTTCTATCAGGTTCTCATCTTTACTCCACATCTAAGATCACCAGATGCTGACATTTGAGCATATTGTGTAAAGTGTTATGGAACTTATTGTGTAAAATTTAAAATGTAACAAGTTGTTTGTCACCCATGAGAAATCCATATATTGAAACAAAAAAAAATAGTGTCCATAATTTGTTGAAAAATATGTGTAGAAATCACATCTGTCACAAGTCTGCAGTAACAATACAAATTCCATTTTAATTTACGATAATAAAAGTTCATGCATTTAGTAAGCTTGCAAAAGAAGTGGGGTTTTCCTTTCTGGAAAAATGCCCTTGTAAGCAGATTATGATTTTGAAACTGTAAGCTGCATCTGTGCAGCTTCACTGAGTACTTTGAAATATTGAATGACTTATCAATTCAATTTTCAATCATCTTTCTTACATGGAAAATGTCCCTAATCTTTTTGTATCTATTTTTCTTTACAGATTATGAAGAGAAGCTACCAACCCCTGAATTAGTAGAGTAGATACTTATACCACACCACCATGTTGGCACACAGTTATCTCCCCCTGCTGATATTGTTCTTCTCATACCTCCATGCAGAAGAGCTTCCACCCAAAAGTAATGTTTAAAATTTGTATGCCCATGCCAAATCTATGGAGAGCAAATACATTTTTGACTATGTCCATCCCATCCCTTCATGTCACATCACAAATTTCATTTGTGCTCAATAAGTTTTAAAGGACTTTAATGGATTGAAATAAAGTTTTAAAGGACTTTAATGGATTGAAATAAGTTTTAAAGGACTTTAATGGATTGAAATAAGTTTTAAAGGACTTTAATGGATTGAAATAAGTTTTAAAGGACTTTAATGGATTGAAATAAGTTTTAAAGGACTTTAATGGATTGAAATAAGTTTTAAAGGACTTTAATGGATTGAAATAAAGTTTGGTATAAAGCTTTACATTAAAAAGACTTACTGTATATACTCACGTATAATCCGGGTCCAAATGCAAACAACATAGACCCTCATCTGCTGTCGCATAATGCACCGGCAGATCAGGGTCTATGTTTTTTGTTCTACTAATTAGTCCTTACAAACTGCATAGACCCAGATCTGCTGACACTTTATGCGACGGCAGATCTGGGTCTATGCAGTTTGCAGTAGGCATCAGTTTATATGCGAGTATATACGGTAGGTCAAGTTTGGTTTTCAACTTTTCCATTTTGTAGCAAAATTTTTTAAGTTATGGTCCCTGTTTGACTTGGAACTTTGTCCTTCAATTTCTGCTTAATAACTTTTGAAAGACTTCATGGATTGAAAGTAAATTTAGTTTGAGGCATTATATTTAAAAAGTTCTAGTTCAAGTTTGATTTGTATTGTTTTGTGGCAAAACTTGATGGCATTATTGCCCTGGTTTTTGACTTTGACCTTTGCCTTTAATTGCTTTATGGCATATGGGCACATTTCAGGTTTTTGACTTTGACCTTTGCCTTTAATTGCTTTATGGCATATGGGCACATTTCTGGTTTTTGACTTTGACCTTTGCCTTTAATTGCTTTATGGCATATGGGCACATTTCTGGTTTATGACTTTGACCTTTGCCTTTAATCGCTTTATGGCATTTGGGCACATTTCTGGTTCTTTTCAAAAAGCCTATTATAAAATTCAGAATTTTAAAATTGAATTCTTTGCACACAAAAATATCAGTGCAAAGAAAATAAATGGCTTATAATGTTTGAACATAAATGTTTGAGACATTTATTTTTGGAGACCTGTTATTTTCATTAATTATAATTTGGCTGCATTAAGTTCTGTTAATTGGATGGTAAAATAAGCCAGCATATAATCACTGTAAATTTCAACAGTTGCTTTAAACTTCCTTCTTAAAACTATTTCAAGGGTACAATTATTTTTTTATAAAACCATATTAATAAATTTGTGCAACATATCATTTCCACAGACATAAATGACTTGTGAAGCATAAACATTTGCTTGAACATTTTAGAAAGAATCTGAATCCTTTAAATGCTTTCAAATCTTTCTGCAGGTTCCAGCAAATATTTATACTTGCAAGACACTTTTTGTTTGTAATAATACTGGATTTAATGATATAGCAAGACACTTAATGATTGGCTTGTAACAAAATTGGATTTAATGATATAGCAAGACACTTAATGATTGGCTTGTAACAATATTGGATTTAATGATATACTAAGACACTTAATGATTGGTTTGTAACAATATTGGATTTAATGATATACCAAGACACTTAATGATTGATTTGTAACGATATTGGATTTAATGATATACCAAGACACTTAATGATTGGTGTAACAATATTGGATTTAATGATATACCAAGACACTTAATGATTGGCTTGTAACAATATTGGATTTAATGATATACCAATTATTAAAATGCTCAATGTATGGTTTCATAACATCTCGTATAATATATTGTTTTTTTGTGTATGAAAATCAGTTTTTGCGCAGTTTTAAACAAGATCTTTTCATTGAGACTTAAAGTTGTGAATGTACCTGGGATGTGCTTTGTCTTGACGGGGGACAACATTTTGTTTGGTCATAAAATTTGTGGGTTTAAGCAACCTCGATATCAATGAAATAAGTACACACACACACACACACAAATAAATTCACCATATCTGTGATAACAATACACTGAAACTGTCTTAGTAAGTACCTGCATGTAAAAGACACTTGCTTATAGCAAATAACATTTGTAACTTTAAGTTTACCGACAGTAAATTGTAATATTTTAGTGTCGTTATTAGCTCATCTGGTTGTAAGGCCAAGTGAGCTTATGATATGACCCTGCATCCATCATGCATGGTACATCCATCAACAATTTCTATTTTCAATTTCTCAAAAACTACTGCACCAATTTAAACCAAATTTGGCATAGAGCTTCCTGACGCAAGGGCTTTTCATATTTATACAAATTATGCCAATCCATCATCAAATATTGCCACCACTACTAGAAATAGAAAAACATTACAACAACTTGCTAGAAAAAAACACTGAACAGAATTTGACAGAGCACATTCTGGCACAAAGGCCTTCCAAGCTTGTACAAATGATGTTGATCCACCATCAAATTTGGACACTGTTACTAAGAACAGAAAAACCTTTAAACCACTTCCGCTTAAAAACTGCAGAACAGAATCTGATCAAATTTGACAGAAAGCATCCTGGCATGATGGCCTTTCAGATTTATATGAATTATACCAATCTGCCATCAAAATATGGCTGGGGTTACTAAAAATAGAAAACTTTAAATTATTTCTCCTAAAAAAAACTTCTGAACAGAATTTGACTTAATTAAGTTGTTGGTGAACAGTAAACATTCTGGCATGAAGGCCTTTCAGTTTTGTAGAAATGATACTGATCTACCATAAATATAGCTGCCATTACTAAAAATAGAAAAATATTTTAAAAACTTGATCTCGCAAAACCACTGAAAAAAATTTGACAAACTTTGACAGAAAATTCTGGCATAAGGACCTTTCAACATAGTACAAATTATGCTGATGTGCCATCAAATATTGATATACAAAATATAGAGAAATATGAAACAATTTTTATATGACATTTGAAATCAACACCATTGGAAGAAATTTCTACAGAAAACATCCTTTTGACTCAGATTTCTTGGCCAACTGCTTTTGCCATTAGATATTGGCCATGTGAGCAATCCCACTTGGGGCTTTTGTATTTTTGCAAATGCATTATTTCAGCTTAGTGACATATAATTTAGTGAGTAACCAATGCTTCATACTTTATTAATCATTTTTGGCAAAAGATATTCTTGTGAATATATGTCTATCTTCACTGAATATGTTAAAATGTTGTGCTTCCTAAAGATTTATAATTTACACAGTATATATTGCACCTGTGTACAAAGGATATGTGTCCACAAGGTTCAAATTTATGTGGTCTCTTAAATGTCCATTATAGACAAGTTTTATCATATCTGTGTATAAGTATGTTAATTTTTGAGACATCTGGGCATAGTTTTATCCAGAGTTTAGTGTATTTTTCTGATAATAATTATTACGATCTTTTTACAGAGAGTTATCCACCTACCATCATACTTCAGTCTGAGAAAAGTGTGAAGTACTTCAAAAGCAGCAGTAAGACAACAGATATGGAGCAGGTTAAGCTTCCTTGTGCAGCAATAGGCTCACCAAACATCACGTAAGAATTATACACTAAATGAATGTATTCTCTTTGTCTGTACATGTATTATGCCATGGTACTTCCTTTGAAATCACTGTCAGCCATCTTTTTGGTCATTTTTCCATAACAAATATGTGAAAAAAATTGTTTCAATGAAAAATGTTATGATCTCATATAATTTGTGTTGTTGTTTCTTGCAAAACAAATAGCAGAACTTTTAATTCCCACTGCTGGTAGTTGGGACATCTTGATTTGTCCTGTTCATCTGCCCATACATCTGCCTTAGGGAGTTTCCATCAGCATTAAATGATTGCTCCATCTAAAAAAAAAAAAAAAAAGGGTTCTTGTGCTCAATGGTACATGGAGAATTTTCATTCTTGCCTTCATATTTCTTCATTTTGAGGAGGGTGGATTAAACAAAGAAAAAAATCAGTCAAATGAGTAGTTTAATAATATGCATAAACTATTGTCAGCCATAGCTAAAAAGAGTAGAGTCTGATATATTTTGTTATTAATTGTGACATAATGTAAATCTTTGGAAAAATGAATTGACTGCTTTTGAAATCAGGTTTGGGTGATATTTTATTGGCTTTTATTATCCATATGCAATTGTGAGAAAATACATAGAGGTTGTCAACATTTTCTACACTCACTCATTATAATGTGGTTTATGCAGTGACCTTATATGGAGGTATGTTACAAACATGACCTTATATTGAGATATGTTACAAACAAAGATATATTATAATGGGGTATTTTGTACACAAAACCACACAGAACCACAAAAATGGGGTATTTAATTCTGTGAAAGCACATCATTATTGGTTTTCATCATCCAAGAACTAAATTTATGCAGTCTTTTCAGCAGCTCTATGGTACAAATTCCTATTTTACTAACCATATTTTGAGACACTTCAGTTTTATGTCTCAGTATTCTTTAGCAAAATGAAAGATTTGTTGTCCATGGAACTCACTGTGATGTGGGATTCAGTATTATAAGAAGATAGAGGCAACCTGGACTAAAGAGACAGCTAGTATGTGAGTAAGAGCATACTTTTCTTCAAGTTTACAAAGGTAAGTCAAGTAAAGTTTTTTTTTCTCAGTAATTTACATAAATTTTATACTATTTTATTTTCCATTACTTTTTCTCTACTTTTTTAAAAGTAGGCAGTTTTTATTTCTACTTTTTCACAAAGAGTTGCTGAAAAGACTGAATGTTAAATAAATGACCAGTAAGTAGCCATAATAGAACTCAGTTAAGCCCCTTTAAAAGGGATTCATCACCATGCTCCTGTCATATGAGTGTCTACAATATACTGAAGGGATTCATCACTATGCTCCTGTCATATGAGTGTCTACAATATAATGAAGGGATTCATCACCATGCTCCTGTCATATGAGTGTCTACAATATACTGAAGGGATTCATCACCATGCTCCTGTCATATGAGTGTCTACAATATACTGAAGGGATCCATCACCATGCTCCTGTCATATGAGTGTCTACAATATACTGAAGGGATTCATCACCATGCTCCTGTCATATGAGTGTCTACAATATACTGAAGGGATTCATCACCATACTCCTGTCATATGAGTGTCTACAATATACTGAAGGGATTCATCACCATGCTCCTGTCATATGAGTGTCTACAATATACTGAAGGGATTCATCACCATGCTCCTGTCATATGAGTGTCTACAATATAATGAAGGGATTCATCACCATGCTCCTGTCATATGAGTGTCTACAATATACTGAAGGGATCCATCACCATGCTCCTGTCATATGAGTGTCTACAGTATACTGAAGGGATTCATCACCATGCTCATGTCATATGAGTGTCTACAATATACTGAAGGGATCCATCACCATACTCCTGTCATATGAGTGTCTACAGTATACTGAAGGGATCCATCACCATGCTCCTGTCATATGAGTGTCTAGAGTATACTGAAGGGATCCATCACCATACTCCTGTCATATGAGTGTCTACAATATACTGAAGGGATCCATCACCATACTCCTGTCATATGAGTGTCTACAGTATACTGAAGGGATCCATCACCATACTCCTGTCATATGAGTGTCTACAATATACTGAAGGGATCCATCACCATACTCCTGTCATATGAGTGTCTACAGTATACTGAAGGGATCCATCACCATACTCCTGTCATATGAGTGTCTACAGTATACTGAAGGGATCCATCACCATACTCCGGTCATATGAGTGTCTACAGTATACTGAAGGGATCCATCACCATGCTCCTGTCATATGAGTGTCTACAATATACTGAAGGGATCCATCACCATGCTCCTGTCATATGAGTGTCTACAATATACTGAAGGGATCCATCACCATGCTCCTGTCATATGAGTGTCTACAATATACTGAAGGGATTCATCACCATGCTCCTGTCATATGAGTGTCTACAATATACTGAAGGGATTCATCACCATACTCCTGTCATATGAGTGTCTACAATATACTGAAGGGATTCATCACCATGCTCCTGTCATATGAGTGTCTACAATATACTGAAGGGATTCATCACCATGCTCCTGTCATATGAGTGTCTACAATATAATGAAGGGATTCATCACCATGCTCCTGTCATATGAGTGTCTACAATATACTGAAGGGATCCATCACCATGCTCCTGTCATATGAGTGTCTACAGTATACTGAAGGGATTCATCACCATGCTCATGTCATATGAGTGTCTACAGTATACTGAAGGGATCCATCACCATACTCCTGTCATATGAGTGTCTACAGTATACTGAAGGGATCCATCACCATGCTCCTGTCATATGAGTGTCTACAGTATACTGAAGGGATCCATCACCATGCTCCTGTCATATGAGTGTCTACAGTATACTGAAGGGATCCATCACCATACTCCTGTCATATGAGTGTCTACAATATACTGAAGGGATCCATCACCATACTCCTGTCATATGAGTGTCTACAGTATACTGAAGGGATCCATCACCATACTCCTGTCATATGAGTGTCTACAATATACTGAAGGGATCCATCACCATACTCCTGTCATATGAGTGTCTACAGTATACTGAAGGGATCCATCACCATGCTCCTGTCATATGAGTGTCTACAGTATACTGAAGGGATCCATCACCATACTCCGGTCATATGAGTGTCTACAGTATACTGAAGGGATCCATCACCATGCTCCTGTCATATGAGTGTCTACAATATACTGAAGGGATCCATCACCATGCTCCTGTCATATGAGTGTCTACAATATACTGAAGGGATCCATCACCATGCTCCTGTCATATGAGTGTCTACAGTATACTGAAGGGATCCATCACCATGCTCCTGTCATATGAGTGTCTACAGTATACTGAAGGGATCCATCACCATGCTCCTGTCATATGAGTGTCTACAGTATACTGAAAGGATCCATCACCATACTCCTGTCATATGAGTGTCTACAATATACTGAAGGGATCCATCACCATACTCCTGTCATATGAGTGTCTACAATATACTGAAGGGATCCATCACCATACTCCTGTCATATGAGTGTCTACAATATACTGAAGGGATCCATCACCATACTCCTGTCATATGAGTGTCTACAGTATACTGAAGGGATCCATCACCATGCTCCTGTCATATGAGTGTCTACAGTATACTGAAGGGATCCATCACCATGCTCCTGTCATATGAGTGTCTACAGTATACTGAAGGGATCCATCACCATGCTCCTGTCATATGAGTGTCTACAGTATACTGAAGGGATCCATCACCATACTCCTGTCATATGAGTGTCTACAATATACTGAAGGGATCCATCACCATACTCCTGTCATATGAGTGTCTACAGTATACTGAAGGGATCCATCACCATACTCCTGTCATATGAGTGTCTACAATATACTGAAGGGATCCATCACCATACTCCTGTCATATGAGTGTCTACAGTATACTGAAGGGATCCATCACCATACTCCTGTCATATGAGTGTCTACAATATACTGAAGGGATCCATAACCATACTCCTGTCATATGAGTGTCTACAGTATACTGAAGGGATCCATCACCATACTCCTGTCATATGAGTGTCTACAATATACTGAAGGGATTCATCACCATGCTCCTGTCATATGAGTGTCTACAATATACTGAAGGGATTCATCACCATGCTCCTGTCATATGAGTGTCTACAATATACTGAAGGGATCCATCACCATACTCCTGTCATATGAGTGTCTACAGTATACTGAAGGGATCCATCACCATACTCCTGTTATATTAGTGTCTACAATATACTGAAGGGATCCATCACCATACTCCGGTCATATGAGTGTCTACAGTATACTGAAGGGTTTTATATTAAGGGAACACTACTAACAGATTTGACCTATATTTCTTGTCATGTTGAAAGTAAATTGAACAAAATGTTTCATATGCTGCATTTTCCTTTTCAGATTCCAATGGCTTAAAGATGGAGAAGCATTCAACCCAGATGATCCAAGTTATATCTCCAAGAAAACAAATATTACAAGAGTAGTTCAAGAGGGGACAGGCACTCTTGTTCTGTCAGAATTAGACTCGGAGGATAATGGAATATATCAATGTATAGCCTCTAATGCTTATGGAAAATCATACTCTAGACTTTTGCATTTAGTAGAAGCCAAATTAGGTGTATTTAAAAGTTTAAGCGAAGAGGATGGTACATATAAGACTGTACTCGGCAAGAGTTTAAAATTGTCATGCGATCCCCCAGAGAGTGTTCCACCACCCAAAATAGACTGGGTTCGTTATGATGAAAAGGATGGATTTACATTTTTTAAAGGAGATGACAGAATAGAAATGGATTTTGAAGGTAGTAATCATAACAGGATTTTGTTCTTACATAGGGTAGATCTAGTGAGAAGTGGTCACTTTGACCCCAGCTCTTCCCATGCAAAATCTTTATCATGTTTTCCTACTCTCTCTCACTTTCTGCACATAACCTAGAGGACCTGCTTTGTAAATTTGTGTGCTTTAGCAGGGGATATTTTTTGATAATCTCCATATGTCTGTAACTTTTCCTAAACCAGTGAGGTGCAAATTCACCAGGCTTAGCATGGAATGTCACTTTTTTCTTTCTTTTATCGATTTTACTATTGTATACTGTCTAACTACAGCTTTCAATCATCTTAAAAATTAAACAAGAATGTATTATCAGTGATTGCCACAGACAAAACCTTTCCAGCAATATACAGGTGCATACAAAACTATGTACTTGTTAATACAAGATAGAGAGAGAGAGAGATAGGTATGGAGTTTGCAAAATATTTTCTATACTGTTTATGAATTTATACCTTAAATAATTTCAGGAAACTTATATTTTGCCAACATTCAAGAACAAGATGATAATAACAAAGAGAAGTATGGCTGCAGTGTCAGTAATAATGTGCTTTACGGCACTAGCTATGGTTTCTTCTCCTGGATTGAGATACAAGGAGGTAAGAACTGATATTTGTAATAGCTCTAATTCTTATTACTGGATAAAGACTGGGTTAGCTGAGTCTTGTTAATTAACAAACTTGAACCATGCACAAGTCTGCCATCATTTGCTAATCAGTGGGTGGAAAGGTGAATTGAGTCACAAGTTTTGAATGTGCATTTTTGGTGCTACTGGTTGAAGACCAAAAGAGCTTTTGTGATGGGCCTGCATCTTTTGTCAGCATCCAGCATCCCTTGGCAGTTGTTTGATATTGATACTCCTCTGGAGCTATATGGAAACTTGGCACACAGTTTTATCCTAAGGTCTAGTTTGTCCTAACTTAAAATGGTATCAATCCAATCTGGCCACCATAGTAGCATCTTACAAATCCTGTTATCACTGCTCCTCCTGATCGGATGTATGTTATCAACATGTGGTTTTCACTGCTCCTCCTGATCGGATGTATGTTATCAACATGTGGTTTTCACTGCAATACTTCTTATGATGTCTAGTTTGTCCTAGATGAAAATGGTGCCAATAAGACATCAAATATGGTATTCAACTTAGAAAATCTTGTTATCGCTTCTCCTCCTGAACAACTGGTCATATCAACATTAAGGTTTTATCTCAAAGACTTTTTATCATGTCTAGTTGGTCCTAATGAAAATTGTGCCAATCTGACCTTTAACATGAAAATCTTGTTGTCACTACTTCTCTATAACAGATGGATGTCATAACATGGGGTTTTCACTAAAGACTTCTTATGATATCTAGTTTGTCTTAAATGAAAATGGTGACAATCTGACATCCAATATAGCCAGCATGTTAGCCATCTTCTTCTTTGGAACAAATGGTCATATTGACATGGGGTTTTCACTTAAAGACTTCTTATGATATGTAGTTGATCCTAAATGAAAATGGTGGTAATCACATCTCCAGTATGGCCATCATCAGACCTCCAGTATGGCCACCATGGTAGCCATCTTTAAAATCTTGTTATAATTACTTCTCCTGTAGAGAGAGATGGACATATAGACATGGGGTTTTCACAAAAAGATGTTTTATGATATTTAGTTGTGCTGATCAGTCTGCCAACATGATGTCCATGGTGTAATTTAGCTCACTGAGTATGGGCCAGTGATTTGTATACATCCTATATAATTCATGGACTATTACAAAGGTTAAAAACCTATTCCTTAAGCAATTACATGAAAAAATTTGAGATCTGCAGGAGAAAAAATTCCCAGATTTTTATCTCATCTGGCCAAGAAAATAAGGTGTCTTCCTGATAATATGTTCATTTCTCATATTTTTATAGGCAATTTTAAGTTATTGAATGATCATTCCTCATATTTGTATAGGCAATTCTAAGTTATTGAATGTTTCAACATTTTTGTATAGGCAATTTTTAAGTTATTGAATGTTTCAAAATTTTTGTGCATATGGTCTGTTGTTAGATTTAAACCTTCATATGATTTGTAGTTGAACAGAAAACTCCTGCATGCCTAAAAAGTTAATATTGAAAAGAAATATACAGTTACTTATAATGGTCAAATTTTATTTATGTCCAGCCATATATGTTGAAGGGGAATAAAGCTTGTCATTCCTTACATCTGTCCTTCCATCCATTGCAATTTGATTAAGTTTTACAGTTATGTCAGGAAAGTGAATATATTAGTTTTATCTCGGTGTCTGTACATACATACATACATACATACATACATACATACATACATACATACATACATACATACATACATACATACATACATACATACATACATACATACATACATACATACAAACAAACACACACACACACACATACATACATACATACAGTACAGCTCACGTGATTTTTTGGAACTCCGCGCATCGCAGTGGGGTACTTAATCCCCTTCACTTTAGCTCCACGATAGCACTCCGTGGTGGAGGCATAAATTGGCATAAATACCTACAAATCACCACCGCGTTTCGGCAGGCACGTCGATTTAAACTCCACCGTGGAGGGGCTAGTCGACATTACTGATTGACATCTGAACAGCCAATGAATGAAGACCACCTATGGAAAGACTGAGACATCAAGAGTGATTTACAACCGGATACCATCTGAAGAATCGGTCGTTTTTATTTCGATCATATATTTGAACAATAAAAAAAATAATTTCAAAAGTCTTGTATATTCAGTATACATTACTGTTTATAAAAGGTTGATCGACTTCTTTTGCAGTAAGTTCATGATTTTAATTTATTTCAAAGAAATATGAACAAACTTATGCACTGACTTGACGAGAAGCGCACATTGCTGAGCCTCTCAAGCAGAATAAATTTATCATTTTGTTCCAAAGGAAAGTAATTCTCTGAGATATGGACAATTAAAATCCAAATTTACATCGCTTCTGCTTACCCCCCCCCCCTCCAACAACAACAACAAACCTAAAACACTGAAATGCAAACCGCCTGCTTAGTCTTTAGGCAGTAATAGCAGAGTCACGAGGCTGAATATTATGACTGCATGTATACTGTAAGGGACTGACCATTTAATATATGGGGTTTATGTTGTTTTGTGTTTTTCGACCGGGATATTTTTTGTTCTTTCATCACAGTAATTATTTATTTTAAGTCTGCTACAAAAATCAAAGAAAGATAAATAGTTTTCATGCATTTACCCCCCCCCCCCCTGCCCATTTCCCACGGTTGGAAAATTCAATTGTCTCTCCCTAATAAAGACTTGACTTCAGCGGATGTTCTACAGAAATCAAGGCAGTGACCATTGTGAACACTGTTGTAAAATATTAACAAGGGTTTGCATCAAAGGATGATGTAAGTTTCAGCTTGGGAACAGTGTGTTTTTATCACACGAAGCCATCTGACTTAGCGCATTGTACTTTACAGCCGCAATTATGGTCCCGCCATTAACAACGGAAGTTTGATAATTGTTAGTAATTAATCTGAACTCGGCTTATTACCAAAATGAAAAATAATAAGGAAAATTCTAAAATCTGAGATGTTCAGAGATTTTAATTTCCAACAAGTTTAGAGCATTTTGCATGGATGTATTGTCTCCACGTGTATCCTATTATTTGCTCATTTTCCTACGGCAAAAATATAAAAATAAAATATACTTTTTTAATTATTTTTACGCAGATATTAAAGAATGCAGTTTCCTGTTTGTGACTGTTAGAGCCTTTGGTTATTGAGCGTATTTCTGTTTCTTACCACTTGCAAACTTTTCCAGATTTCAGTTTACGACAACTTGTGCAGTAGTGATTTGGATTCCATATTTTTTGAGGGGGTGGGGTAGGGGACTTTACTAAGAAGAGTTAATGATCTAAAATTATTCATCTTATTTTCTGTATTATGCAATAGGAAAACGAACAGAAAAGAAAAGTTAAACATTAATTTCATCTGATGCGCAAGTTTGTCAAATCAATGGCAAAGAAAACAAACCCGCAGATGCGTTGCTGTTGTACTTTTAGGTTAACAGTTAGCACATGAAATTAACACATCAATATCAAAGAAAACACACAGTGCTGATGGCTTCTATTGTGCTAGGTTACTTGCACGTGTCAACTACATGTATCTAGGATGACCTTTTGAGACCATTTGTGATTTTAAAAAAAAAGCCGCTACTTTGGTAATTAATGCAAAATAGTACAGTTTAAAATAAAATAACGATGTGAAATCTTAGTTATGCTTTATTTAAGCAATTGGATGTCAGAAAAAAAACGTACAATATGTGAATGAGTACTCATGCATGGAGTAACCATCGGAACTTGTGCGATTTTGTTTCACTTCAGTCAGGTATGACTGCAGCTTTGTTATTAATTTGTTCGATGTTTATCGTTCTTTTCATTGCAGGTAGTACAATATCACTGACTTTCATATGATCATTACAATTTTGTATTGGGTTTACTGAAAAAGAGATAAGGATATGAATGCATGTTTAGATTCTGATAACATAGTATTGAAGAAAAAGAAATTAGATTCATTGCGCAAAATGTAGTATTAATACAGTTTACAAGGCATTGTCATTACGTTATCATCATCTTAAATATGATTTGGCACTATGTATCATACATTATATTCGTTAGAACAAGGAAATATTTATAATTAACTGAATTACTACGTTTTTTTCACTATCAAAAAGTTAGCAAATTGCTCCCCAGAGGGATAACGATGTAGATAAATCGGTGCCCCCCCCCTCTCTCTCTCTCTCAACCTCTGCTTGCATGGGTAATAAACAGTAAACCACGCCCATATTATCGAGACCACGTCCACTCCGCGGTGGTGATCGGATGCGACTCTGCGAGAAAGCGTGGTGTGCAGGGCTATTCTCCGTGACAACTCCGTCAGGACGCGTGGAGTGATGGTGGAGGGGTTTTTCTTAATCCTCTCCACTCACTCTCCACCCCCACCGCGATGCGCGGAGTTCCGAAAAATCACGTGAGCTGTACTGTACATACATACATACATACATACATACATACATACATACATACATACATACATATACACACATTTATACTAGAGAAAAAAATTGGTGTACCATATTTGCTTGTGTATAACACACAACTGCAAACAGTATAGATACCAGAAGTGCTCCTGACAAATGTCTGACAACAGCCCACAAATTTTCCAGACCCCTGACTCTGATCTGCCAGCATATTTTGTGACAGAAGATTAGGGCCTACACTGTTTCCAGTTGAATGTCTTATACACAGGTAGATATGGTACTGTATATACTCTTATATAAGTCGGATCCAACTGCAAACTGCATAGATCTAGATCTGCCATCATATAATACACCAGCAAATCTGGGTCTGTGCAGTTTGTTAGCAGTAATCAGTAGAACAAACAACATAGGTCATGATCTGCTGGTGCATTATGTGATATCAGATCAGGGTCTATGTTGTTCGCAGTTGGACCTGACTAACAGATAAGTATATATGGTAGTCTGAAATAAAGAAGATGGGCTACTGATTTTCAAATTTGCCCACACGATGCAAATTGCCTGTGAATGCACCCTATAAGCATAATTTGATTTTGATTTTATGATTCACTGTATAATTTCAGAGCACTAAATGCTTTATGCTTTATTTGTCTGAATTTTTGCCCTAAATTGTTTTCTCACTGTCTTGTTATTTATAGAGAAGAAAACTGAGCAAAGAGGTATTGTTTTTGTTTCTAGCACAATAATCATGAAAATGGTAGTTGCAGTTTTTACGCTTGTCAGTTTACTAATTGATTTACATTTTATATTTAATTTTTAATGGGTGATAGATTTTCCTTTTTGCAGAAAAAGACAAGATGAAAAAAATAAGAATATTCCCTAGTAAAAAGTAAGAATATTCCCTAAATACAGTAAAGCCTGACTTTAAAGACCACTGTTTTGGAAAGCCACCTGTCATAACAGACCACATATTTCATGCACATATCCACTGTATTGTGCATAATGTAATTGGGCCTTTAATGGGAAACAGCCTCTCATAAGAGAAAGCTTTTCATTGACAAAAGGAGTGGTCTCTTAAGACAGATTTAATTTAAATATTCTTTTAACAAATGTTTAAAACAACCATAACTAATCAAAATGTTCAAAAACCTACTTAACAATCATGCATTAGGCATTGCATATGCTTTCACTGGGTATATAAGGCAAAGGTTAGATCTGACATTATACATTGGCAGATAAATTGCCAACAAATTTGCCTCTTTAAGCTGCTGATAAAATTATGCATTGATTGCATCACCTGTAGATATTTTTTAATTTTAGCTTTTTTCTGAATGGATATACACAATAATGGATATACACAATAATCACTTTTTATTGTCATCATCATGGCTTTATTTATAGCATTGTACCCTTAATTTTAATTATAGTTCAACCCTCTTAAAAATTAAAAAACAAAAATAAATAATAATAATAATAATAATAATAATAATTATTATTATTATTATTATTAACCTTTGCTCTTGTATAAAATGAGTATCATTTATGATTTTCACTCAGTAATGATATTTAACATATTACTTCCTTTTATTTTTGCTTCATGTCAAATTTTTTAACAATTCAAGATTTTGAAAGTATATATTTATATTGGATATTCTTTTTCAATCATTATACTTCACACAATATCCACCTTGTATCATATAACATTTCATATTCTTGAGGTATGCTTGTACATTCATATTAGCCTTCTTTAACATCCCACTTTTGGGAAGAAAGGTTGTGCAACGGTACCAATTTTTTTAATCTAAATTTTAATGCATATGTTTCATATACCATGTAGTTTAATGCCTATACTTTTCAGAGCTCATGACACAATGAGTTTTGTTTGATATTTTGTATAGTATCTTCTCAGTATAAAGAACCTCATTATAACAGTCTCTGTCATAACATGAGTGTGGGCATGCATCCCTTTATACTGGTTGGATTCTCCTTTTCTATATAATGTACTCCAGTAAAATGTCACCTCACTATAATACCATACACTTGTATGACTCCCCTGAATGGTGTTACAGTGAGGGAGTACTGCATAATGTACCCCAGAAAAATGTCACCTCACTATAATACCATACACTTGTATGACTATCCTGAACAGCATTATAGTGAAGAAGTATTGTATATTGTATCCCAGTAAAATTTCACCTCACTATAATACCATACACTTGTCTGGCTACCCTGAATAGTGTTACAGTGATATATTCATTAATTTGCCATATTTCAACTTGCACTACACATAGACCACAGCTTACTTCTGCTTACAATACTAAAAGAATGGAATGCTTCACAGCAATTGTTTTTTTTTTGTTGTTTCTTTTTACATTTTGCACATCAAAACAATGTAAGTTTTGGTATAATTCACTAACCCAGTTTTTACTTAAACCACAATTTGCACAGTACAGTCAAACCTGTCCTAATGGTCACCTTTATATAGTGGTCACATGGTCACAATGGCCATTCTAATTTACCCCTAACAAATTTGCTATATAAAAGTCATGTATATAATGGTCAACTGCTTTCCACTATCAGCAGCCAGATGTTTTCTAACCAAATAATTTCTCCCTGCTTTGGTCACTGTAGCATATTGACAGTGACTGCTCAGTGCATGCATATTAAACTTTTGTTAAATGAGTGGGGCATTGTTTAGATAAAGGAATATCACATGAACTGATGTGTAAACATTTCTTGTCGCACTTTTACTCACTGTACTCAAACTCCAGACACACTGACACACTGCCAACCTAAATCAAAGGTGTCAAAAGGTCAGATTTAAAAGCAATACAGTTTTTTATCATTAGGAACTGATTTGGAGAGTGAGAGGGCCTGGGATTTTTTTTAAAATTCCTGGCCCCTCAATAGCTTTTTAAAAAATACTCTTGGTCTGAATTGTATAAAAAAAGAAAGAACTTGCCATCATATTAGTTTAAAAAAATTATCTTGAGATAAAACAAAAATGATATCCTGGTGGTGAGTCACCGTTTGTGGATGTATTGGAGGTATAGTTTAATATCTTTCTCTATTTTATTTGCCTATGAATTAAAGCTCTCTATGATAAACAAAAATGTGATATTTGAAGAGAGATATGAGTTACATTCCTTTTCATTATGGTCAGGAGTCATTCAATATTTACAAAACATGCCTGTAAAGGCAATCAAAGTTTTGGTTCAGATGTTACTAACAATAGCCACATTGTGCTTCTTTTCATTACCTATTCATCACAAACCTCTCACATAATCTGATTGCTGTTCAATCTCAACAAGTTGAGCAACTGGTTAATCCTGATATTGTTTGAAGTGTGATCAGCTGTTCCTAAGTCTAATTATACAAGTTGGCAGCTAAAATAGTCAGTCCTCTGCTCTAGAGCCATATGTATGATGTCAATTGGTAGTATCATTAGTATTTTGTTGTAATACATGGATGGTAGGATGGATTAAAGTGAGCAGGATACTGTAATCTTGTGTGGAATGTAACTTTGGGAGAGAACAATATACATTTATTTTATGATTTTGTTGAATAGTGCACAGAATTAAATCTGTTAATAGCATAATAATAATAATAATAATAATAATAATAATAATAATAATAATATTATTATTATTAATAATAATAATATTCAGTGCATGGTATTTGTTCAAAAGCCAAGTTTCAGAGGTGGACCTTCATACAGAGGTCACTTGTGTACAAGACCAGTTTGTCTTTTCCCATGGGTGTCTGCAGTTGACAGGTTTGACTGTATTTTTAACTTAGTAGAATATTGATATCAGAGATAGTACAACAGTCATTATAGCTTATGTGTGTTGCCATATGAGTGGTAGTTACAAAAAAAAAAAAGAAGCATTTTATTACAATGTTTAATGTCAATAACAGGTTTGGTGTTCACCTTGGTGTCATTGATCCTTTTGTAGTATGTTGCATACATTTAACTCTGTATTTTGTCCATATTTGAACAAAACATTAGCATATATTACTGGTTTACCTCAAGCATAGAAATAAATAAACATCAAAATTCCAGATTTCGATTTGCCCCAATAATTGCTAAATTATGTTTTTAAATGTATGAAAAAGAGCTAGTGATTTAAAAACTGAATGTTTGGTGTGAGCTAGTGAGTGAAAAACTTCTATATTTGGAGTGGTGCTGCAATAATCTCCTGCATCTGTGTTCATATGTATACAGCAACCACATATTTAGTAGCGTTGGTTGTTTTTTTGTCTGGGATATATCTTGTTGCAGGTATTCCATCTTCTTTGGTTGCAGATATGCTATCTTTATATGATGTGGTCCAAACACTTTGCATATTACTCTGAACTATAATTGGAGTCAGTAGGTCATAATGACCTTGTTGTGAATAAATAAAGTCTCTACATGTTAAAAACTATGGTATCAAGATTTCATTTTCCAAGATAGCTGTGCACATTGTCATTATGAAACTTTTTCAGTCGTCATTCCAATTTACACACACGCTTGTTTAGGATATTTTTTTTATTATACAAGAAAACATAAGTGCTACATGTGTTGTATTTACATCCAGTTCTTTAAAATTAGACATATATAAGAAACATTTAATTCATCTTCAAAGGCATTTTAAATTTTCATCCTGAAGTATGTTGGGATTGGTTGGATTTCAGTCAGAATATCAAATAGAAAAATCATTTCATAAAACACGTTTGCTTATTCTATATTTTCAAATTAATTGAAATATTAATATTGTTCACAGTTCTCATTTTAGCCAATAATGTTTCACTTAAATTATTATTTTTCTATTGTCTATTTGCCTGTTAATAGAATATCTGTCTGAAATAAAGAAGATGGGCTACTGATTTTGCTCTGGCTACAATTTTATGATTGACAGTATATAAAAAACCATACATCAAAACCTTGTAACATTTTTCTTTGTAATCTTTGAATTACAAATGTCTTTAAATGTTTATCAAGAGAAAAAGCATGACATTGTAAAGTCTTAAATGAATTGGGATTTAGAAGTTTTAAGGCATTACTTAGGCAACTGTGTAGTAATTTTTGCATGTCTTTGTCAGTCTTTCTGCATGTTATTTCAGAATGTCATAACCAGTTTAAATCAGGTAATATGAGATGTAGAGTTGTAAATTGGTAACAATCTTCACTCATAATGTTTTAATCTTGTATAGATTCTAATCTCACTTATAATTAACAGACTACAGTGAAACCTGCCTAGCAGACATCCCTATGTATACCTATATATACCTGCTCATTAAGAACAATATATATGAATCTCATTTTTTAATTTTACTTGCATATTTAATCTGTATTTAAAGAACACCTATCCACAAAGGACAAAATCTTGTGTAGAATTTAATTTCACCCATGAAAACTGTCTTGGTGGACGCATCGACTATATGTACTCGTGTATAATCTGGGTCAAAAGGTAAACAAAATAGACCTTATCTGCCATCCCATAATGCAATGGCAGATCAGGGTCTGTGTTGTTTGTTCTACTTATTAGTCCTTACAAACTGCATAGACCCAGATCTGCTGGTGCATTATGTGATGGCAGATCTGGGTCTATGCAGTTTCCAGTTTGTATCGGCTTATACGCGAGTATATACGGTATGTAAATTACACCGGGTCATTAACAACAATATCTATGAATCTCATTTCTTAATTTCACTTGCATATTTAACCTGTAATTAAAGAACACCAGCCCACAGTGGACACATTTTTGTGATCTACTAATTGTTCTTTAAAACGCCCAGATCTCCCAGCATATTATGTAATGGCAGATCTGGGCTTAAGCTGCTTGCAGTTAAGTCTACATTAAATAAAGTAAATGCAATCACATCTTTGTATTCTCAGAACCTTCAATTAGACATTGAAGTTATCCCCTGTAAATTAAATCAAATGGAAAACTTTTTAAAATTTTTTTAACCTTTGTGTAAACAAAATTAACTTCATATCCATCTTTTTCACTGTCTTTTTGTGCAACCTTAAAACACATCTACTACTCTATTCTTTGTGGCTTATCCAGTGTTATTTGGTGGAATAATAAGTACAACATTCCAATGTTTTAGCGTACTCTGGATAAACTGCAAACTTATAATAAGGAGACAGATATGGATCCCATTTGTTTTTAATAGAAAAAGCAAAAGTATTTTTACATGAAATTGGTGAATAAAAGCAGAATATATTGCCAGTTGTATTATCAACAATTTTGGTTAGTGTGCACAAATTTTGAATTCTCATCATGAAATTCACATTTAAATTTGAAGTCATATTAACAAAAATATTTTCTCAATAAATAATACCATATACAATCAAATATCAATCAATGAAAATATTGATGCCTACTGGTGGTAACACTAAGAAATAAATATCAATTAAATAATTGTCTTGTCAGGTGAAATTCATGTTTAAATTTTATCTTTTAATTCAGTTTCATTGTAATCATCATATATTTTATATGTACTCATCTATTTAGGCATGAAAAGAGTAAATTTACTATCACTGTGAGGCTCACAAGTGCTTCCATGACAACCTAATGCTTACTCAGCAGCTTAGCTGGTTTTATTTTGACAACTGTTGAGAACTTAATGGTTCTTCAGCACAATGACACATGCTAATTAACAGATTAATTATCTTCAGCTGAATACAATATATGAACCGTGCCAACATCACAGTAACATATTAGTGTAGGTCATCCTAATTTCATGTTAAAATCATACACCTTAGACAAATAGAAAGTTTTTGCCTTTGGTTAATCTGTGAATTGTTCTTCACAATTTGCAGTCACTGTAATACCATGGAAAATAAATTGCAAGTTCTAATAAATGCAAATATTTGTCTTTTCTGTTGCTTTTTGGTTAAATTTCTCTTTTTATCAGCATGTAGTGTTCAAGGATAGTGCAACTGCTGTGTGCCAACTGTATTTATTAATACAAACAACATGGAGTTATACTCAGTCATTGCCAAGTACTGTTGAGAAAGAAGTGTATGGTGACATTTAGAGTCACTATCTTGAGGAATTAACTAGTGCGAACATATTGATGCATTTGGCTGTGGCTGTTTATTAGTGTAATTCTAGCTATGAAGCTTTAGTTAATATATTTACTTACGATGAATATACTGTTACGACTCTATGGTCTAAGAAAAATGTAACAGAAAGAAAGTGAAACCAACAAATCAAGTAAAAATCAACAAGCAATTTATTTCTAGATAATTAAAATGAAAAAAATCAAAAAGACACTTACAGTAATGTGTATTAAAATCCAAATAATCCAATAAGAATTAGTGTTCTAATCACAAGTCCTAAATATAGAATGTTCCGAATGCACGGTGGTATCCTTGAATGTTGTGATGTGCCAATGGTCTTTAATGTTCTGATGTACTAGTAGTCTTTAATGTGCTGATGTCAAAATGAAGCACTCCAAAATATCTCTGAATAAGTTCACATAAATTCCAAAATCAAGAATTAAAAATCCAAAATCCAAAAGTCTGTGAGCACTGTTATAATCCAATGAATATTTTAAATAATTCCTCTCTTAGAATTTGGAATGACTTTCCACAACTGTAATAGCTCTTTACAAGACTGATAGTAATGTCGAAACTGTAAAACTGTCCACTAAACATGGTATATATAAAGATTGGTCACATTACAGAATGTTCTAGAATATGTGTCATCTTAATGGAATTTTACTTGTGTGGACATGTCTTTTTACTCATAACTCTAAGGAAATTCCAGTTTTATCTTGAAACAAAATCAACCTTGACCTCAAATTGAGAAAATATTTTGTTTATCAAAACTATCCTTTAGCTCAAATCTGAAGTAAACAATCTAATTCAAGGACACTAGTTAAACATGTTGTGTTTTTTTTCTCTGATAAACAATATTAAGATTTAAGCAAATATTAAAGTCAAGCAACATTTATAATTTCCTAAAATATCTATAATATTATATAAACATCATACATAACAATACATGCTTTGATACAAAGAGGGAGTCAATTCAAACTTTACTGATGCACAATTTTGGGAGTACTGCATGCCAACTTGATTTATACTAAGAGTCTGTCATCAATTTTTTAACCTTAATTAAAAAAAAATATAACATCCAATACTATTCAAATCCATTATACAAATGTTCGAGTTGGACAAAGGAGATTATAATTCTCACTAATCAACAAAAGTTGCTAGAAGCTGTCTTTTCTCCCACCATTTGTTAGTGTTAACCAAAATTTAGTTTCCCTCGCAATCTTATGCCCTCATTTATGCTGTTGTCAATTTTTATGGACCCCATTAGATGTTAGTTATTGGGGGAGAGGTGTATGTTGTTAAACCAGTTGAAAGTAGCCATGTCAGGGAATTTAAATAAGTGGCCTCTGAAGGAAGGTGTCTCCTTAATAAAGAATATACCAAATGTACTCAGTTATAAGTCAGGTCCAACTGCAAAAAACATAGACCCTTATCTGCCATTGCATAATGTGCAAGCTAATCAGTGTATTTCTTGTTTGTTCTGCTGATTACTCATAACAAACTGCATAAACCCAGATCTGCCGGCACATTATGTGACCACAGGTCTGGCTCTACGTAGTTTGCAGTTGGATCTGACTTATATGCAAGTATGTTTGGTATCTCTGCGATAATTTCATGCAAGGGACCTATTAAAAGTGGCTGCTGGAGTCATTTACTAAATAGATGTAACTGCTAAGGCAGGTTCAACTGTATATATAGCATGATGTGGACATTGGCATTGCATTTTCACAAAACTTGAGCAATGCACTAATTTGTAACCATAATGTAATATTTCAGTGTATATTTATATAAAATGAAGAAAACATTGTGTAAATATAATTGATTTTTCACTGGCCTTACTTTCGTAAAAAGTTTAAACTTTGAGGACATACTCAGCTTAAATTGTCAGACTGCATCATTCCAGATCCAGGGAAATTCCAATAAGGGGAACATTGCATCAGTTGTAACAGGCTAATAAAATATAGTCCTAACATTGTGAAATTGCATGTTTTAGAATTTTATGCAAGGACAAAAATTTAAGTTGAGTATCCAGTGAAATTTAGATGTACTAAAAAAAGCAGGGTCTGAAGTGGTAAATTTTTCAATTGACTCAGGAGTTATCTCCCTTCAGGTGACCCCCATATGCTGTTTCCCGCCACGCTTCTCTACCAGTCTCAGAAGGAGGTAGTAGGACTCAAAGGAAACACAGTGAGATTCAAATGCATCTTTGGTGGAAAGTAAGTTCTATTTATAAGTAATATTTTATCCCAAACACAAAAGATATTTATATAATGATAGTGGATCTGTAGTTTTTCTATGAAATACTGTATATGAAGTGCAATGCATTTGGTTGATTTTTCAGCATGATTTGCAATCATGCATCCCTGTCATTGTTTTTGCAGCCCAACCCCAACAATAACGTGGGAGAGGATTGATGGGGAAATGGACAAGACCCGCATGAGGTCAGAGACACATGAACTAATGATCCAGAAGGTACAGAGGGAGGATCAGGGCGAATATCAGTGTGTTGGGAAGAATTCACTTTCAGACCCTCTAAAGTACAAGTTTATCCTTAAAGTGGAATGTAAGTAGAGACAGCTCCAATTTTGTGAATGTATATTTTTTATTACTTTAATGTTCAAGTTAATCATAGTCAACATCTATAGCACCAATCATTTGTATGATTTTGTGTAATTCAGTATTACTCATCTTTAAAACAATGTACTGTATATACTCGCATATAAGCGATACCACCTGCAAATTGATTAGACCCAGATCTGCCATTGCATAATGCACCGGCAGATCTGGCTCTATGCAGTTTGTTAGAATTAATCAGTAGAACAAACAACATAGACCCTGATCTGCCGGCACATTATGCAATGGCAGATCAGGGTCTATGTTGTTTGCATTTGTATTCGGCTTATACGCGAGTATAGACGGTACTTTCCTGAAATGCCTTATGCATGTTCACTATTAATCTTGATAAGAATGCTGTCTAATGTAGATGTTTTATAGTAGTTTAAGAGCTTGCTGTCTAAAGACACCCCAACTTGTACAAATTGTACATTAGATACATGTACCATCTATACTCACTTATAATTCGAGTCCAGCTGCAAACAAGATAGACCCAGATCTGCTATTGCATAATGTTACAGCAGATCAGGGTCTATGTTCTTTGTTCTACTGATTACTCCCAACAAGCTGCACAGACCCAGATCTGTTGGCACATCATGCAATGTCAGATCTGGGTCTATGCAGTTTGTAGTTGGACTTTTATCAAGTACATATGGTAAAAGCAATGTCACATAGATTGGAAATTGAATCTGGAATTTGTACTGGACAAAATATGACTCCCAGAGAAAATAGAATATGTAAATTTTGCTCAATTGTTGAAGATGAATATTATTATCTCCTCAAATATCCATTGTATTTGGAACTTTTGGAAGAAGTGTATACCTAGGTATTATTGGAGAAAGCCGAACATTTTTTAAATGTATCACTTTACTATCAAGTTTTAATGCCAGTCTTGTTAGGAAGTTAACTATCCTTATTTAGACATAATGCATGACTTCACCTAGACTGATATATTACATCAAATAATGAATATGGAAAATTTTAATAATTTCATGCAATATTATCTAACAAGATACTACAATATTAATTCATCACTTTCTCCATATCTGAGATTATTGTGATGATGTGTGTGTTACAGCAGAATTATGTTCTGTATTTGGATTGTCTATGTTTAAAGAAGGAATAATAATATTGCATGTAAACCTCCTGTGAATATGTGAATATGTGAATATGCAAATATATGAATATGTGAATATGCGAATATGCAAATATGTGAATATGCAAATATGCAAATATGTGAATATGTGAATATGTGAATATATATATATATGATTCATATGTTATAACTGCCCTCAATGTAGCATGGTTAATATTGTATATATGCTCAAGGGTCAAGGGACTTATAGCTGCAGTACTATTCTGGTCATGTAATTATCGAAGGTCACATGGAAGGTTGATCTGTAGACTAAATGACCCTCTTATTTAAATAAAATCCATATTATTATTATTATTATTATTATTATTGCTATAAGCTATCAGCATTCAATTTATATAAATATTCAAAGCAGTTATTTTTTATCTCCATTTTAAAAACTGTATTGCGTGAATATAATAAGTAAAAACCTTCTCACCAAGGTATAAACTGCTTTTCCAAACACTAACTTTAATTTCCACACAGTACCATCCATGTATGCAGTTTTATACTGATGAGATCTCAGTTAGTCATCTTTCTGTGTTAACATTTAATGGATATAGCTTATATGGGGAAATTTTCATGTTGTTAAATTTTGAAAATTTACAATTCTGAAAAATTCTACTTGTTTAATTTTCATGATTTGTCACTTGCTGGCATGAATTGCCTTACTCCCTACATTTTCATGATTTTCTATTTGACCATGAAAATTACAAAAATGAAACCACACAGAAATTTCCTGATATATGGTGCATCCTATGCTTTCATTTCTTACCTACTCTGTTGATTAGGGTACCAAATGATAAAATCAATGTGGGTCCTATAGTAACAACATCATTCATCTGTCCATTCACACTTTGGTTTTCTATTATAAGTAGCAGTAGTATGTAAATTGTTAAGACGTGACATCCCACTGTCATTGATAAATAATACAAAAACTTTATGATAAATATTGTTTCTTCCAAACTTTCACAAACAGAGCCCTTTGCATTGGCATCCATTGCTGACAGATATTATTATTATTATTATTATTATTATTGCTATTATTTCTCAGCAACACCAGAATGGATTACAGAACCTCGTTCAGTAGAAAAAGGAGTGGAGGAGGAGGCTTCCTTTGCATGTGATTCTGATGGTATTCCTAAGCCAGTAATCAAGTGGTTTTCCAATGGAGTACCTTTAGAAAGTAAGTTGGAAAAGAAAGGCAGTACATAGTTCTCAGTGTAAAGTACTATAGAACAGATATTCTGATTGTTTAGGACATTTTTATTGGTTTTAATGAGCCTGGATAGTGCAGTAATGCTGTCCTCACTTTGCACATTTGTGATCCCAAGTCCAGTCCTGGGTTCTGACACATGCAAGAGTAAGTAATTACCCATGCAAAGTCAGTGGTTTGCTCCAGGTTCATCCATTTTCTTTACCTCATAGACCAATTCACTGCAACATCTGAACCATGTTGTACAAGTTTGTTAGAACTTCAAATATATTTGACATAAAAAAAAAAATGTGAACTTAAATTTTTTATTTCTATGAGATTTTGCATCATGGTCGTAGCTTAAAAAAAAAAAAATTGACGTTTGAAGAACTAAGTGCATGAAAAATGTTCACAATTATTCCAGGAATTAGAAGTGTAAATTGCTAAATTCTACACATGGATTTTCTGGACAAAAGCTATTACTGTAAAAATTTAAGAACACATATATGTATGTACCCATAGACAGTGTTTTCTCACCCACTGGACTGGGATGATAAATCTATCTTATCCTGTGGCTATATCAGTTCATGTGCTTCCTTTGTTATGTTGTTCACAAGCATTGATGCACATGTTGTAACATACGAATCATGCACAGATTTCTTATGTTGTAACATGCAAATGACACACAAACTTCTTATATTGAA
The DNA here is from genome assembly GCA_029931535.1 of Margaritifera margaritifera. NCBI lineage: Eukaryota > Metazoa > Mollusca > Bivalvia > Unionida > Margaritiferidae > Margaritifera > Margaritifera margaritifera. The sequence continues at coordinate 4,646,950 of JAQPZY010001647.1, read as the reverse complement.
ACCTGCAAATCATACACAAACTTCTTATATTGTAACATGCAAATCATACACATACTTCTCATATTGTAACAATCAAATCATACACGTAATTCTTATATTGTAGCATGCAAATCATACACAGACTTCATTTATTATAACATGCAAATTATACATGTACTTCTTATATTATAACATGCAAATCATACACATACTTCTTATATTGTAACATGCAAATCATACACATACTACTCATATTGTAAGATACAAATCATACACATACTACTCATATTGTAACATACAAATCATACACATACTTCTCATATTGTAACATGCAAATGACACACAAACTTCTTATATTGTAACATGCAAATCATACACATACTACTCATATTGTAACATACAAATCATACACATACTTCTTATATTGTAGCATGCAAATCATACACATACTTCTTATATTGTAACATGCAAATGACACAAACTTCTTATATTGTAACATGCAAATCATACACATACTACTCATATTGTAACAATCAAATCATACACATACTTCTTATATTGTAACATACAAATCATACACATACTTCTTATATTGTAACATGCAAATCATACACATACTTCTTATGTTGTAACATGCAAATGACACACACACTTCTTATATTGTAACATGCAAATCAGACACACACTTCTTATATTGTAACATGCAAATCATACACATACTTCTTATATTGTAACATGCAAATCATACATATACTTCTCATATTGTAACATGCAAATCATACACATACTTCTCATACTGTAACATGCAAATCATACACGTTCTTCTTATATTATAACATGCAAATCATACACATACTTCTTATATTGTAACATGCAAATCATACACATACTTCTCATATTGTAAGATACAAATCATACACATACTTCTTATATTGTAACATGCAAATCATACACATACTTCTTATATTGTAACATGCAAATCATACATATACTTCTCATATTGTAACATGCAAATCATACACATACTTCTCATACTGTAACATGCAAATCATACACGTTCTTCTTATATTATAACATGCAAATCATACACATACTTCTCATATTGTAACATACAAATCATACACAGACTTCATATATTATAACATGCAGATCATATAAAGTGAAACCCCTCAAAACCAAAAAGTCTTGGGACCCCAAATATATTTTTTGGTTTTGAGAAGTTTTCGATTTACTAGGGTTTTTGCAGATGTGAAAAAAAGTCTTTTTCTAAGCGCTAATGTGACGAGAGAGAGAGAGAGAAGAGAGAGTGTGTGTAATTATGAGAGCATCGGTGTCTGTGTGTGTAAGAGTGCAAAAAATTAAGAAAGCTGTTATTTTTATTTTTTGTAAATACATATACATGTATTTAATGAAGAATTAGCTGAACAATATATGTTCCTTCCAAAAATCACATCCTGTCACATAAATAAATACAGTTGTTCCACATTGAAATACAATCCTCGTCACAAGAAACATCTGAGGAATGAGATACTTTTATAACTTTACTATAAGTCTGTTAGAATTATAAATGATACTCTACAATGTTAAAATACTCTGCATAATTTATAATGTTCACAGTTCAAGAGTCTGGCTTAGGGAAGGCATAGAGCGTTGTCTGTTTTTTCTTACATCTTTCTTTAACTTATGTGACTTGTGTTAATGACTCCATTTCTTGTGCTGTAGCCGGTTATTGCTCATCCTTAGTAATCGCGAAGTTTTTTAATCTCTGTATAAGATCTAAAACTTCAGGGTATGTCACTGAGTGAATCTGACTTTTAGAATACTCTTTTGTCAGTCTCCATCAGCCAAGTGAGGCCACTTGACTGGTTAATAAAGCCCTGTTTTTAAAAAAAAAACAAGCAAACAATGTTCTATTGATCATGTATACAAATGAATAGCATCAATCACAATTAGATGATAGGCAGATAAATGTAGTTGTTCTTAAATGGCTTACCTACAAGCATTTTGTTATTAATAATTTGCCTTAAAAGCTGGCTCTTTGTATGGTGCAAAGACTTCAGATTAGCCTATTGTCAGCCCTGATCAGTGTCGGCGCATGTGTCAAGTATCGTTTTAACCTCACATGCCCTTGGGACATTTTCCAGGTCTTTGTCTCTCAGATTAGCACACTACAGTACATGCTAACTGTAGTTAATTTGTTCCAGCATGTGTCAGGAATTTAGTAGCTAAAATATATTTCCAAGTTTGAATTGAGTTTCCGTTTTATGGGAGTTTTTTAAGCATAAAATTGAAATTTGGGATTGAAATTTGTTTTAGTATTTGGAGTTGATGGATTTTGGTTTACTGGGAAAAAAAATGATGATATTAAAGAAGGCATAATTCGGGACTAAAAAACAATTTTGGTCTTGAGGGGATTCCAGTACACTGAGGTTTTGGTTTTGATGAGTTTCACTGTTCATATTTGTCATATTGTAACATGCAAATCATATACATACTTGTCTTATTATAACATGTAAATCATACACATACTTGTCTTATTGTAAGATGCAAATCATATACATACTTGTCTTATTATAACATGCAAATCATATACATACTTGTCTTATTGTAACATGCAAACCATACAGACTTCTCATATTGTAACATGCAAATCATACACTGACTTCTCTTCAGTTACTAGTTTGTTATTAATTTACTTGATCATTTGATGCACCTTGGATAATTTTGCAATTAAATGTATGTCTTATAATGTGTTAATTGCTGCATATATTTTTAACATTTTATAAATGTATAAATATAACTTGTCACTGTGGTGTAAAACCAACTATTTTGGATCTTATTTCAATGACACTCACAAAAATTGGTATGTAAATTAATTTTAACAAAAGTTACTCAACCATACAAAAACTAGTCAATGTGCCCCAATTTTTGTGCTTGAGTGACTTTTGTATTTTCAACTATCCATTTGTTACAACATCAATATCTTGGACCTTATTTCACTAACATTCATGAAAATTGATTTGATTTATTAATGCATCTCAATGAGAATAACTCAACCATACCAACACTTATGAAACTTGGCATGTGGATGTATCTTGAGCAGGTAATTCAACCATATGAAAACCTAGGTCAGTGTGACCTAATTGTCATACATGAATGACCTATGTCTTTTCAGCTGTCTGTTGGTTACACTATAAATATCTTTGATCATTTTTTATCTACACATAAAAATTGTATGTGAATGCATCTCAATTAGATTAACTTGATCATACCAAATGTAGTTTCCTTTAGATCTAATTTTTTAGACTCAAGTAACTTTTGTATTTTCAATGAGCCCTTTGTCACATCCCCAATATCACTGACCCAATTTTATCTACAAGCATGAAAACTAATGTGTGATGCATCTCAAGGAAAGTAACTTAGTCATACCAAAAGTAGGTCACTGTGACATAATTTTCATACTCTGGTGACTTTTGTATTTTCCTCCATACCTGCTTGTATATTATCAGTTACTCTAAAATGTGCTCCTGTTGGCAAGGAGATTTGTGTTAATGAGTAAACACCTTCTTTTAACTAGTTATTTATATTCATCAATTCTCTGTTTCAGCTCTGCCACCTAATGATAGAAGAAGCTTTGGGAAGAATCAGCTGAAATTTAAAAATCTTACACTAGATGATGCACAGGTTATACAGTGTAACGCATCTAATGTCCATGGGTACCTGTGGGCTGATGTTTCTCTAAGCATTCTAGGTTAGTGATTGAATCATTAGAAAGTTTTTGTTTTTATTTGCTCGATTTGTGCATATAGTGCTTTCACATATAATATTCAATTTTAAAGCAAAGTGATGAATGCAATCAATGCTCAGACTATGTCTATGTCTAACAAGCAGCAATGTTTTATACAAGTGTCCTTTAATGTTAATGTTAGTTGACTGGGTTTGGCAAACTTCAAGAATTTTTTTTTTTTTTTTTTTTTTCAAACAGCACTTTTAACACTTTTTTTGCTATATCATGTAGAGCAAATGGGAGCTAAGTGCCTTTCCCAAAGACACACCAAGGCAGCTGACCTGGACTGCCCTGGGCGGGTATCAAACCCACAACACTTTGATTATAAGTCCAACGCTCTACTAACTGAGCTATCACAGTTTCTGGAAGGAGAATTAAGTGTTTGTCTTGTCAGTTGCCCATTGAATAAGTCAGAGACAAATAGGGTGATAGACATTGTAGCTATTTGTGTAACAGCTTTATTAGCAAATTAAATCATGGTACAGGTTAGTTATCAGTGTTTTAAAGCAGTGAAATTTGTTGGTCAGTTTGCTGTTATTACAAACAAGTAAATGAAGTTTATCAACTTTCATATTTGTTTCAAACACCTCCCTATCATGATCTGTAAAACCAAGCTATTCATCCAATGACCCAGTTGTGGTTAGTGTTGGCCTTATTTAGCATTTATGAATGATAGTAGTATCTCATCTCAGTGGTCAGCATGATGAATTGTCAATCATAAGAGTATAGGTTCACCTCCTATCATCACCCAATAACATTTGTATGCCTCCAACACATTTGGGTCGTCCATGGGTGGGTGGGTGGGTCATGACTGTGTCCCTGGAAAGCTCTAAGTTTTCCTAATGCTTGTTTCTCAGTAACTCCCTCACCCAATTCACTTCATATATGAAACATAATATCATCACAAACTCCCCCTTCTTTCAGTACCACTCCAGCCCATGGGTTGGGTTATGGGATCAAGAAGTACATAGGGGACAGAAGCTGGTTAAAGTTTCTGGTTTAGGTTTTTTGAACCACTTACTAGTATATTTCCATAACCTTTTATCCTGTTCACTTCATGTTTTTAATATAACATCATCACACCCTAGTCTGATCACTCTTGCCCCTGATAGGGACATTAGGGTCAAGAAGTGCATGGACTTTAAAACTTGCTTTAAGTTTTGTAAAAGGTTTTGTCAGCATGATATTTCTATAAAACCTTACCCAATCCATTTCTTCTTTGGAATATGACATCATCACATGATTTCCTTTCACTGTAAACCAGTCTATGCTCAGGTTATGTCCCTGGGTTGGGCCATCGGATCAAGAAGTTCTTAGTTACTTTTAAGTTAAAGTTTTTGTTTAAGGATTTACAACACCTATACTTCAATAAAACCTTACCCAGTCCACATCCTGTTTTGGAATATAACATCATCATTTGCTTCTCTGTCACTAAAAAACAGTCCATGCTAAGTTTATGCCCCAGGGTGGGGCCATAGGATCAAGCGGTAGGACAATTTTTGGTTAAATTTTTTTTAGCACACCTAGCCATAAGACCATGTGAGCTTATGAGCTATAATTGTGGCCCTGGGTCTTTTGTGTGTCATCTGTTGAGCATCTATCTACAGTTGCTTGTTACCATTCTGGAGGCCATATTTCTGATCTGATAATTTCAGATGAATTTGATAATAAGCAAGATCCATGTTTATTAATGAGGTGACCATACATCTAATTGACTAAATTTTTTACCAGTCTTGAAGTTGTATTTTTTATTTAGTTTTGATCACGCTTGGAATATAGTTTTATATGATAAAGATCTTGCATGACTTTGATAATGAATGAGATGCGTGCATATTAGTCAGGTGATCTTGCATCCAATTGGCTGATCTTGTTACCATTCTAGTGACTGTATTTCTGATGTGATTTTGATAAAACTTGGTAAATAGACTTAAATCAAGACCCCAATAAGTACAGTTATGAGTGAAATCCATGCATCATAATGAAGTGATCTTGTATCTGATTGCCTGAGCTTGTCAACACTTTAGTGACTATTTATTTTCAAATTTTGATCAGACTTGGTAAAAAAGCTTATAGCATCAAGATAACCAATGATTTTATTATGAGTGAGATCTGCAGATATTAATGAGGTGATCTTGCATCGTATTGGTTGAGTTTTGTTCAACACTTTAAAGACTGTATTTTAATTGATCTTAGTAAGGAAAGATCAGTATCTCAGTTGAGTATGATTATGAGTGACATCTACACATATTAATGATGTGATCTTGCATCTGATTGTCTGAGCTTGGTTCGACTCTAGTAACGATACTTCTGATCAGATTTTGATCAAACTTGGTAAATAAGCTTATATCATCATAGTTGTCTTAGTTACTATAATACATGAGATCTGTATATATTAATGAGGTGATCTTGCATATAATCGGCTGAGCTTGTTACCACTCTAGATCTAGAGACTATATATCTCATTCAATTTAAATAAAACTTGGTGAATAGGTTTATATTATCAAGATCTTGGATGAGTTTAATTATGAGCTAGAGACTATGCATATCAATTATGTCTTTATCTTTGGAAAGAACTTTTATCAGACTATAATAAAATATGTAAAATATACATAACATAAAGTTTGGGAGATAGTTTACATAGGGTTGTGTTCTTACAATTCTGCATAAACCTGCTTAGAGAAACAATCAACTGTTAAGCTATGTAAGCCAAGCGAGCAATATCATAACCACTTGGGTATCTTGTCCCATTTTTAATTAAAAATTTGTTACAAAAATAATCTTTCACCCATTTCACTTCATATTTAAAATATTATATGATCATCAAATTTCATATCTCTCCATACCACTGTTGCCCCTGGGTTATTATCTGGGTGCAGCCATGGAGTCAAGAAGTATGACACATCGTTTTTTTAATAATTTTTATTTCAAATAACTCCTGCTAAATTCACTGCATATTGGAATAAAACAGCACATATTTATCTGTCACAGTGTACTACACCTGCTCTTTGTTATATCTTTAGATGGGTCCATTGGCTTAAGAGGTGTGATACCTTTTGGTTAAAGTTGTTAATTTTCCGTTACTTATATTTCAGTGGTTCTTCACTCAACTTATTCCATATTTTTAAAATATAAATCAATAGTGTTCCCTTATCTGGCTTTGGCATTCCTGTCCCTGGAATATGACTCTAGGTAGTGTCATGGTACTATGCCCTTTGATATATCAATAGCTTATCTCTGGGGCATATCGTATGTGTCTTAAAACACAGTTCTTGTTTTGCTTTTGTTTTAATGGGATTTTGTATTTATCTTTTGTATGTACTTTGATTTTGGTCTTTTTAAGGCATTTTTAGTGGAATTTATAATTCATTATTTTATGCAAGTTAGGAATTTGTATTCCTTGTAAATGAATAATTATGGTTGTAATGTTTGGTGTTTTATTGCTTGCTACGATAAACAAGTTGTGAATCCTGATGTATGTAATTTGGTTTGTTTAATCTTTATATAGCAAACAATACTCTGCAAAATCCAAGCATTCTGGTTGAGTATTGAGATATGGCAATTTATTGCCACGTTTTTTCTTGTTATGTATATATATTCTGTCTTAAGTAAATATTTATGTTTATATTCTGTCTTTAAGTAAAATTCATTTGAACCAGAAATTTTCAGCATACCGTATATACTCACATATAAACCGGGTACAAATGCAAACAACATAGACCCTAATCTGCTGTCACATAATGCACCAGCAGATCAGGGTCTATGTTGTTTGTTCTACTAATTAGTCCTTACAAACTGCATAGACCCAGATCTGCCAGTGCATTATGCGATAGCAGATCTGGGTCTATGCAATTTGCAGTTGGTATCGGCTTTTATTATACACCGACCAATTTTCTACCAAAGAAAGAGCCAGAATTTTACCGTCATTTCCTACAAGCAGGAAAACGATACTATCGTTTTCCAAACCCGTATCACCATACTCTCAAACAAGGCTGAGACTACTTTATCCTCGAGGTTTCCTGGTGAAAATAGCAGCGCCCCTAGCAATGGAATGCCAACACAAGCAGTAAACAAAGCTCTCACAGCGACCTTAGTTAAAAAACCTTGCGTTATATGTAAATTATCTGAAAGGTCTAAACCATGTTTTTGTCACATCAACAATAAAAAGTATTTTTTCCTTTATTTTGAAGTAGTAAAATATTGCCAAAATGTTCATCTGAAACAAGATCATATTCGGAAATTGCGTACCAAAACATTACGTTGTATAGTACAACCCATTTACGGAAATTCATAAATGGTAACGTTAGTGAGTTTCACGCATAATGGATGAAATTGAAATTATAAATGAGTAATATTCTCTGCAACAAATCTGTACCATCAAGTTCCAACAATTTCTCCAATCCTGTTGTAAATAACTGTAAAAATAATGTTGTCATTCCCGTGTCAAGTTCCCATCAGAACCTCTCACAATGTTCCGCCAGACACAGTTCAACCGCTTTCAACCTGGCCTCTGAAAGAAACTTCCAGTCCTGTGTTATTGACAGTGATGGTAGTCAAACTGAGCAAGCGTTGTTTAACAAACTTCATTCATAAAACTAATATTCATGTACATGTCAGCCTTTCAAAAAGTAATTTGGTTTATGCTTTAAGATGAAGTTCATATTATAGAGGTTGAAATGTTTAGCAATTTCTTGTATTTTTCAACCACATATAGTGATTTTATTAAATTATCTGAAAATTGAAAGGTATATAACAAAAAATATCATTATCACAGTAATGCAATTTTGATTGCTAGATCATGTCTCATTGTCAACATAAAAATCTGGATCATGACTTGATGCTTCGCGTCTCGTAAATAACCGGATCTTCTAATGCTGACAACTCGACGTGATCTAGCAATCAAGATCGCGTTACTGTGATAATACTATATATAAGCGAGTATATATGGTTATTCTCAATCATACAGTGTCAATTGGAGATAATTAATTAAATGTCTATCAAAAAGATTTTAAATAAAAAATATATTCCAGTGATCTGGTTAGTTTGCAGATCTTTTAAGATTTTTCTTCAAATCTTTTGAACACTTTTGATATGAAGACTTAAAATGTATAGGGTAGTCTTTTTATTTAATTAATTATGTGGTAAAAGAATGACTCAGTTATCTCCAATATCAGAGTTTTCCAATAATAATTCAATTTCCAAATGGATTGTAAATTAATCTTTCCAGTAAGTAAACTATGCCTTTGCGGATGTTTATATTATTTCATATTAAATTTAGAGGGTAAAGATTTTAATTCATTTATTGATGATAATTAAATTAACTTTACGGAAGATTTTATTTATTATTGGTTTTTGGAACTGGATAGATGAGCAAAGTGGAAGATGAATTTGCTTCTTTTTGTTTTAAATGATGTTGTGCTGACCAGCCTTTAAGCCAGAGATCAAGATTCCACTAACAGAGGTGAAGGTTGCAGAGGACCAGTCAGTTGTCCTGCCATGTGACACCATTGGCAAACCAAACCCAGTCATCTATTGGAAGAAAGGGGGCCAAAAGCTAGAGGGTGACCGCTACACACTCCACACTTCTGGGAATCTCACTTTGAAGGTAAAGCAACATTACATATTACAATTTGTAATATTTTTTATTTTAGACATTGTAAAATGAAATGCGATTTTTGAATCTTGAATTTCATTGATCAGAAATAACTTGGTAGAAACTCTGTACATATTAGAAGCAAATCCTAAGATATTGCTTTGAATAAGAAGCATCTATCTATCAACTAACCTACTTATTACATACCTGTCTAATCTTACATGTTTGATCTAATGTTGGATACTTATTACATACCTGTCTAATCTTACATGTTTGATCTAATGTTGGATACTTTTTACATACCTGTCTAATCTTACATGTTTGATCTCATGTTGGATATTTTTTACATAACTGTCTAATCTTACATGTTTGATCTCATGTTGGATACTTATTATATACCTGACTAATCTTACATGTTTGATCTAATGTTGGATACTTATTACATACCTGTCTAATCTTACATGTTTGATCTAATGTTGGATACTTTTTACATACCTGTCTAATCTTACATGCTTGATTTAATGTTGGATACTTATTATATACCTGTCTAATCTTACATGTTTGATCTAATGTTGGATACTTTTTACATACCTGTCTAATCTTACATGCTTGATCTCATGTTGGATACTTATTATATACCTGTCTAATCTTACATGTTTGATCTAATGTTGGATACTTTTTACATACCTGTCTAATCTTACATGTTTGATCTAATGTTGGATACTTATTACATACCTGTCTAATCTTACATGTTTGATCTAATGTTGGATACTTATTACATACCTGTCTAATCTTACATGTTTGATCTAATGTTGGATACTTATTACATACCTGTCGAATCTTACATGTTTGATCTAATGTTGGATACTTATTACATACTTGTCTAATCTTACATGTTTGATCTAATGTTGGATACTTATTACATACCTGTCTAATCTTACATGTTTGATCTAATGTTGGATACTTATTATATACCTGTCTAATCTTACATGTTTGATCTAATGTTGGATACTTATTACATACCTGTCTAATCTTACATGTTTGATCTAATGTTGGATACTTATTACATACCTGTCTAATCTTACATGTTTGATCTAATGTTGGATACTTATTACATACCTGTCTAATCTTACATGTTTGATCTAATGTTGGATACTTATTACATACCTGTCTAATCTTACATGTTTGATCTAATGTTGGATACAGCTGTTGACTCTGCATTACACACACCTTGATTGGAGCTATATAACTGTCTTCTCTGATGCAGTAACTCAAACTTTTGTAAATCCCCAATTCATTTTAAATTGCATTCATACTGTCAAGCTAAAAATATTTTGCAAGTATGAAAAGGGTGGGTAAGTATGTAATAAATACAAAACCACATTTGCATTTCATTCTGAGCCAGGAAAAAGAACTAATTTCATATGGCTAATGAATATGTCTCAGTCTGATGGCCACATCGATATGCCAAATCAAACTGTATTTATCTATCAATCCATCCATCTATCTACCTATTTATCTACCAATAAATGTTATGCTTCTTATTTTGTCTGTCTTACTGTCCATCTTTCCTGATAGCAATAGGTCTATATGGAAAAATCAAGGAAGAAAATATATATTTGTATCATATTTATATTTAGCTTTCTTTTCATACAGCCTTTTCCTATCACAGCTATAATGGAGAATATGTCTATGCTGATAGCATTGGTTTTCATCCAAAATTTGAAGTTAGTTTGGACTGGGTTATTAGCATGGTGCCACAATTGTGTGCTTGATGACGGATTTGTAGTGTTGTAATTTTGTGCTGCTGTCCATCAGAGCAATATGTGTCATAAATAAGTAAATAAATACTTTCACAGATTTTTAATTTTATGGGAGACTGGATTTTTGCAACAACAAAAATGCCTGGAAAAATAATGCACAATACAGTATGTGCCATTTTATTTTTCTGGTAAAACTTTTCTTTAAAACAACAAGATTTAGAACATCAGTGCAGTGCTATCTGGAAATTATTTGTAATTGAAGTATCTTATTTTTCTCAGTGCTTTCATTTTCCCCAAATTTGTATAGTCTTGAATGATGCAGAATTAGAGTATGATGGATAATGTATTGTTTTATCTGTGGGCTATAACTACCATGTATACTCACTTATAAGTCAAGTTCAACTGCAAACAACACAGACCCAGAACTGCCATCGCATAATGTGGTGGCAGATATGGGTTTATGCAGTTTGTTAGGAGTAATCAGTAGAACAAACAACATAGACCCTGATCTACAGGTGCATTATGTGATGGCAGTCAGGGTCAATGTTGTTTGCAGTTGGACTCGACTTATAAGTGAGTATATATGGTAACAGTTGTTATTGTTGTGGATCTTGGAAGTTTATTTTTTGTAAAGAAGAAACCTAGCAATTTCAGGCACAAATGTTAAAGGTCAAGGCCACTGACTGAAATAAGAAAAAATGGTTTCTACACATTAACTTGAATTCTCCATCATTTACATTTACCAAACTTTGTGCATGGCTTGCACTTGGTGTAAGAAAGAAGGCTATTGGTTATGGGGTCAAAGGTCAAGATCACTGTGACTAAAAGAAGGAAAATGGTTTCCAAACAATGACATCAGTTCTACATGACATACCTGAATCAAACTTTGTGGATGGCTTGCACTTAGGTTAAGGAAAAAGCCTATTTATTTTTGTATCAAAAGGTAAAAGGTCAAGGTCATTCTGACCAAAAGAAGAAAAATGGTTATGTGCAAAACTTTCAATTATTGACATAGTGGTCTATTAGACATAGGGGTTGGCATATCATGTGATATTCATGATACACTTGTTTTCAATATTGAAATATATGTTTATATCATCAAGATCTTGGACAAGTTTGATAATGAGTGAGATCCATGCATGCTGAGCTTGTTACCACTCTGGAAGTCATATTTCTGATCTGATTTGATCAGATTTGAAATATGGGCTTATGTCATTAAGATCTTGAATAAGTTCAATAAAGTGTGAGATCCACACATACAAATAATATAATCTTGCATTTGATAGGCAGAGCTTGTTACAATTCTGGAAGGTCAAATGTTTGATCCAGTTTTGATCAAACTTGGAATATATCAAGATCTCAGATGAGTTCAGTAGTGAGCAAAACCCATGCATATTAATGAGGTGATCTTGCATCTGATTGGCTGAGCTTGTTACCATCTTGAGGCAGCCTTTCTGCACCTTTTTTGACCAGAATTGGACTATATGCTTATATCACCAAGAGCTTGGACAAGTTCAATAACAAGGTGATCTTTCATCTGACTGGCTGAGCATGTTACCACTTTGGATGCCATATTTCTGATCTGGTTTTGATCAGACTTGTAATATATGTTTATATCATCAAGGTCTTGGACAAGTTCATTAATAATGTGATCTTACCTGTGATTGGCTGAGCTTGTTACCACTCTTGATGCCATATTTCTGATCTGGTTTTGATCAAATTTGAAATATGGGCTTATATCATCAAAGCCTTGGATGGGTTCAGTAATGAGCAAGAGCCACATATTAATGATACAATCTTGCATCTGATTTGCTGAGTTTGCTACCACTTTGGAAACCATAGTTGTAATCCAATTTTGATCAAGCTTGGAATATATGCTTATAGCATCAGCATCTTGGACAATTTTGATAGTTAGTGAGATCCATGAATATTAATGAGACAATCTTGCATCTGTTTAGCTGGGCTTGTTTCCACTCTGGAAGTCGTAATTCTAATCAGATTTGGTCAAACTTGGATTATGGCTTATATCATCATGATCCTGGACAATTTAAAAAGTGAGCTGGATCCACACATACTAATGAGATCATATTTTATCTGATTGGCTGAGCTTGTTGCCACTTTTGAAGCCATATTTTTTTATCTGATTTGATAAAGCTTCAAATATAGGGTTATATTATCAAGCTCTCACAAGAGTTCTATGATGCATGGGAATCTCCACATATTAATGAGGTGATCTTGCATATGATTGGCTGAGCTTGTTACCACTCTATAAACTTTATTCCTGATCCAATTTAAAATTGGTAAATAGGCTTAAATCATTTAAGATCTTGGATGAGTAAAATTATGAGCTTGATCTATGAATATTAATGAGGTGATTTTGCATCTGATTCGTTAAGATCATCAACACTTTAGCAACTCTTTTTCTGAGCATATTTTTATCAAACAGGGTAAGTCAGCTTATGTCATCAAGATATTAAAATGTGTTTTTTGGGCCAGATCTACACATTTTAATCAGGGGATCTTGCATCTGATGGAGGTTCTTTCCACTTGGGAGACTGTATTTCTGACCCAATTTTAATCAAACTTGGTAAATAGGCTAACATTGTCAAGATGTTGAATAATATTTATTATGGGCAAGACCTATGCATATTGATGCAATTATGCATCTATACAGATTTTTTTTTACCAGACTGTATTTGTGATAAGATTTTGATCAAACTCTGTAAATAGGTCAATGTCATCAAGGCCTACATCATCAAGATCTTGGCTGAGTATGATTATAAGTGAAATTTATGCATATTAATGATGTGACTCTGCATCTGATTCACTGAGCTTGTCAACAATCTTGTAACTATATTTCTGATCAGATTTTTATCAAACTTCTTAAATAGTTGTATATTTTCAAGATGTTGGATGAGTTTGATTATGAGCAAGATCTATGAATATTAATGAGGTAATATTGTATCTGATTGGCAGAGCTTGTTACCACTCTGGAGACCAAATTCCAATCAGATTTCACACCACCTTGGTAAATAAGCTTTTATATTATCATGATCAGTGCATATTTATGTGATACCTTGCATCTGATTGGCTGAACATGTTACCTCACTAGATCTAGAGACTATATTTCTCATCCAGTTTCTATCAAACTTGATAAATGTGTTACTGTCATCAAGAGCTTGGATGACTTTGATTATGAGCAAGAGACTGTGAATATTAATTATGCCATTATCTTTAGAAAGAATTTGTATCAGAATATAGTAAAATAGGTCAAATCAACATGATATAAAATTTGGGAGATAGTTTACATAGGATGTATTCCTACAATGCTTTATAAGCCTGCTTAGTCAGGCCCACTTAGACCTCTTGTTTGGTATGTGGATACAACTTGAAGTGTACGACATCAGTTTAACAAAACCTTAGGAATGGACTGAACATGCAAGCCATGACCAGCTTCTGGTTCAGTGTGGCTTCAGTAAAAATCTTTGCCTATGTGGGCTTGAATCACCTGATGCCAGTTTCAGAGCTGACTGCCTTAGATCTACACTTTAGACTACTCATTTACGAACGCTTACACTATTAAAAGTAAATCTGTCACACCATGTGTAGAATACAGTGTATGCATTTTATACTTGCTCTGTCTTTCAGAATGCAGAGAAATCAGACAAGGGCACTTATACCTGTTATGCTAAGAATAAGTATGGGTCAACAGAAGCCACAGGAAAGCTTATTGTTAGAGGTGAGTACTATATATTTATGTTTCTCCATAATGGAAATTCAAGTATAGGTGCCAATTAGAGGTACTAAAGTGCAGGAATTTGCCTAGGAGTCGCAAGCTGTCAATTATGGACCCCAATAATAGTCATAATAATAATAATAATAATAATAATAATTGAGACTGACACAATTAGTTTCATGAAACTAATGCACCTTTTGGTATTCTATTATATAAATATCTGCACGAACACTTGTACAGACTCATTAAGCACAACTTACTGTCCATTTTTCTCTATTTTTAGCTCACCTTGCCATAAGACCAAATGAGCTTATGATATGGCCTTGTGTGTCTGTTGTGCACCATTCATCATGCATGAACTGTTGTGTGTTGTCTATCAGGATTTGCTGCTTTAAACTCCTCAAAATCCACTGGATCAGTTTTCACCAAAATTGTCAGAAGCACCATAGTATGAAGAGATTTTAATTTAAATAAATTAAACCAATCCACCATCAAATATGGCCACTGTTACTAAAACTCAGAAAAAAAACTTGAATAATTTCTCAAAATCTGCTCAGCAGAATTTTGACCAAATTTGACAGCAAGCATTCTATCCTGAAGGACTTTTAATTTTATACAAATAATGCTAATTTACCATCAAACATGGCCACATTACTAAAACAACAAAAACTGTTTAGCAACTACCGTATATACTAGCGTATAAACCAGGTCCAAATGCAACCAACAAAGACCCTGATCTGCCATCGTAAAATGCTCCAGCAGATCATGGTCTACATTGTTTGTTCTACTGATTAATCCTTCGCATAATGCACCGGCAGATCTGGGTCTATGCGGTTTGCAGTTGGTAAGGGGTTATACACGAGTAAAGATGGTACTCAAAAACCACTCAACAGAATTTGACCAAATTTGATAGAAAGGATCCTGGCATGAAGACCTTCAAAGTTTTGTACAAATGATGTTGATTTGCCATTAGATTACGGCCATCATTGCTAAAAATAGAAAAACATTGAAATGACTTCTCAAAATCCCACTTAACAGATTTGTCCTAAATTTGACAGAAAGCATCCTGGCATGAAAGCCTTTTAGGTTTTGTACAAATGATGTTGATTTGACATTAGATTATGGCCACCATTGCAAAAAATAGAAAAACACTGAAATAACTTCTCAAAATCCTGCTCAACAGATTTTGACTAAATTTGACAGAAAGCATCCTGGCATAAAGGCCATTACCTTTAAATGAATGCATCTTAAAAACTACTCAACTCAATTTGAATAAATGTGATAAAGAGCATCCTAACAAAATGGCTTTCAGATTTGTACAAATGGTGCTGATCCACCAATCAAATATGGTTGCTGTTACTAAAGATAAAAAAGCTTTAAAGACTTCTATCAAAAACTGCTCAACAGAATTTGACTAAATTTGACAGCATCCTGGCATGAAGACCTTTCAAGTTTTGTACAAATGATGCAAATTCACCATCAAATTACAGCCATAATTGACTTTAAATGACAACTTCCTCAAAACCACTAAACTGAGTTGTAATCAATTAGACAAGAGCATCATGGCATAAAGGGCTTTCAGATTTGTACAGATAGTGCTGATCTGCCATATATGGTTGCTGTTACTAAATATAGAAAGCTTTAACAACTTCTATAAAAATCTGCTCAACTGAATTTGACCAGATTTGACAGAAAGTATCCTGGCACAAAGGCCTTTTTAAGTTTTATACAAACTATGCTGATTCACCAACAGATGCGGCTTCCATTATCTGTAAATGACAACTTCTTAAAAACTGATCAACATAATTTGACCAAATTTGACCGAAAGTATCTTGGCAATGAAGGCCTTTCAGATTATGCCACCATTGCTAAAAGTGGAAAAACATTTTAATTAAAAAAAATAAAAAACTTGACAGAATTTGACCAACTTTGACAAAAAGCATCTTGGCACAAAGGCCTTTCAGTATTGTACAACTTATACTGATATGCCATCAAATATAGATGAAAATAAAAAAGAACAGAGAACCCTTTAAATAATTGTTTTCCTAACATATGCAATCAACAGCATTGGAAGAAATTTCTACAGAAAGCATCCTAGTGACCCAAATTTCTTGGCCAACTCCTCTTGCATCTGGCTGTTAAGCAGATGTCAGTCAGGTGAGTGATTGCAGAACCATTTGAGCCTCTTGCTTTTTCAGTAAAATGCTGGATAGAACTTTTGCTATGATCTTTAATTTTCCACACTGCTGGTTTTTGATAAAAACACTGACAGTAATTGTTTTTCTCAAATTTAACAGGGAAAACAAAGATAATCAGTCCATCATCTTTCATGGAGCAACAGGTTCGATTTGGAAGTGAAGCACAGTTCCCCTGCAGTGCCACTACTGATGACCAGGAAATTCAAAACCTACGCATCACCTGGTTACATAATGGTAGACCAGTGGACATGAATGATCCAGGTGTAGAGATTACACCTGCTTTTGCTCTAATCCTGAGGAACACATCGAGTAAAAACACAGGCAACTATACATGTGTGGCCAGTAATGGACTGGACTCAGCTAGTGCCAGTGCTCAGCTTAATGTTCTTGGTATGTTATCAAAAGAATTAAGGAATTTTGACATTCAGATAAAATGAAGATGTATCAGAGATCTTCAGTAGACAGTCACAGAACACTGCATGGATATT
Organism: Margaritifera margaritifera; assembly: GCA_029931535.1. Taxonomy (NCBI): domain Eukaryota; kingdom Metazoa; phylum Mollusca; class Bivalvia; order Unionida; family Margaritiferidae; genus Margaritifera; species Margaritifera margaritifera. Next base: position 4,629,409 of record JAQPZY010001647.1, on the reverse strand, counting down.
GGATTATGACCCAAACTGAACCAATTAAATTATGAATAAAATTACTCTGTACCAAAATTCATATAAAGTACTGTTGTTTATCCAGTGATAAGCAAGCCGATGTTTGATGATAAATTCCCCCCTCCTCCATTTTTTACACAATTTTGACAATAATTTATTAAGGATATAATATATGTTTGATAACAAGCCCACCACCTACTTTGTGCCCCTAGTCTTATCATCAGGGAAATACTGCAATATATTTATTAGGCTGGCCTTCTGGTCTCATCATGGGAGAATACTGTAATGTATTTATTAGACTCATGCCCCTAGTCTTATCATGGGAGAAATACTGTCATGTATTTATTAGACTCATGTTCCTAGTCTGATCATGGGAGAAATACTGTCATGTATTTATTAGACTCATGCCCCTAGTCTTATCATGGGAGAAATACTGTCATGTATTTATTAGACTCATGCCCCTAGTCTTATCATGGGAGAAATACTGTCATGTATTTATTAGACTCATGTCCCTAGTCTGATCATGGGAGAAAATACTGTAATGTATTTATTAGACTGGGCCCCTGGTCTTATCATAGGAGAAAATACTGTAATGTATTTATTAGACTGTCCCCTGGTCTTATCATGGGAGAAAATACTGTAATGTATTTATTAGACTGGACCCCTGGTCTTATCATAGGAGAAATACTGTAATGTATTTATTAGATGGCCGCCTAGTCTGATTAATAGAGAAATACTGTAATGTATTAATCAGACGCACCCCCTGGTCTTTTCATCTGAGAAATACTGTAATGTATTTATTAAACTGGCCTCTGGTCTTGTCATGGGAGAAATACTGTGAGGTATTTACTAGACTGGCCTCCTAGTCTTGTCATGAGTGAAATACTGTAATGTATTTATTAAAGTGGGCCGTGGTCTTATCGTGGGAGAAATACTGTAATATGCCTTGATATAACATTTCTTTACTTGCAAATAATTTTGAAGAAAAGAACATGATTGCAGTCATAATATGTTAATTTGTCAGCCATAAAGAAATGAAGGGTAAATTACATAGATTTGCATATAATGGTTTGTCTTGTTTGAAATGCTAGAGGATATGTAATCAGATTTTATTAACCCATTTTGGAATTTTGGTATTTCAGAGTGAACATACAAAGTTATGACATCATAAATAATGTCATGACTTCCTAAAATTGAAAGGCATCCGAAGATAATTTTAAGTCACAATCACATTTTGATATTCAGGTCAGATATAATTTTATGTAGGCAAACCACAGTTTGATCTCTAGTTTATTTAGATCGACAGAAACTTTTTTAATACCTGATTGTAATTCTTTTTTGGAAGCCTACCAAAGTGTTTGTTTCATAAAATCAATTAAATATTGACCAATCAGAAATTGCATCAACTTAGCACTCTGATTTGCCTGAGAAAGTTAAAGAAAGATCCAACTGAAAATGCCCACTGAGGATTATATATAGACAAAAAAAATGTCATAAATGTAATACACAAAGGATCAACATTGGACAAATGCCTTGCAGTCCTTTTTCAATGAACTTAGGCATGTCACATGTTGGGAAAATGACTGTAAGAAGCACATTTCAGCTAAAAACTGCTTTAAATCAGTAAGATTTTATTGCTTAAAATAAGTTATTGGTGAAAAAAATGGAAGTATTCCTATTTTATGTTCAGGTTCTGATTTTGTAAAGCTGACATTCCTATTCCACATTAGTAGAAATTGGCATCTCTGTAAATTGAGTTTTTTCATATTTCAGCTCCTCCTGACCCACCACGAGATGTTACTATCTTAAGTTGTAAGTCACGAGAGGTTGAACTCAGTTGGAACACTGGAAGCCATAATTTCTCTCCAATCAAATATTTCATAATTGAATATAACAACACATATAAGCCTGACAAGTGGAAACAAGCAGGCAGGGTAAACGATTCTTCAGCTACTTCACACATCATCACAGTGTCCCCACATGTATGGTACACATTCCGTGTCATTGCTGTGAATGAATTGGGCCAAAGCCAGCCAAGTAAACACAGCAAATCCATTTGTCATACGAGTCCTGCACTTCCAGACAGGCATCCACGTAACATCAGAGATGACAGAAGTAAACCGGGTTTCCTCATTATAGAATGGGATGTAAGTACAAATACATTTGTACATACTGTCTTAATTTTTTTTTTGCATCTATAACTTTTCATGAGTGCAGTAACTGTCAGAGAACAACATGTCACGCAAAAAACATGATTTTTAAAATTCCCAAACCTCCTGTTATGGTAATGTTTATAAAAACTCAGTTATCTTTCAAACAAAAAAAAAAGATGGAGAGAGAGAGTCCTTTATTGACACCACAGTATTTGCCTGTAACCTGTAGCCTGTATAAACAGTAAACAGTTGTGCTTATTGCTCATGGAAAACTATCACCATGGGGCAGTTAAACAGTTGATTGTTATAGAGATGATTGAAAGCTAAAAGTGGTCAGAGATAAACAACCAATACAGCACAGATCACTTAATTGAACTGGCAATAGCAAGAGGGATTTTGTGTTAAGAGTCCTTTGAACTAGCAATAGCAAGAGTAGTTTTGTTCTTAAGAGTCCTATGCAGATTAGGCTGATTTGCATTGGTAAAGTTAGTCAAGTGGAACAGCACAATTCATTTGAATTAGGTAAATCAAAGAGATGTGTGTTAAAGAAACAAAAGTTATTACACTTCATTGCTTTGAATGAAAATGTTTCAGCCACCTTTATATTAAAGAGTATTGGCTAGTTCTTTATCATTGGCAGTGTTTCTTTGAAGTCAGATTTTACTCCATATAAAATGCAAGACCTGATTATTTCATTAGTTGGAATAGTGTGGAAGGTAAAATGTTGAAAAGCAGCCATGATTCAGGGAAGGATGGGTTGTCTGTGAAGCAGACAAAGCCAAGCAAAAATAAATTTAAGATTTTGACTTTTTGTTTGGGGGGAGGGGGGAGGGATGCAAACACAATTCAATATTAGTCATTCTGGAGTGTACAACAGCTGTCATCTACATTCATGAAAACCAAGATTTGACATTCTAACTAGTGTGGTCATTGCATGTTTGACACTCCCTCACAGCAATGCAGATGCAGAAAGATCAATGCTAGAAAAAAAATTAAACAAAACCTATGGGGAAGTTTAAACAACAGTACTAACCAGTCTCTAATGAGTGTGAAGATGAAAACTAATGAGACTTGCATCACCTTCACTGACCTATATAGAGCAATAATTATGCATCTAGTTAAGACAGTATTCCACTGTCCAATGGATTTTAAAGACTGAAACTTTTATTTTTTTATCTAATGTCTGTGTGATTGTGATTATGCAAGTGTGTGCACATGTGTGTGTGTGTGTGTGTTTGTGGTGATGATGATATATGGCAATGCTAAGTCTACCAACAATTTTTGTTTGAAAGTGTATCAAACATACATGTGATTCTACCGACGGTAAGCCAAAAATATTGTTTTAAAGGCAGTCTACCGCACATACCATTTAGTAGTCCAAATCTACCGCTTTTGAAAATTTAAAAGAAAAATTTTTTAAATAAAAAAACCCCTGCTATTTTTACGCGTTCTATCAACACATTAGATAAACCAGCCAGAACCAGTCTACTGGGAACCGGAAATGTTCCACATGTGCTATGACAGGTGCGATTATGCGTGGTTGAGTAGTCAGATTACAATTGTTAAAGAACAGCTAGTATGTGTACACAACAAACAGCTAATTGATTACCTTATTGTTTTAATTTGGAGAGTTTAAGGTCAAATGCGGGATGTTGTTTGAGGTGTTATAAGTAATAAAAGGATCAAAGGTAATCCATGATGACTGTGAGTCTTTGATTAAAACTCGGCCGACCTGTCATGGAAGGAAGATAAAATAGAGAGACCGACCAAAAATGATCTCGGCAGAAACGCTTGAGTAAGTATTTTGATTTGTTGTCTTTTAATTGTTCTTGTATTGTTCACGATGGTTTAAGATGAATATTTAAGGGCAGCTTGTATATTTTTTTTTCAATTAATGTCAAAATGCCGAAACATCCGCTTTCTCCCAATGCTAAGAAGCCACCAGCTAAGAAATAATACAATAAGTTTAACAATGCTTGGATACCAGAATTTAAGTGTGTGTAGGCGAGTAGCAAAGGTCCTGAGTTTGCATTGTGTGTTTCATGCAAAGTGGATTTTAAGATAGTATATGGAGGAAGAAATGATAAAAATGTATTACTTAATATTTAATTTTAAAGTTGGGATAAATTATTAAAATTATGTGTTTTTTAACTGTTTATTTCAAGTCTAAATCTAATTTGTTTACAATTAATTACAGTGGTGAAACTTGCCAACAGATTTTTGGACATAAGCCTAGAAGAGAAACAAGCCCTTGAGGATGAGGCTCAGGAATACATATTAAGTCCAAGCCAGGAACTTCCTCCTCTGGGTGAAATGAGCTTGGAGCAATATTGGAGATCAGTCAGCAGCCTCAGAAACCCAGCAACAGAAAAACTTAAGTTAGAACTTCTTTCCAGACTGAGTGTAGTTGTCCTGTCATTGCCACATTCCAATGCTGACACAGAGAGGACATTCTCCATTCTTTGGAAACTCCAGAGTGATTCAAGGGGAAATCTGGACCAGAAAACTACTGACAGCCTGATGAGTGTGAAGGTTGACAATCACAGTGAATGTCACCAGTTGTCACCAGACAGTGATCTTGTGAAGGAAACTAAAAATGCCTGTGAATTTTATACAAAATCTTTGCAGTGAACTGTGAGATGTACAACTCTTCCTTTTTCATTTAATTGACAATATACTGGCTCATATTAACTAGCTATTATTGTAACATTTTCCATCAGATTCTGAATTGGATTCATGTTCAAAATTTGTATTTTATTATAATATGAAGAGAATACATATTATGTGAAAAAACACACTTGTTTTGTTTTCAATCCCCTTAAAACACGAAAAATTTATGCCGATAAAAAATCTACCTTTTTAGAAGCCAATCTTCTGATCAAAATTTGTAAATCTACTGGTTTGAAATCCTGGTTCTGTCACATGTATGATCAAATACCTCAAAGAAAACATATTTTCTTTTCTTTTATTAAGATTTCAAAATCCAGTCATTTTCTTTGCGCTTAAATGAGTAGATAACTTATTTTAAATTGTATGACATCACTTCTTTTTGGTCCTGCACACTGACCTCCATTGGGACCACAAAAAAAACTTTTTGAGTCTCCCAAAAACCACCTTAAACACTGTCTGGAAGGTTGGCAGGTATGGAATACAGTCATTCAACATATTAGTGACAGAAAATTTAGCAGTTAATTGATACCTACTCGATGCCTAATTAAAAACTAGCATGTCACATATAAATCTTCCTAGTTAAATTTCCCAAAAATTTTTGTTCACTTACATTTTGTGGATTATAGTGATTTGATCAATTCAGACTGGTTTGATCTGACCAATTCAGACTGGTTTGAGCAATGTGATTTTGCCTTGAACTTTGGGAATTACAGTTAAACTTCATCTACTGTAATGTTGATTGCACAACAAATTTTGACAACATATGAATACACTTTGATGGCTCTGATGTTAGTGTAATTTGGTCTTGGGGATGTCAACTTGTCAACCTTCCAGACAGTGTTTTTCTTTTTTAGAGACTCGAAAAGTGTGTCTTGAGGTCCCAAGTGGGATCAGTGTGTGTGACCCAAAATAGTGATGTCATATAATTGACAGTATGCAACAAATCTCATAGAAGCCTATAGAAAATGACTGGAAAATCAAATTTTAGTAAAAGAAAATAAAATATTCATTTTCCTTGAAGCATTTAATACACTTTCAAACAAATTTTTTTTGGTAGACTTAGTATTGTCATATAGCATCAAAAAAACACACACACACACACACACATTTTCAAGAACACACATGGAAGGCTTTGAACCCTCAGTCTCATTGTCCCACCTGTGCTAGCAAATGGCAGGATTGATATACAGTAAAGATATAAAGATTGGTTATAAGCATTTGATTTGTGTAGTCCATAAGAGCAAATTAACTAAATTATAACGTTGTTATCACTAGATGTGCCGAAGCCAGGTAAACAATGGTGGTTGTTTAAATAACAAAGGCATAACAAAGGCACCAGGTAATGAAGGTGTGACAATCACACCTCATTCATAACAGCTAAATAACAAAGGTGTAACAAAGGCACAAGGTAATGAAGGTGTAACAAAGGCACAAGGTAATGAAGGTGTGACAATCACACCTCATTCATTATTGGTAATTTAGAATCATGGGTAGCTAGTTCAATTCAATTAAAGCATGAAAAGAAATGTGTCGTTTTGTACTTTTGATTGAATAATTAGAATAACCTTTAGCTATCATTCTATACCTATATGTTGAATAATTGGGTACAGCTAGAAGTAAATCTCTCTTGTGTTCCAAGGAGTCATCTTCAATTTGAAATCAAAGTACCATCTTGCAAGGAGTCATCTTAAATTTTAAATCAAAGTACCATCTTGCAAGGAGTCATCTTCAATTTGAAATCAAAGTACCATCTTGCAAGGAGTCATCTTCAATTTGAAATCAAAGTACCATCTTGCAAGGAGTCATCTTCAATTTTAAATCAAAGTACCATCTTGCAAGAAGTCATCTTCAATTTGAAATCAAAGTACCATCTTGCAAGAAGTCATCTTCAATTTGAAATCAAAGTACCATCTTGCAAGGAGTCATCTTCAATTTGAAATCAAAGTACCATCTTGCAAGGAGTCATCTTCAATTTGAAATCAAAGTACCATCTTGCTCTGATCCCTATATACATCAGGAGCCTGCACAAAAATATTGAATGTAAAATAAAAGCATTGTCCACTATCAGTATGATTTATTGTCCATTATCAGTATGATTTATTGTCCACTATCAATATGATTTATTGTCCATTATCAGTATGATTTATTGTCCACTATCAGTATGATTTATTGTCCATTATCAGTATGATTTATTGTCCATTATCAGTATGATTTATTGTCCACTATCAGTATGATTTATTGTCCATTATCAGTATGATTTATTGTCCATTATCAGTATGATTTATTGTCCACTATCAGTATGATTTATTGTCCATTATCAGTATGATTTATTGTCCACTATCAGTATGATTTATTGTGTATGGCATGATGTTTCTTCAGGTTGTGTTGTCCACTATCAGTATGATTTATTGGTTATGACATGATGTTTCTACAGGTTGTGTTGTCCACTATCAATATGATTTATTGTGTATGGCATGATATTTCTACAGGTTGTGTTGTCCACTATCAGTATGATTTATTGTGCATGGCATGATGTTTCTACAGGTTGTGTTGTCCACTATCAGTATGATTTATTGGGTATGGCATGATGTTTCTACAGGTTGTGTTGTCCACTATCAGTATGATTTATTGTGCATGGCATGATGTTTCTGCATGTTGTGTTGTCCACAATCAGTATGATTTATTGTGTATGGCATGATGTTTCTGCAGGTTGTGTTGTCCACTATCAGTATGATTTATTGTGTATGGCATGATGTTTCTGCATGTTGTGTTGTCCACTATCAGTATGATTTATTGTGTATGACATGATGTTTCAGCAGGTTGTGTTGTCCACTATCAGTATGATTTATTGTGTATGGCATGATGTTTCTACAGGTTGTGTTGTCCACTATCAGTATGATTTATTGTGCATGGCATGATGTTTCTACAGGTTGTGTTGTCCACTATCAGTATGATTTATTGTGCATGGCATGATGTTTCTACAGGTTGTGTTGCAAACTAATTTGTTAAGGCAGGGTTTTGTGAGCAAACAGATGTCAGTGATAACGTTGATGATGACTATGTTCCCTTGCTGCGATGCATGATGCATTTGTCATTGCCTGGGTTATAGGTAATGATTGTGTTGATTTCTCAGATTATGTTAATTCCAATAATGACATTGTCACATCTGCAATACCAGCAATTGAAGATATTGTTTTTGAAATTAGTGATAGCCAATTTTTCTGCTACTGGAAGTGATGAGGACAGTGTTGTCTTAGAATCAGCCATTGTACCCAGATCCAGCAAGGTTCTAGACAGCATAAAGTACATTAGAATGTACTGATAAGCTTAGAGTGACACACCTGATATTTTTTATGAGCATTTGCATGTCACTAAAATACATATCAACAAAAAATCTCAGATTAATAACAAAACAGATGACTATTGACAATTTGTTTCTGGCTGGTACATGTACATGTATGTTGACACTTTCAGCGAATGGTAAAACTTATTTACTACATGTATATTCAACAACATTGACATGTACATCAACAATGATATGAACATAAAAAGTTTGAAGAAAAAAAACAACATACAATTTGGATATAACGTTTCTTTTTTATAACATTATCAAAACCTGGTCCCCTGTGAAACATTATAAAAAGTCTTTATCCATTACTTTTCTGGTAGTCATGGTGTCAGCTGCATCTACATCAAGATTTTTTGTTAAAGTTATTTGCGGGTGATGTACATCTTCCCTTGTAACTTGTATATATTTAGACTCTTCCCTTTATGTTCTGACAGACATTTGAACTTGGAAAGCTGAATATGATCCCTACAGTATATGCACAAATACAGACGTTTGAACTTGGAAAGCTGTGTATGATCCCTATAGTATATGCACAAATACAGACATTTGAACTTGGAAAGCTGTGTATGATCCCTATAGTATATGCACAAATACAGACATTTGAACTTGGAAAGCTGTGTATGATCCCTACGGTAAATGCACAAATACAGACATTTGAACTTGGAAAGCTGTGTATGATCCCTACAGTATATGCACAAATACAGACATTTGAACTTGGAAAGCTGTGTATGATCCCTATAGTATATGCACAAATACAGACGTTTGAACTTGGAAAGCTGTGTATGATCCCTACAGTACATGCACAAATACAGACATTTGAACTTGGAAAGCTGAATATGATCCCTACAGTATATGCACAAATACAGACATTTGAACTTGGAAAGCTGTGTATGATCCCTACAGTATATGCACAAATACAGACATTTGAACTTGGAAAGCTGTATATGATCCCTACAGTAAATGCACAAATACAGACATTTGAACTTGGAAAGCTGTGTATGATCCCTAAGGTAAATGCACAAATACAGACATTTGAACTTGAAAAGCTGTGTATGATCCCTATAGTATATGCACAAATACAGACATTTGAACTTGGAAAGCTGTGTATGATCCCTATAGTATATGCACAAATACAGACATTTGAACTTGGAAAGCTGTGTATGATCCCTATAGTATATGCACAAATACAGACATTTGAACTTGGAAAGCTGAATATGATCCCTATAGTATATACACAATACAGACATTTGAACTTGGAAAGCTGAATATGATCCTTATAGTATATGCACAAATACAGACATTTGAACTTGGAAAGCTGAATATGATCCTTATAGTATATGCACAAATACAGACATTTGAACTTGGAAAGCTGTGTATGATCCCTACAGTATATGCACAAATACAGACATTTGAACTTGGAAAGCTGAATATGATCCCTATAGTATATGCACAAATAGACATTTGAACTTGGAAAGCTGTGTATGATCCCTACGGTAAATGCACAAATACAGACATTTGAACTTGGAAAGCTGTGTATGATCCCTATGGTAAATGCACAAATACAGACATTTGAACTTGGAAAGCTGTGTATGATCCCTATGGTAAATGCACAACAACATTTGAACTTGGAAAGCTGAATATGATCCCTACAGTATATGCACAGATACAGACATTTGAACTTGGAAAGCTGTGTATGATCCCTACAGTATATGCACAAATACAGACATTTGAACTTGGAAAGCTGAATATGATCCCTATAGTATATGCACAAATACAGACATTTGAACTTGGAAAGCTGTGTATGATCCCTACGGTAAATGCACAAATACAGACATTTGAACTTGGAAAGCTGTGTATGATCCTTACGGTAAATGCACAACAACATTTGAACTTGGAAAGCTGAATATGATAACTACAGTATATGCACAGATACAGACATTTGAACTTGGAAAGCTGTGTATGATCCCTACAGTATATGCACAAATACAGACATTTGAACTTGGAAAGCTGAATATGATCCCTACGGTAAATGCACAAATACAGACATTTGAACTTGGAAAGCTGAATATGATCCTTACAGTAAATGCACAAAAACAGACATTTGAACTTGGAAAGCTGTATATGATCCCTACAGTATATGCACATATAAAAAATTTGTACCACTAGTTTAGATGAGAGATTAGTTTAGATGAGATTTAGTTTAGATGAGAGATTAGTTTAGATGAAATTAGATGAGACACTAGTTTAGATGAGACACTAGTTTAGATGTTGTCTCTGATAGATTTCTGCATGCTAGTTTAGATGTTGTCTCTGATAGATTTCTGCATGCAAATGTTGCGGTTATGGGGATCTGTCCATAAGAGCTTATTGAATTCTCATATCAGAAACTTCAAACTTTCAAAAGAAACAGTGAAGAGATAACTCATGATAAAACTCCTCTGTATAACACTGTCTTACATTTAACATATAGTTTGGTAATGAATCCCATTATATTAGGTGAATTATATTATTACAGTTGCTACTTATCACTACTGTTTTCACTTAGTTTTAGATTTTGGCTGACTATAACTCACTATGACGTGATTTTACATAAGCCATACTCAATTCTAAAATACATGTACTTTCTTATACAACAAACCCCATAATAACAATCTTACATATAAGAAGGTGGCATCGCTTACAAGGCAGTACAATTTTAGAGGTTTAGTGAACATCATTATTAAGTGGAATGACTGCAGTTATCAATATCAGTATCATTTAATATAGACATTTACTGTCATTTTGCATAACATTAAAGCTGTATTCACTCACCAAATATCGTAACTTTAGATAATGGCATGACTTGATTTTGTGGCCTTCCCAATGAAGAATAATGACAAATACTTAGCAAAAACGTACAGCCAAGTCAAGAAAAAAAAGGGGGAATCTAAGCAGGAACACAAACATCTGGCAGACAAGATAACATGTAAATAAGCTGGGGCTATTATCAATATGTCATTAGTCTTGCACACTTATCTGGATTTAACAAAACGGGTGAAAAGGCCAGCATGGCACATGCAATAGTACATAGCCCATCAATACATAATTGACTTGAGGGTACACAAAGCAAAGTATAGACACATTGCTCTCAGTGTCCCACTGTCTTTCTGTCAGATGATTTGTGCCTGACTTAAAACCTAATCTACTTGGATAAAAGTGAAATAAACCTAATAAAAAACCCGAACACAGTACATGTTTACAGTTGGGTACAGCAAGTCTTGTTTACAAAACCTCCATGTCACTGAATGTAATCAATTCTATAGTTAGTCTGTGACAACAAAGGTTTTCCCCAAAACTAAATTAGCCTAACTGTACAATCAAGATGGATTTTTGTGGTAAGACAATCCTTTTAAATAGTTCTCAGCTTTAGTGACCATTTCTTCATATTAGTGAAAAATAATGTTTGGAAGGAATGCACCTTTAAGAAAGTGTTATTCCTCTAGGTCTTAAAATAATGTAACATAAAGAAAGTGAAACCAACAATGTACATAAAATCAACAAGCAATTTATTTCTAGACAATTAAAGTGAAAATTCAAAAGACACTTACAGTAACGTGAATTAAAATCCAAATAATCCAATAATCCTAAGTGTCCTAATCACAAGTCCTAAATATAGAATGTTCCAAATGAATTCCAGTAGCCTTGAATGTCCTGATGTGTCAGTAGTCTTGAATGTTCTGATATACCTGAATGATGTAATCCAGAATATCTTTGAATAAATTCACATAAAACCCAAAGTCAAGTATTAATCCAATATGAGAATGAGCACTTTTGGTAATTTCAATGAATATTTCAAATAAATAATTCTTCTTTCTGAATTTGCTCTGATATTTCACAACACAACTATAAACATCTGATTATTAAAATGATTCTTCATAGACTGACCATTTGAACAAGAATGAAATATTGTCCACTAAAATCTCTATATATAAACATAAGTCACGTGACAGATTGTTCTAGAATATGAGTAACTCTAATGGAAAATTTTCTCTGAATATGTGACTTAAGCCATGGAGAATTCCAATGTAAGTACTAAATGCTATGTAAACAAGTCTGACCTCGAACTCAAATGCAGTAAATATGTTGTTTACAAAATGATTAAAGTACAACTTACTTCATGGACACATATTATAAATTCAATATACATAACAAAAGTACTTACTACTTTATTTACATATATATTGTTACCAGATCAGTAAAAGCAGCATAAAATTCAAGATTTAAGTTTTAATAAAACTTTACTTATGATGTATATGTAAGTGCATCTGGTCACAAATGTACCCTACCCCCTTCAGCCTGGTTCAGGGTTAACAAATCTAGGTCAATTCACTCAGAGTAAATAATTTTTTAAATACATTTCAATTTTATGCAATTATTTATATATATGATAATAAACAACCCAGTATATTGATCCATTGTTGTAACTTGGTTCATGGGAGTTACAAGTGTATGGCATTGTAGGTGAGGGAGCATTATAATGAGGCAGGTAACAAAGCAGGCTGTGTCATAATAGGGTATGATATACACAAAATCACATAAAATAGGCTTTTGTTGTATTTTAAACCTCATCAGAATTACTTCTGTACATCCTAGAATTAAAAAAAGTGAAATAGGAAGTATTGATAAAATTAAGTTAGCAAATTTAATTGTCCAAGACCATATCCACGTTGTACAAGAGACTGCAGTAGAGTCCAAAACCATACCTGTGTTGTACAAGGGGCTGTAGTAGAGTCCAAAACCATATCCATGTTGTACAAGGGGCTGTAGTAGAGTCCAAAACCATACCCATGTTGTACAAGGGGCTATAGTAGAGTACAAAACCATACCTGTGTTGTACAAGGGGCTGTAGTAGAGTCCAGAACCATACCCATGTTGTACAAGGGGCTGTAGTAGAGTCCAAAACCATACCCGTGTTGTACAAGGGGCTGTAGTAGAGTCCAAAACCATACCCGTGTTGTACAAGGGGCTGTAGTAGAAGTCCAAAACCATACCCGGGTTGTACAAGGGGCTGCAGTAGAGTCCAAAACCATACCAATGTTGTACAAGGGGCTGCAGTAGAGCCCGAGACCATATCCATGTTGTACAAGGAGCTGTAGTAGAGCCCAAAACCATATCCATGTTGTACAATGGGCTGTAGTAAAGTACAAAACCATACCCATGTTGTACAAGGGGCTGCAGTAGAGTACAAAACCATACCCATGTTGTACAAGGGGCTGCAGTAGAGCCCAAGACCATATCCATGTTGTACAAGGAGCTGCAGTAGAGCCCAAAACCATACCCATGTTGTACAAGGGGCTGTAGTAAAGTCCAAGACCATACCCATGTTGTACAAGGGGCTGTAGTAGAGTCCAAAACCATACCCAGGTTGTAGAATGGGCTGTAGTAGAGTCCAAAACCATACCCATGTTGTACAAGGGGCTGTAGTAGAGTACAAAACCATACCCAGGTTGTACAATGGGATGTAGTAGAGTCCAAAACCATACCCATGTTGTACAGTGGGCTGTAGTAGAGTCCAAAACCATACCCATGTTGTACAAGGGGCTGTAGTAGAGTCCAAAGCCATACCCATGTTGTACAGTGGGCTGTAGTAGAGTCCAAAATCATACCCATGTTGTACAATGGGCTGTAGTAGAGTCCAAGATCATACCCATGTTGTACAGTGGGCAGTAGTAGAGTCCAAAATCATACCCATGTTGTACAATGGGCTGTAGTAGAGTCCAAAACCATACCCATGTTGTACAAGGGGCTGTAGTAGAGTCCAAAACCATACCCATGTTGTACAAGGGGCTGTAGTAGAGTCCAAAACCATACCCATGTTGTACAAGGGGGCTGTAGTAGAGTCCAAGATCACACCCATGTTGTACAAGGGGCTGTAGTAAAGTCCAAAATCATACCCATGTTGTACAGTGGGCTGTAGTAGAGTCCAAAATCATACCCATGTTGTACAATGGGCTGTAGTAGAGTCCAAAATCATACCCATGTTGTACAATGGGCTGTAGTAGAGTCCAAAATCATACCCATGTTGTACAAGGGGCTGTAGTAGAGTCCAAGATCACACCCATGTTGTACAAGGGGCTGTAGTAGAGTCCAAAATCATACCCATGTTGTACAAGGTGCTGTCGTAGAGTCCAAGATCACACCCATGTTGTACAAGCGGCTGTAGTAGAGTCCAAGATCACACCCATGTTGTACAAGGGGCTTCATTATCCTGAGGAACATTATAGTGAGGGATTGCAGTTTGATCAGACTTGTGAGCCTCTGTGCTCTTATCAAACAATGAAAAATATGGTAGATTTTTATTACAGATCATGGAACAAGAAGATCACAATGCTGAGGGGTTTGCATATGAAGTTGTCATCAAGAAGGGTGAGAAGACTGACACTTACATCATTAATGATTGGAAGAATGGCCGTAAAGAGATTCCAGTAGACACATTCTATGAACCATATGAAGTGTACGTTAAAGCCAAGAACAGCAAGGGTCCTTCCACCGAACCAGCATATCTCTTTATAGCACACTCTGCAGAGGCAGGTGAGAAATTTGTCCAGAACAGAAGTTTATTCAAAATTAGAATAAAGTACAAAATGTAGAAAAAAATAAAAAGTAAAATATTTACCCATGTATAATGTGACCCTGATCAGCCATCTTATAATTTAAGGTTCCACTCCATATTTTCACACTTTGAATAGGGTTTGAATTTTAAAGAAAAAGAATTTCCCAGGTTTTCCTCACTGGTTATCCTGGTTATTTAAAACTTACATTGTATATCTTAGGTATTGTTAAAATAACGTTTAGTTCCCTTACTTTGGTGTATGATTGATGGGTGTAATTTGGGTTATAGAATACAGCTGGCCTTACTTCAGATGTGCACCTCTCAAAAGACTGCCAGCTCTGCTTGGTCATGTTCACTTCCTGGACTTCAAAGGCGAATTGGAAAAAAAATGAACTGAGAATTTTTTTTACTTTTTATATATTTTATAATTCATTTATTGCACTTTAAGAAGCTGGTATTGTCTAATCTGGCAAAATTCATTTTTCCTATTTTAATAACTGCTAAAGTTAGAGTACTTTGGACTAGTCCAGGCTCATTTTTTTAGCACATGGGAGCAGCCATTTTATTAGCCATCTCCTTTAGACAGTGCATAATTTCCATAATTACAACATGTAAAGAAATTTCAGTCACAATATATGAAAGTACCATAGAGGTATCCCAACATGCTCTCCACTGTGCATGTTGCCAATGCAAACAACTTTACCTTATACCGGTCCCTCTCTCATAATAACTATTGAGCAGTACCAATAAATTATACATATTTACTAAACTTTTGTAACAAGCATTTAGATTGGTTAAAATTGCATCATGCGATACAGAAAACTAGAAGTTATCAGTTAATAACACTAGAAAGGAATTATTCACCAGGTATCTATTCATGCACCCTTTTTATGTACTTTGACAATATTTGTAAACAATGGTTAAAATAAAGTTTTGTTACCGTATATATTCGCGTATAAGCCGATACCAACTGCAAACTGCATGGACCCAGATAATGGGTCTATGCAGTTTGTAAGGACTAATCAGTAGAACAAAGAACATAGATCCTGATCTGTTGGCGCATTATGCGATGGCAGATCAGGGTCTATGTTGCTTGCATTTGGAAGCCGATTATACGTGAGCATATATGGTATATATTACTTAAGATTAATTTTTTTTTTAAAACTGTAATTATAGGAAAATTGAACTTTGTATTTTACAGGATCTATGAAGTCATGAAGCTTGAAAATCAATTAAAATCCATGTCAACATGCTCTAATAGGTGTACCTTGCCAGTTATTTGAAAATCAATTAAAATCCATGTCAACATGCTCTAATAGGTGTACCTTGCCAGTTATTTGAAAATCAATTAAAATCCATGTCAACATGCTCTAATAGGTGTACCTTGCCAGTTATTTGAAAATCATTTAAAATCCATGTCAACATGCTCTAATAGGTGTACCTTGCCAGTTATTTGAAAATCAATTAAAATCCATGTCAACATGCTCTAATAGGTGTACCTTGCCAGTTATTTGAAAATCAATTAAAATCCATGTCAACATGCTCTAATAGGTGTACCTTGCCAGTTATTTGAAAATCAATTAAAATCCATGTCAACATGCTCTAATAGGTGTACCTTGCCAGTTATTTGAAAATCAATTAAAATCCATGTCAACATGCTCTAATAGGTGTACCTTGCCAGTTATTTGAAAATCAATTAAAATCCATGTCAACATGCTCTAATAGGTTTACCTTGCCAGTTATTTGAAAATCAATTAAAATCCATGTCAACATGCTCTAATAGGTGTACCTTGCCAGTTATTTGAAAATCAATTAAAATCCATGTCAACATGCTCTAATAGGTTTACCTTGCCAGTTATTTGAAAATCAATTAAAATCCATGTCAACATGCTCTAATAGGTGTACCTTGCCAGTTATTTGAAAATCAATTAAAATCCATGTCAGCATGCTCTAATAGGTGTACCTTGCCAGTTATTTGAAAATCAATTAAAATCCATGTCAACATGCTCTAATAGGTGTACCTTGCCAGTTATTTGAAAATCAATTAAAATCCATGTCAGCATGCTCTAATAGGTGTACCTTGCCAGTTATTTGAAAATCAATTAAAATCCATGTCAGCATGCTCTAATAGGTGTACCTTGCCAGTTATTTGAAAATCATTTAAAATCCATGTCAACATGCTCTAATAGGTGTACCTTGCCAGTTATTTGAAAATCAATTAAAATCCATGTCAGCATGCTCTAATAGGTGTACCTTGCCAGTTATTTGAAAATCAATTAAAATCCATGTCAGCATGCTCTAATAGGTGTACCTTGCCAGTTATTTGAAAATCAATTAAAATCCATGTCAGCATGCTCTAATAGGTGTACCTTGCCAGTTATTTGAAAAAATACTAAACCATTAAATTAAAACTGATAACTACAAACTTTGAAAACAAAAGAGTTCAGTTATTTTGAGCAGGTAAATGAGTATGTATGTATGTATGTATGAATGTATGTATGTACATGTATGTATGTATGTATGTATGTATGTATGTATGTATGTATGTATGTATGTATGTATGTATGTATGTATGTATGTATGTATGTATGTATGTATGTATATATGGTTTTTAATAGCACATCAGCACAACTCTGTATGGTGCCTGTTATTTTAGGCATCCCCAAGAAGGCATACATAACAAAGATAACGGCAAAAAAGGGTACAATTCTTAAAAACAAAATAAGAGTTGAACTGGTAAAAGTTTAACATTGTAACAGCTTTACCTATAAGTGCCTTGCTAAAAATTTACCCAATCAAAGTAACTGAACTTTTGTGTTGTCAAGATTTATCATTTTTAATTTGAAGTATTTTTTTTTCAGAAAACTGTAAGTGTATACATATTAGACTGTGCTGCAATGGACTAAACACATTAGGCATTAACGGGCTTCACTTTGCTACAGCCATTCATCCAGTGTGTTAATTGATTTTCAAGTTTCATGACTTCACAAATTCTGTAAATTGTGAAGTTCTATTCTTAAATGTACTGGCAAATTAGTGTCTATGATATTTGCTTGAAATCATCAGTGGAAGGATCAGCATATACCCTATCTGCTGGTATAGTATGTGTTGACATGTATAGGTGTATGCAGTCTGCAGTTGGGCATTATTTACACTGGAGTAAATATCGGAGAAAAAGCATCATGAGAGTACTTTCACCAAATTTTGCTGACTTTCATTCTGATGGCATCACTGTGGTTAAGCTGATCCACTTAATGTATGACATTGTTTTGATTATGTTTTTGTATCTTAGCTTCTATGGAATTGATTCATTGTTGAGTTTTCAAACATTTAACTTTTTTCATCCCATGGCACCAGCTGAAAATGACACATTTAACCTAATGAAACAACTTTTTATAAACTTCCAAACTGAAGATAATTTAATGTTAAAAATCATAGCAATAGAGGCAAGGAAATCCCTAAATTATCAAAACTTAAGACAGAGATTAGTTATCTAGGAGCCAGCATTAATGCAATAATTGAACCCTTTATTACTGATGTATGGAAGTAGGACCTTGAAAATGTGAAGATGTACACATTTCTTTATTATTGTTATTGTATATACTCATATATAAGTCAGATCCAGCTGCAAACTGCATAAATCCAGATCTGTTGTCACATAATGTGCCAGCAGATCTCGGTATATGCAGCTTGTTAGGAGTAAGTAGTAGAACAAATAACATTGACCCTGATCTGCCTGCACATTATGCAACAGCAGATGATGGTCTATGTTGCTTGCCATTGGACTTATAAGCAAGTATATATTGTATTCACATTGTATTCACTACTTCATATTACGGGGCCCCGGCTGGCTGAGTGGTTTAAGGCGCTTGACTTTACAGATGACTGACATCTCACCTCTGTCCATGTGGGTTCAAGTCTCGGGCTCGGCCAACATGGGTATGTGAGAAAGCTTGCCAGTAGCTTCCTGTGGGTCGGTGATTCTTCCCGGGGTTTTCTCGGGTTCTTCCTCCACCAAATATACTGGCTGCCATGTATAGCATATCACGTGCTGAAAAATGGCATTAAACCCATAACAACCAACCAACCAACTTCATATTACCACTTCACAACTACATTTTGAAGCATACTTTCTGTCAATTATAGATCTTTGAACTAAATAACATGAAATCAGTACTGTTCTTAATTATAAATATGTACATAAGTAAAATGTCTTCAAATATAAGTTTTAAGTCCAATTTACAAGAATTCTGTGTTGAGTTCAGTATTCTAAAGATGCATTATTTTACTCTGTGCAGAACCCTTGGTGACACCAAGTAACTTTGAGCTTGTCCCAGGCAAAGAAGTGACAGAAAAAGAAGCCTGGTTCCAATGGGATGCTGTGGATACATCCTCAGCAATGATGAGGGGTGAATTTCAGGGATACAAGGTGAGATGGACTTCAAATAATCAAGGCTTTGTTGCTGCAAGGATATATTCTTGTTATTAAGTCAATACAGTAAATTCTGCCAAATTAAAAGTGGGCACCTCTATTTAAAGAACACCTGCTCGTAAAAGACAACATTTATAAACCTCATTTCTTAAGTTTACCTAAATATATTACCTCTTTATTATGGGCATCTGTCCAGAAAGAACATAATTTTGTGGTCTCTTTAGTGTCCTTTATAAACAGGTTTCAGTGTGTTTATTTTTCACTGTTTGTTGCCTTGTCAGATGTTTCTAAAGCCCAGAATTCAATTGCACCATTGAATATTAGATTACAAAAGTAAAACTGAAGATTAGCTAATACCAGTGCTTTTTGTGACAATTGAATTCATATGGTAATGTTTGAATAATAAACAAACATATATGAGACAAATGGATTACCTTTTTTGCAAAGTCAAAAGTTGTACATGTGAACTCTAGTGCTACTGAAAGAGCATTCAGTAGGCTGTACAAGGTTTCTTAATGGCACTCAGTCACCATATTTGCCAGGTTATTTTTCTTAGACTGGAACCAAGTTTTGAATTTTATTACGAAGTAAATGAGAATTAAAGAACCAGTCTGTGAGACAACAAAAATGGAGGACAATTGCCAATGTAAAGCTGTTGAAACTGGCAAAACCTATTTTGTTGTATTAAATCAAGCATCTAGTAGTTATTACTTTAAGAATAGAAAATGGTGACCTATGTACTTAAAGTATGTCTTGTGTTATACTCAAATAAAACCATATAAATGAAATTATTGCAGAAAATTGTTGGTATTGGCTGATCTTGAGCATACTATAAATGTATACAATAAAACTGGTCTTAAGATGACCCACCTTCTTCTAACAAAATTATGGTCTCTCAAGACAGGTGGTCTGTCAGTAGAGGTCATTACAGTATATAACAAAATTGATGCATACATTAAGAATCCATACATGTAACAGAACAGATAGGTCAGCTTGGAACAGATCAGGAAATTTGCAAAATTTGGTCAGGAGTTTGACCTCAAAAGAGGGAGGATTTTCATTGACCTGATTTTTTGCATGCAAATGGACAAACATTACAACTTTTGAACAAATTTACATTTTTTAATATTAAAATATGCACATCAGTTCTTTGACATTAACATGTTGCTATTCACACTCTCCTTCTATGTACCACAAGGATTTTTATCATTTCTTAGGTGATCATTGTCTGGATTATATTGGTGGCAGTCCTCATCATTGTTCATCTTAACACTTAAAAGATTATGTACTGTCACTGGATCCAGGTTTCCTCTAGAGTCAGCCTGAATTTTCCTCAGAATGGAAAATGTCCATTCAGTGTCTGCATTGGAATGTGGCAATGTTAATACAACTCTAATGAGTTCACCAAGAAGTTTAAATCATTTCCTGCCTGTGGTTAGATTTAGATTGCTAACTGTCTTCCAAAGCTGCTCAAGACTGGTACTGTCTGGATCGAGTTTGCAGTGCAGTTCTCTCACTCTGGGTTATTTTATTGTCATGATTCTACCATGTATACTCGTGTATAAGCCAGGTCCAAATGCAACCAACATAGATCCTGATCTGCCATTGCATAGTGTGCCAGCAGATCAGGGTCTATGTTGTTTGTTCTACTGATTAGTCCTTACAAACTGCATAGACCCAGATCTGCCAGCGCATTATGTGATGGCAGATCTGGGTCTATGCAGTTTGCAGTTGGTATAGGATTATACGCAAGTATATATGGTAGTTATAATATCATGCCTGTGATAGAAGTGGAAGTAGACATCAATAAGGAGATCTTCAATGGGCAGAGAGGCAAAGCCAAAAAAACGATTATCACTTACTAGTATTATAGACGAAGACAAAGACATCATTCATCCCAGGCATTATGGATTAATTCCTGTACTGTATCCATATTATTCATATCTTTATTATTATTATACAATTGTGATTATGATTTCTTATGAACAGTAAAATAGTTAAACTTAGTAATAGTTATGCGAATATTTTATCCAAGCATGCAAAGATGAGTTCCGCTGATCCAATGTTACAGGTTGGTATTCTAAGGAATCTTGTGGATATCCTGTTTACATGTACATCCTTGTCAAAAACATGAACTAAGACTGACAGCATTTTATTATCACCTTAATCATTTGACTTGTCAATGAGAATGGTGAATTTTTCATTGCGGCACATGTCTGTGACTTTCTCATCCCAATGAGGACCCAAAGCTTGGTTCACAATGGGAGTAGTTTTTGTCCATTTGCATGAGAACTTTTGTGTGATTTCCGAGTTGGGAAACATTATTTTGACTATATCTGAAAAATGATCTGCTACCAGAAACAGGAGATTATGTTTGGCTATAAATTTGGCAAATAGTGTCTCAGCACATGCAACTTTATCCACATTTGATGCAGATCCCGCGAACATGGATTTCAGTGATGACATATTTGTTGTCGTGGTTAATATGCTTTTATGAGATGGGGTTTCTGCATGGCATGTGATGTCATTCTTGCCACCATAACAGATTTTAAAATCAACTTTACTGGAAGAGCAGAATACATATTCATGTCCATTTGAACTTTATTGCAATTGCTGAAACTCCCGTTTCCATCCATCATTGAATTTTGTGTGATATTTCAGTTGCTTGGATTTTGGTGTTTTGGTACTGGGTGATAACGCATGCTTAGACATCTCGATAAACTTTAAACACCAAAGTCAAACCAACCCAGTTTCATGCCACTTGAGCTCTTGAGTAATCCAACCATAATCAATTAACATCTTGAATCCTGTCCAAGCTATTTTTCAAACACATCTAATCCATCTCGACAACTTTAAGCACCAAAGCAGAACATACCTTGTGGAGAGAATCAAAGTAATGTTTATTGTTTTATGCTGATTGATTGAGCTCTTTAGTAACCCAACCATAATTAATTAACGTTTCTGACCCTTTTGGAATTACTTCTGCTGACACATAGTATAATCCACCTTGGCAAACATCAAACAATGAAGCCAACCTACCGGACCCTGCTGATAGGATCAAAGGGTGAAATTAGCAACTACATTCTCTTGCCCTGCTTAAGCCAGTTCACAGTCACATGATCACAGGCATTATTACCATAAATATACTACACTGGAACCAAAATGTGAAAAAAATGGAAAAAATTTAATTTTTCACTAATAATTTTGGGTACATGGGAGATTTCAGTGAGTGACAGGAGGGACGGGAGACACCCCTAATCTCAGGAGAAACCCTCCCATGTGGGAGGTTCAGATGTATGAGAATCTGGTCATAAATGACAGGTAGGCTTTCAAAACAGTGGTCTTTCAGGTCATCTTTAGCTCTATTTAGGTTGGTACATCCTATTACTGCATTGCTACTTAGAAAACATACCCAAAAAAGTTTCAGTATACTTTACTTTTTCATTTTATCCTACTGCATCAGTAATCAGCATATGAGGCATTGGTCATGGTGAATGATTTTTATTTCCAACCAGAGTGCTGGGTATTCCAAGGTGACCTCTGATGGGATGCACTCGAAAGAGAAGGTCCTATTACCGTGGCAATTGAGAAATACAGTGACTGTTAGTAGTATGGTATCAAAGTAAAAAAAAAAAAAAAAATTTGGGAAGTTTTATGTAAAGGCAACATATTTAATAAAAAATTTCAAAATTAAATTCATTAATTTAATTAATATCTTTGCATGCCCAAGTTGTAGTAGATCCATTAAATAATTATGATTTATGATATTCATATTTTATATTACATGGTATATTTGTAGTTAACCACTATCCCTGCAAACGTAAATTGTATGCCCCATGTCTAGAAAACACATTTTATGAATTTGAGGGGATGACAGGGTTCATCAACTTGCCTTTATACTATAGATCTAAGAACCCACAAGTTAGATAAAAATAATTTTATTGAATAGACCAATTAAGCTTGTATTGTTTAAATTGTGAAGCAGATGACATGTTGACATTGTGCTTAGCATGATTTTATGAATGAAAATAGGATTTGATCACTTAAATGCGTACATGTAAGGAAAATCTAAGATATTTTTAACGATGAATAGAGTTATTCTTCAAATTTGAATCTTCACGGTTATGTGAACTTCCTGACATTATGTTTATATACTAGTTATTCAAATGTGACACATGATAACAGTGCTGAATGGAAATGCTAGAATGCTGTGGTAATCAGATGAGGCGGTATACTCTCAGACACTTTGACGCAGTTGGATTTGATGTTGAGTAGCTACATGTATAATGGGTGCTAGAATCAAAATATTTTAAGAAAGGCAATTAACTCTGTGTGATGTCATTATTGTGAGTCTGAACTGACTATGTGACCCGACTGGAGCAGTTGCAGAGTTTAATTCCTGGAGAAAATGGTTTATAACACCATTTCTACATTGATTACTAGTGTATTTATGTACACATAGAGACAGTTGTATTAACTAGAGAGTCAATTCAGTTATGACCAAGGCCTTGTATGACAAGTATGACCAAGGCCTTGTATGACAAGTATGACCAAGGCCTTGTATGACAAGTATGACCAAGGCCTTGTATGACAAGTATGGCTAAATTATATCTTAAATCACAGTGTGTAACCATTTATATTTAATTACAGCACACATCCAAATACATGTATAAACAACATAGACCCAGACCTGCAATCACATAATGTACCAGCATTGCAGCATATATGATGTTCACTTTAAATCATAGGTAGAGTTAACAGTGTAGACCCTGATCTGCTGGCCATAATGCAATGACAGATCTGGGTCTATGCAGTTTGCAGTTGGTTGATGTTATACATTGGCAAATATAAGTCACTCACTAATCCAGTCCTAGAGATCACAAAACTCTGAGACTGAATTTGAGATTGACTTTTCATTTTAAGCCAATCAAAAGTGGCATTACAAAAGTAAAATCCTTTTTGATTGGCTGAAACAAAATCTCGAGCTCAAACTTAAGCTGAACAGTTTTATTATTTCCAGGTCAGAAGATTACCTGCTCATTTATATTCATTTCCTTTTTTTATGCCTCCAGTATGTAATAAGGGCGAATACAACTATCACCATGTCTGTCTGTCTTTCTGTCTGTCCATTAATATTTTCATTTCCAAAGAATAAGTCTCAAACTATTCAAGGTATTTCAATCAAACTTTGTACACATGTCAAACAAGTTACATGGATGTGCCTTTGTACACATGTCAAACAAGTTACATGGATGTGCATTTGTACACATGTCAAACAAGTTACATGGATGTGCCTTTGTACACATCTCAAACAAGTTACATGGATGTGCCTTTGTACACATCTCAAACAAGTTACACAGATGTGCCTTTGTATACATCTCAAACAAGTTACATGGATGTGCCATGGTACACATGTCAAACAAGTTACATGGATGTGCCTTTGTACACATCTCAAACAAGTTACATGGATGTGCCTTTGCACACATCTCAAACAAGTTACATGGATGTGCCTTTGTACACATCTCAAACAAGTTAAATGGATGTGCCTTTGTACACATCTCAAACAAGTTACATGGATGTGCCTTTGTACACATCTCAAACAAGTTAAATGGATGTGCCTTTGTACACATCTCAAACAAGTTACATGGATGTGCCTTTGTACACATCTCAAACAAGTTACATGGATGTGCCTTTGTACACATCTCAAACAAGTTACATGAATGTGCATTTGTACACATCTCAAACAAGTTACATGGATGTGCATTTGTACACATCTCAAACAAGTTACATGGATGTGCCTTTGTACACATCTCAAACAAGTTAAATGGATGTGCCTTTGTACACATCTCAAACAAGTTACATGAATGTGCATTTGTACACATCTCAAACAAGTTACATGGATGTGCCATGGTACACATGTCAAACAAGTTACGTGGATGTGCCTTTGATACATAGAATTTTCAGTATTCAGTAATTTTAATGAATAGGAAATAAAATGTGGCATAAGTATTGTTTAAATTGAGGGTGTTTGGCCATAAGAATTGTTTAAATTGAGGGTGTTTGGTCATAAGTATTGTTTAAATTGAGGGTGTTTTTTCATAAGTATTATTTAGTATTGAGGGTGTTTGGCCATAAATATTATTTAAATTGAGGGTGTTTGACCATAAGTATTATTTAAACTGAGGGTGTTTGGCCATAAATTTTAGTGATATTGAGGGTGTTTGACCATAAGTATTATTTAAATTGAGGGTGTTTGGTCATAAGTATTATTTAAATTTAGGGTGTTTGGTCATAAGTATTATTTAAATTTAGGGTGTTTGGTCATAAGTATTATTTAAATTGAGGGTGTTTGGTCATAAGTATTGTTTAAATTGAGGATGTTTGGTCATAAGTATTATTTAAATTGAGGGTGTTTGGCCATACATTTTTGTTATATTGAGGGTGTTTGGCCATAAGTATTATTTAAATTGAGGGTGTTTGGTCATAAGTATTGTTTAAATTGAGGGTGTTTGGTCATAGGTATTATTTAAATTGAGGGTGTTTGGTCATAAGTATTATTTAAATTGAGGATGTTTGGACATAAGTTTTATTTAAATTTAGGATGTTAGGACATAAGTATTATTTAAATTGAGGATGTTTGGACATAAGTATTATTTATATTGAGGATGTTTGGACAAAAGTTTTATTTAAATTGAGGATGTTTGGTCATAAGTATTATTTACATTGAGGATGTTTGGACATAAGTATTATTTATATTGAGTGTGTTTGGTCATAAGTTTTATTTAAATTGAGTGTGTTTGGTCATAGGTATTATTTATATTGAGTGTGTTTGGTCATAAGTATTATTTAAATTGAGGATGCTTGGCCATAAGTATTATTTAAATTGAGGTTGCTTGGCCATAAGTATTATTTAAATTGAGGGTGTTTGGCCATAAGTATTATTTAAATTGAGGATGCTTGGCCATAAGTATTATTTAAATCGAGGTTGTTTGGTCATAAGAATTATGTAAATTGAGGATGCTTGGCCATAAGTTTTATTTAAATTGAGTGTGTTTGGACATAAGTATTATTTATATTGAGTGTTTGGGGACATAGGTAATATGTAAATTGAGGGTGTTTGGCAATAGGGTACTAGAATAAGTAGTATAAAAATTTAAAATGTTGGACCATAGTGTACTTTCAGAGGAGTCATTGCACAAGTGGGAAAACAGGGGGATATGTCATCTCATGATTGCTCTTATTCAGATTCGATACTGGAAACCTGACAATACAGAAAAAAGAGAGATTTTTATTCCAAAACCAAAGGAAATGATCAACAAGGCAAGCAAGAGGAGGAGGAGAAGAGCTGTTCCCAAATTTATTGCTGTTGCCAGGAACCTGCCACCATTTTCTAATCTGGAACTGGACATAGTGGCAGTCAATACATACTATGCATCGAATGGCAGCAACAGTATTAATCTGACAACACCTGAAGGCGGTAAAAATAAATGGAAAATTATATTTTTGATAGAATAAAATGTTTTACGGTAAATATTAATGAGCATAATGCAAATTTAAAAATCTGTTTAATTTACTTCTGTTATATATGATACCATAATACTGTTAAATGTGGACAATAAGTGCATACAGGAAAATAAGTGGTTATGGAAAAATAAGCTAACACAGGTCTTCTGGTATTTTTGTAGGAGAAAGGATCATATATGTAAGTGTGTATAAGAAAATGAAATCTATGCCTTTAAATTGTTTTCTTCCAACACTTTTTCTGTTTCTGATTAAGTTATAAGTACAACTGTTTAGCTATTTACTTTGTTTTAATCTACAAATTCAAGCATGTCTGTTACTATTACTGCTTTGATATATTAACAATATTTTCATTTAGGCCCAATATACATCATAAGAAGTCTTTTAGTGAAAACCTCATGTTGATATGACTGTCCATTCAGGAGAATAGTGCTAAGATTTTTAAGATGGCCACTTTGGTGGCCATATTGGACATCAGATCGGCACCATTTTTATTTACTTTGTTTTAATTCTACAAATTTAAACATGTCTGTTACTAATACTGCTTTGATATATTACAGTTCAGAGTTGAGGTAAATCTAGTTACCTTGTGATATTTTCTACATTTCTGATTAATTCTCTTTTTTTTGGGATTTACGATACCAGTGATTTGTATTTTCAGTACCAGGTCAAGTGTCACGTGCTCAAGTGTTGGTTCGAGGAGCCCACCACTTTCTGATAGAGTGGCATCAACCACAGGAGATCAATGGAATTCTAACTGGTTATGAGATTGGATATCGGAAGAGTAAGTACTACTATTAACATTCTGATATTTCACCCAGGAATGTGGGTCAGTCCTTACACCTGTCCATCTATCACACCTTGCTTCTGTTTTGTATTTGAATCAGTTGATCAGTTTCTTATGCATTCCTGTCTTTGGAATCATATAACTCTGTGTTCAGATACCTGTTGAGTTCTCTTTTGAAATGGAAGCCACTTAAGGGTTTTAAAAAGATTTTTTTGATGGAATATAAGCATTGTAGAATACCTTTCTCTGTTTTTCAGGAGATAAGATTTTATTCTGTTCAACAAAAAAAGCTGTAAGTTTACTTTTTTATGACCTTATCAACTTGTAATTTCCAGCTCAAGATATTGTCAATCATGATGCCAAGTAGTTTTTCATTTTCAGACTGTTCTATATCTATTCCTTTTAGCATTACTTTGAAAAAAAATTCAATTACCTATGATCATGGCTTTGGGCTTGGCTGCATTTATCTTCACACCAGTTATTTACTTTAACTAAATAATGATTTAATTTAGTGCTAAGCTCATGGCAAGTTGATCCAGTGTTATGTTTTGTCATCTGCGAACATGTTGGTGGTGGATAGCTCAATATGATATGGTAAATCATTGATGTACAGCAGAAAGAATTATGGTTAAGGAACTGATCCTCATGGAACATCTGACTTTATGAGTTTCTTATCTGAAAGTTTATTTCAAATATAAACTTGTTGTTGTCTGCCTGCAACATAGGATTGAATCCAAGTTACACTTTCGCTGTTAACTTGATGTATGTTTAAGTTTTTCCAGCAGGCTTTTGTGTTTAACAAGGTCAAAAGCCTTTGTAAGGTCAAGAAACACTGCTCCTACCAGGCTACCTTGATCAATTGCTGTTAACCAATTATCCACCATTCTAGTTGGTGCTGTGTGGCATGAATGGCTATCACAAAAGCCTGATTGTTGAGAAATGTCAAAGATACCAGGTAGTTCTAAATTTATAAATCTTTGGTTAAAGAAGCTAAGTTGTGTAACAACCACATCTCCCCATGTAGCCTCTGATTTACCATATTGTGTATATGATTCTGTCAAACTGGGAACAAGGTAGACCCAAATCTGCTTTGGCATAATGCGCTGACAGATAAGGGTCTATGCTGTTTATTCCATCTGTTTTTTCAAACAAGCAGTGTAGACTGTAATCTGTGCTATTTGCAGTCTGATATTTATTATATACAGGTAAATAAGGTCGATACTAATACATTATTTTCAGTCTAGCACTTGATTTACTTAGTCTGTGAGAGGACTGAATATATGAAATCAGTAGCTGAGATTTAAGTCAAAAGCATTTTTAAGACATGATAACAGAATTCTGAAAGATGATACAAATGAAAAGAAAAACATGAAAAACCCACACAAATTAAGACTAAATAACATTTTCTAAAAACCTTTTAATTAATAAAAGAGTCATGTTAACTATGAAACCATCATAAATTTCAAAATTGAAAAATACAAGTTCCATCATGCTAATTATTTGCCTTTTGGCACTAGTTGTATCCATTCACTTTTTTCACAAGAATTGATGCTTTAAATGTATTATTATATTATATCAGTCGATGGCGTCAATATTGGTGAAATGTCAGCACCAATCAGCTATGATGATCCAAATCAGACTCGAGCTTTCCTAGGAGACTTGGAAAACAGATCTGAGTATCGAATCTCCATCTGGGCCAAGACCAACGCAGGACGAGGGGAAGAATATTATCTTGATGCAAAGACAGCCCATCCTGCACGTAAGTAATATACAGATTAACAGTTTGTCATCAAGAAGTTTCAGTCTACTTTTAAATATACCACTGATATTTACAGTAGAAAAGGCTAATTGGATAGTTTCTCTGTTTTGATACCTGTAATATGTCAACGTGTAAGGAACAATCTCACAGATAATTATCAACTCTCTGAGATTGATTTCTCACAGAATAAGAGATTTTTTATGATAAGAATTTTTTGTTGTGATATTTTGAACCAAAAGATCTTACAAGTGTTTTCATAATAAGATACATTCTTGAGTAAACATGTAGATATATTATTTTAAGCATCATTACAGTCATGATTGTGTGCCTATTCCACACAGTCTGCAACAACTGGCATCTTGCAAAAGTGAACCCACAATGCAGATTGTTTCAATTTTGCATCAGTGCACATGGATGGCCTCGGAAAAATCAAAACTTACAGAGTATTCTGTCAAATCTCATGGTCTGATAGTCTCTAAAAAGTTACAGGTACAGTCTGGTACCTTGAAAGTATCACAGGTACAGTCTGGTACCTTGAAAGTATCACAGGTACGGTCTGGTACCTTGAGTATTACAGGTACAGTCTGGTACCTTGAAAGTATCACAGGTACAGTCTGGTACCTTGAAAGTATCACAGGTACAGTCTGGTACCTTGAAAATATCACAGGCACAGTCTGATACCTTGAAAATATCACAGGTACAGTCTGGTACCTTGAAAGTATCACAGGTACAGTCTGGTACCTTGAAAGTATGACAATTACAGTCTGGTACCTTGAAAGTATCACAAGTATGTCATTCAGATTAATAGACTTGCTATCTTTTAATCTTTTATTACATCATATTTATGTAGTAGGCTGTTAAATTTGATTGAAAGCATAAAAAACATACCTTTATCAATAGTCCAGTAAAATCTCAAAATCTTGAATATTAAATCACCATAGTTGCATCACAACATGTTTCACTACTGATGAGCAAATATATAAAATAAGTGGATATGATCCTTACTGACATTGAATTATGAATATATGCTTATGATCGTGCTTTACCTTAATTCATGGTATTTTAGCTTAATTTAATACTGTGAATAACTTTAAATTCATCAGTATAAAATTTCAAGGTTTGGTTAGAAAATGTATGTTTGGGAATACCTATTTTTGTGGAATTGTCACTAAAAATAAAGAAAAGAAAATAGTGAGCTATAATGTATATACCTCTATAAAAGATTATACCAACATTCACTTCCATGCATTTTAGAGCAGACAGGCTTAATGCCTTCTGCAGTAATTAGGTTGATTAGTTAAGTTAATAATTGCTAACACTTATCATAAATGCAGGGACCTGAATTAAAGAAGATACATCGTTTTGCATCCATGTACAAGCAAACAAGCTTAATTCCACTTTTTTAATTAAGACTGCAGTTAGTTTTTTCAGTGTTCTTAATTTTAGGCCATATTAATCAAAACATAAAGCTCTCAACATGGAGGGATTAGGCGCTAAAACAAAGCCAATGACAACAAACCAAGCTTTTTCAAAACAAAAGCTTCTATCTTTTCCAAATATAAAAAGTTCTGTAAAATTTTACTTTCACTCTCTGAGCTATCACAATTATCTAACATTGGACAAAAGCAGGAAATTTGGAGTAGAATCTCCTTCCATTGCAGGCTTGCCAGATCCTTTGGAGTCCTCAGTTTGTTCAGAGAATATTGATATCCTTGACCTGTCATGGTTCTTGCCCTCAACCTGAATTTTAACGCTTATATTATAATATTGCGAGAAACTATTAAAATTGTGATAAAAAGCGTTCAACTATATCTACTTAATTTATTCATCATTGAAAAATGTTTATAAACTCTCCAAATGTTTTGCGAGCTACCTTTTTTCCAAGCGTGTCAAAATTTGTCTATTTCCGGAAGTATGTCTGTGGTCTGTGCCCCTGAAATAAAAGCCGCATGACGTAAGATTGGAATGTGACAATTAGGCCAATTTGTAGAAATCAATCATTTATGATGTTCCTGTGTTATTAATATTTGCATCTGTAATTTATTTAATTTCTTCAAAACACATATCAACAGCAATAAAACACTTATAAATAATGATGATAAAAATATGAAAGAAGAAAAAATATGATGTATTTTTTAATTGTTTTTTTGTCAAGCAGTCCAATAAAATTATCATATTTAAAGATAAAGTGAAGATTTTTTTTCCATATATTAAAATATTTCAATGAAAAATTTCATATTGTATAGTTTTCCATTGGATTTATTTTTTCTAACATGATATAAGAAGTGCATGTTATAGTAAGCAAATTTTTACATGGACTTTGCCATCTCAAAAATCTCTGTCATGGGTTTCCCACTAATAAAAAGTTAAAGAAAACCAACATGTGAACAGCAGCCCTGGCTTGAACAGCTAACACTCATGACATGGCCACAAACTTGTGGCAAATATGGCATTAGTTAAATTGGACATTTACACAGTGTTTTCTTTGATTTGAGTTGATGTACATGTATGTGTTTAAATCTAATTTCGACAAATAT
Source organism: Margaritifera margaritifera (assembly GCA_029931535.1). Classification (NCBI taxonomy): domain Eukaryota; kingdom Metazoa; phylum Mollusca; class Bivalvia; order Unionida; family Margaritiferidae; genus Margaritifera; species Margaritifera margaritifera. Next base: position 4,597,609 of record JAQPZY010001647.1, on the reverse strand, counting down.
TTCTTAATCACCACTTAATGTCACTGTCAATGAATGCTATTGACCCAATTATTGACATCAGGATCTCAAAACAAGCACGTGAGGTTACGAGAAACATAGCGCACGAATCAAGGATGGGAACGAAGTTAGGACGGTCAACAATACTATGTGAACTGTGTACATAACTCACTGCACCTTAGTCCCTATTATTAGAAGGTGGTAACACTCTTGGATGTTTTCAAAGCACATGGTGGGGAGAGGCTGCGGTCTCATTTAAGGGAAAAGGCATCATACCACTGTTTGGGCCAGCCACACATAACCCTTGGATTTATATGTCACGGCCATGGGTATTGCTCAATTAAATGAATGGGAGGACTGTAGAGATGATGTACTCTCATATAAGGCATCGATTGATGATAAACCCTTAAGCCAATTGTTTATTCAGCAGTTATTTAAAAGTATGAAATGTATTTACCATTTATACTCGTGTATAAGCTGGGTCCAAATGCAAACAACATAGACCCTGATCTGACGTCGCATAATGCACCGGCAGATCAAAGTCTATGTTGTTTGTTCTACTGATTAGTCCTTACAAACTGCACAGACCCAGATCTGCTAGCGCATTATGCGATGGCAGATCTGGGTCTATGCAGTTTGCAGTTGGTATCTGTTTATATGTGAGTATATACGGTAGTAATAGCGATGAGCTTTTGTATTCCATTTCCTCAGTGAAATGGTAAATATCACTTGTGATCAATAAAATTACAAATACCGGTACAGTGAAAACATTTTTTAAAAATTATGAAACAACTAATGTTTAAATCAGACAAGATAATTGCTTTCATATTAATATATCTGTACACTGTGGAATAGTGTCTAACAGTAGACACTACGGTGCTTTCTTGATCCATACATTATGTTGGATATTTTCATGGATAAATAGTGATTAACATTATTCAAAGATACATGTGTTTAAAAAAGAGTTTTTGACAATTTTGACTTGCAGCTGAATGCACTGTATGTCACAGTTTTCATTGAATCATCATAAAACAATGCAGTGTATGATAGAATTTTGTGAACACAACTAGTTTCAGAGTTTTTGATGGATTGCTGTGGAACTTTGTACATTATATGACCGTCTCATAAAGATGCGCATATCAAGAAATTATTGTGCTTCTGCAAGCTTTGTCAGAGTTATTGCCCTTTTTGGCTAGCACCTGTCTGAAGTGTATGACAGAATTTTGTGAATGCAACTAATCTCACAGATTTCAATGAATTATCATGAAATTTTGCATATATTATGGTCATCATCTAAAGATGTGCGACAAATCATTATTCTCTCACAATTTTTAGCTTGCCTGGCCACAAGAGTAAGTGCGGTATTGCCCTGTATCCGTCATGCGTCGTGTGTCATTTGTCATCCATCTGTCAACAATTGACTGATACCACTCTGGACTCCATATTTCTGGACTCCATATTTCTGATCCAATTTTAATCACACTTGAAATTTGGGTTTAAATCATCATTGTCTCAGACAAGTTATATAATGAGCAACATTTATGCATATCATGATCTTGCATTTAATTGCTTAATCTTGTTACCACCTGGAGACCATATTTCTGATCCAATTTTGATCAGACTTGGCATATATGCTCATATTGTTAAGATCATGGAGAAATTTGATAATGAGTGAGATCCATGCATACTACTGAGGTGATCTTGCATCTGATTGGCTGTGCTTGTTACCACTCTGGAGGCTGCATTTGTGATTCAATTTTGATCCAATTTGGAATATATGCTTATATCATTAAGATCTCAGACAAGTTCAATAATGAGAATGATCCACACATACTAATGAGGTGATCTTGCATCCAATTGTAAGAGATTGTTAGCACTATGGAGGCGATATTTCTGATCAAATTTTGTGAAACTTGGAATATATGCTGATATCATCGAGATTGTGGCTGGGTTTTTTGATAAATGAGCAAGATCCATGTTTATGAATAATGTAATATAATCTAATTGGCTGAGCTTTTACCACCCTGGAAGCTATATTTGTAATCCAGTTTTTACCCAAACCTGGAATATATGCTTAAACCATCCATATATTGGATAACTTCAATAATGAGCTCCATGCATATTAAAGAGGTGACCTTGCATCTTATTGGCACAGCTTATTACCACTATGGAAGCCATAATTCTGATCTGATTTTGGCTTATATCAAGATATATAATGCTTTTTTATCATAAGCAAGATCTATAAATATTAATGAGGTGATCTTGTATATGATTCACTGATCCTTTTGATTTCACAGTGTTTTCCTGTCATTAGACATAACACTAAGCAGTCTTGTTTCAGTATAAACATTTTTATGCTGATATTTTCATATATTATTTCTCTTTTATTCCCCATTAATATAACTAAAAGATAATTAGACATTTTAACATGTTAAAAACGTATCAGTATTGGATGCTCAGAGTCTTGCTTTGTTATTGTCTATTTCTTTATTTTTGTTTTTTTTTAAATGGGATCCAATCAATCTTCATCACATTGTAATGGGGTTTACAAGTTATCTGGATGAGGAATAAAGAGGGAGTGGTGTACCACAAATTATATTTTCACCAAATCAATCTCCTCACAGAATTGTAAACAAATGTATATATTGGATTCCCGGAAATTCTTTTGGGACAATGGAGTATCAATCCTTTCAAGGGACTCTTGTTAAAAATGTATGTACTGTATGTACTTGCTTATAAGTCGAGCCCAACTGAACCAGATCTGCCATGACATAATGCCCTGGCAGATCTGGGTCTATGCAGTTAGCCAGGAGTAATCAGTAGAACAAACAACATAGACTGTGATCTGCCAGTGCATTATATGATGGCAGATCAGGTGTATGTTTTTTGCAGTTGGACTCGACCTTTAAGTGAGTATAGATGGAACATACAAATGTTGTGATTTACACTTTTCTTTATGGAATGTCTTATCCATGTAGCTCCTCGGAAACCAGAAATACTTCACATCTTTCCGGGTGAAACATATCTGAATGTATCCTGGGAGGTGGCACCATCTAATGAACCTGCTGGATCCATTCATTTTGTCGAATACAGAAAAACAGGTCAGTTCCTCTATTTGATACTTGTTGGGATATTTAGTGTAGCAGTTGCCCAGTGATCATACTTTGTTTGTCAAGTTGGATCATTTGTACCCACTGTCAGATTTGATATTTCAAACATTATAACTTGTTTGGGACAAGTAGAATGCTGAATAACGATTACCTCCTTGAAAAATTAGAATAATATGCCATCTAAGTGAATTGAGTAACACCAGTGGAGAAGTAAGAGCTGTCAAAGGAATTAAAAACAGCAAACACAGTATGTACATGTCCAATGCTTGCATAACAGTACTTGTCCAGGATCTTGAAAAAGTGTCCAGCCCTTCATGATGACAGCAGAAGGTATCATCTTTCTTTGGTCCTTTGTCTTCGTTCATCTGTCTAACAGTCCATCTATCCATGCTAAAATGGTCCAAGTTTAATAACATGAAAATGACTGATTATACATGAATGAAATAATGTATGCATATGTATGTAGAGATACCAGATTACATTTTCCTACTTCTAGCACATTTGGATGAAAATTGCATATATTTGGGTACAATGAACTCTTCATCCAGCCAAGTTCTAGAAGTAGATGTTTTTTCAAAACTTGTTATCTTGCCTGCCTAAGCATAACGATTCATAGGCAGGATCCATTATAGGATATGTGAATGCAGGATTCATGCTGATTTCATACCAAATTGCACCAATAAAATTAATTGAATGCATGAAAATCTAGTATTATATTTACAAGCCCTACTTAATTTCATTAAATCCCTCTTATATTTAGAAAATTCGCGTTCCCTTTTTTTTTAAAATGGAGGGGAGAATTTCCCCACTAAAGAAAATTCGCGTTCCCTTTTTTTTTAAAATGGAGGGGAGAATTTCCCCACTAAAGTTTCAGTTCTAGAATAGATTCTGCATAGGCATCCCTTTTTTGACAGCTGTGGCAGCATTGTCCTCATTGTTATTATTGTGTGCTAAAGTTGAGATAATGTGTGGCCCAGAATCTCTGTTTGCAAAGTTAGTAAATGCAGCATATTCATCTGAGAATATTTTGCAAATTAATGGTCAACTAAATGTATGCCATCTTACATTATACTAGGCTAAACAAAATATTTTCTAAATTCAACTTCCTTGCTAAATGTTGCACAATTGCATGCTCATAAAATATAGTGACAGGATTACGGCATTTGCAATTATGCAAAAAGCAATCCTTATTATGGAGGCTTATAAATTTAAGTTCTGTGCATCAGATCATTCCACTTTTGTTATTGTTAAGTTTAAACTGTACTCACATTATTTAGATTGTAAAACAAGGTCTGACGGCTTATACTACTTTGATGGCACAGGCCTTGTACTGTAAAACAAGGTGTGATGGCTTATACTACTTTGATGGCACAGGCCTTGTACTGTAAAACAAGGTCTGATGGCTTATACTACTTTGATGACACAGGCCTTGTACTGTAAAACAAGGTCTGATGGCTTATACTACTTTGATGACACAGGCCTTGTACTGTAAAACAAGGTCTGATGGCTTATACTACTTTGATGACACAGGCCTTGTACTGTAAAACAAGGTCTGATGGCTTATACTACTTTGATGACACAGGCTTTGTACTGTAAAACAAGGTCTGACGGCTTATACTACTTTGATGACACAGGCTTTGTACTGTAAAACAAGGTCTGACGGCTTATACTACTTTGATGACACAGGCCTTGTACTGTAAAACAAGGTCTGATGGCTTATACTACTTTGATGACACAGGCTTTGTACTGTAAAACAAGGTCTGACGGCTTATACTACTTTGATGACACAGGCTTTGTACTGTAAAACAAGGTCTGACGGCTTATACTACTTTGATTGCACAGGCCTTGTACTGTAAAACAAGGTCTGATGGCTTATACTACTTTGATGACACAGGCCTTGTACTGTAAAACAAGGTCTGATGGCTTATACTACTTTGATGGCACAGGCCTTGTACTGTAAAACAAGGTCTGATGGCTTATACTACTTTGATGACACAGGCCTTGTACTGTAAAACAAGGTCTGACGGCTTATACTACTTTGATGACACAGGCTTTGTACTGTAAAACAAGGTCTGATGGCTTATACTACTTTGATGGCACAGGCTTTGTACTGTAAAAGAAGGTCTGATGGCTTATACTACTTTGATGACACAGGCCTTGTACTGTAAAACAAGGTCTGACGGCTTATACTACTTTGATGACACAGGCTTTGTACTGTAAAACAAGGTCTGACGGCTTATACTACTTTGATGGCACAGGCTTTGTACTGTAAAACAAGGTCTGACGGCTTATACTACTTTTATGACGCAGGCTTTGTACTGTAAAACAAGGTCTGACGGCTTATACTACTTTGATGGCACAGGCTTTGTACTGTAAAACAAGGTCTGACGGCTTATACTACTTTGATGGTACAGGCCTTGTACTGTAAAACAAGGTCTGACGGCTTATACTACTTTGATGGCACAGGCTTTGTGCTGTAAAACAAGGTCTGACGGCTTATACTACTTTGATGGTACAGGCCTTGTAATCTCAAAACTTTTTGAGAACTACACTCAAGCATTATCTCTAAACTTAAAGATTGGATTTGGTATTTGTACGTAGTTGTATGTGTACTGTGAAATATTTTCGGCCGACAAGTTGTTTGGTATGTGGCCAATGAGCTTGCAAGTTGGGTACACAAAATAAATGGTTCCACCTCAGATATCAGACAGTTCACATGCAATAATCTGTTTATTATGTACAAAAAAATATATATCTGAATCTGTGCATTTTCTGTTTTACTTGGCTTGTGAGTATATACAGTACATAAATAAATAAATAAATAAATATTTATTCAAATAAATATACTCTTTACTAAACTTCATTCATAATTTCATTCATGATGAACATAAATGTATCAGGCAAGTTGGATGATGTCTTAATGAAAACAGTTGGATGATGATATACTGTCTTGATGCACGTCCTTATTGTGAACATATACTGCTTGAAGATGACATATGTGGAAACATATTGTTCATTTATGTCCTATGGTAAATGTATGTAACTAAAATTAGAATATATAATAAAATGAAGTATACTAGCATCTAGTTGAGTGAAATATTGTAAACAGGGAGATGTAATCAAGTGAAGAACTATATGAAAGTTTTATGATCCTAATTAAAGTTACAGTCTGTCAGAGTTATGGGACTTTGAGCTTGCACTAGAGTTTTGGGGTCAAACAGCTTTGAGAATATATGGGGCTAGATGTTGTTGTGTGGTATAGTCATTGAGGTTCCAGAGAAGCTAAATGAAATACTGTTGTTCACAAATTTTCATGGGATACCAATTTTCATGGATTGCATTGTTAGCCTGAACCATAAATTTATAGACCCAATAAAAAAATTAGCCATATATGATGAAGAAGCCGCCCCTCCCGCCCCCCAGCCATTTTCTTACTGTGTTTCATTCCTACAGATCAACAAAGCTACTTGATAAATCAATGTCATTTCTGTAATCTGATAATATTAACTTTTACATGTGTATGTTTAATTTAACCATTTAAAAAAGAATTTTAAAGCATTTTATATTGTTTTAATGCACACATATCTATACAGTATCCAGTAGCTGTAATTTCCACTCACTGCCTTAAATTGATATGTTGTGACATAAGTATCTATACAGTATCTTATAGCTGTAATTTCCACTTACTGCATTAAATTTTTATGTTGTGAGATAAGTAAGGACCGTATTTTGGTGTGTATAACGCGCACTTTTTTCACCTAATTTTCTTATCTTAAGTCGGGGGTGCGCGTTTTACACAAGAACTATAAAAAAAAGTTTTTTTCCACGTCGATCTGACGAGAGGATGAAGGCACTATAGCCGCCTACATGTGTCACATTCACTCCTTGTGAAATATTAAATCCGTTGTACATTGCATTGTAACTAAATTGTTTACCGGTACTAGCCGTATTAAAGAAATAAATAATGCTTACAAATAGTCTTGTTCTTTGATTGCTTATGTTAATAAACTGGTTTCATTTCACATCACTGTGTAGCATTTTGTTCTGTGCCTCGACCGGAAATACATGTACATAACGACTGGCAACTTGTTCAAAAGCTGTGCAAAGTGCCGCATTGGAGCGGAACAAATACCACTGTGAGGATTACCGTACTTGTTCCATAAATGTTCAGTATTCCATAACTGTTGATCTAATACATTTTTCTTCATGTATTCTTGGTTGAATTGAAATATAATATGTGTAGAATTCAAGCAGTGTTAATGTTCTCATCAGAGGCACCTTTAGGGGACATATTTTTTGCGACTACGGTTTCTTTCTTACGGTAACACTGACACATTGTGGAACAAAATAATCAATGTATGAAGTCGGAAAATATTTTTTTCTTTGGAAAATAAACTTGGTTCTTAGTTTTTATTTCTCATCTTAAATGATAGTATTTTGTATTTTTTTCTGACTATAGAGTGATAAATGTTTCATTGACTAAGTGTGGTCTTTTCAAGGTTATCAGCGGAACAAATATATGATTACCGTACCTGTAAATGTTCAATATTCGATAACATTGGATCTAATTAATTTTGTCTTCATTTATTCGTGTTTGAATTGAAATATAATATTTAGAATTCAAGCAGTGTTAATGTTCTCATTTTTTTTCGTGACTACGGTTAGCCTGTTATGCTAACACTGATACAGCGTTAATGTATGAAGTCAGAAAACATTTTGTTTTTCCTTTGGGAAATAAACTTGTTTTTTAGTTTTATTTCTCATCTTAAATCATAGTATTTGAGATATCTTTGCGACTATACAGTGATCAATGCTTCATTGACTCAGTGTGGCCTTTTCACGGTAATCGGCGCAAGGTAAGCTTTGATGCGCTCAACATAGTTACAATGCTTTGTCTCGGTGAGCAATATTTAATTGATTCAGCATGGTGTTCTTAACGGTGATCAGTGCTTCATTGACTCAGTGTGGTCTTTTCAAGGTAATCGGCACCGGCTAAAGCTTTGATGTGCTAAACATAGTCACGTTGCTTTGTCTAGGTAAATTTGCAATGTATTTACTTTTCTTCAGAAAATAAACTTGTTTCTTTGTTTTATTTCTCATTTTAAACAACAGTATTTTATACAGTACTTCTTTGTTACAATATAGTGAGCAGTGTTTAATTGACTCAGTGTGGTGTTTTTAAAGGTAATCAGCGCCGGCTAAAGCTTTGATGGGCCAAACATAAGTATAATGCATTGTCAACGTAAATTCTAGCTTGGACATGGAGATATATTTTAGAGGTGTAATGATAATCCAAATAAGTATAAATACCGGACCTAAACTTTCACATGGCATATTGTGTTCAATCTTGAATCTGAATGAATATAGTCAAAGTATCAACATGGGTCATATAAGAAATTCGTACAATGCGAAAGACAAGCTAACCATCATTGCCTATGCAGAAACACATGGTAACAGAGCTGCTGGGAGGGAGTTTAATGTAGGAGAGTCTTCTGTTAGGGAGTAGAGAAGAATGAAAGAAAGACTGAAGAAAATACAGAGAACAAAACAGGCATACAGAGGGACAAGTGCAAAGTATCCGGCCGTAGAGAGTGGAGTCCTTGAATGTGTCATGGATAGAAGAAGACAGGGAATCTCAGTATCCAAGACAGAGATTCGCTTTCAGGCAATATTGATTGCAAAACAGAAGAAAATAGACGACTACAAGGGGTCTGTGAGCTGGGCCGAGCTAGATCCAAGCATCATCATCCATGCCTTCAAAAAGTGCTGCATCTCAAATAAAATGGATGGCACAGAGGATGACATCTTGTGGGAGGACAATGCCAAGCGTGAAGACCACTCAGAGAGCGAGGACAAAGACGACGATGAAAGCTATTATGCAGCAACACCAGGAATGATGACAGACGAGGACATACAGCGACTTTTCGAGAGTGATGACGACGAAGAGGCATTTGAGGGATTTGATGCAATAGATTGAACTCCATCAACTAGATGAACCTTTAAAGGGCCCTTTTAAGGGCCAACCATAAAATCGGAAAGATACAATTTCAATATTGCCACTTTTTCATTCACTATCCAAAATGACCGACCATTGTTGCACTATGAAAACGGAGCGAAATACCGGTAGTCAAAATATTAAAATGCATTATATCACATGCGCATTATATGGCATAACTACGCTTTTCCCACTCATTTTGGGTCGAAAATCGGGGTGCGCATTATACATTGGTGCGCGTTATACACACCTAAATACGGTATAGAGAGAAATGAGAAAAAGCATAAGGTATTCAAACACTAGTATTACTGAAAATGAAAGAAAGCCTAAAATTTTATACTAGTATATGAAAATTAGATTTAATACTTATTCAAATAGATTCTTCATTCAAGTGAAATTGTTGTCGAAAAATTTAAATCCTTGCGAAAGCACATCTTATTTTTTCCATGCATGCTTAATCATAATGAACAATGCGTCTGTAAATTACTAGAACTATTGCTCGAAGCACTATCACTAATGAAACAATATGTATATACACTTATTACAGCAGAGTATTGAAGCTCACGCTTCACTGATTTTTTTTACAAAAGCACTGAATCAAGCCTGCTGGTACACACAAATGTTTAGCAAATAAATAATCCTGAAATTGTTGATTTAAACAAGTCCAGAATTCTCAAAGTCATGGACACTTAGGTCTGATCTTTCACACATTTTTGTGTCTCAGCTGCAATTATCCATTCACCATGAATCAGCTTGATGATGATAAGTTTTAAGGTCCACTAATACACTACACTGATCTTCACCAGTGACATCTTCCTGTTCCCTGATGGTCTCTATGACCTATTTAGCATACCAGTTGTGGAAATGTGATTACAATTTTTTTTTTGTAGTCTTTATTTGTTGTAAAGTCTAGTGGTTGAAGTTGGTTCATACATGAGGCATGCTCCAACAAGGAGTGATACCATTGTTTTTAAATTTAGTTAGTATCTTGACACTTTGATGGGATCTGAACACATCAAATGTTGACTCTGCTTGATAATTGCATTGAGGAATTAGTCACATGTTTGGTAACATGCTTGGTTCACATGTGGAATGATGACATTATCCAACTGATGGGGATCTAAGTTGAATTTTACCACTCTTAAGCCACTGTGTTAACGCCATGGTCATCAGAAAGTAATTGATGGTGCAACTTTTTATGGACAGTGTTTTACGGAAGAGATCATATACATATACTTTAATAACCAATTAGCTTAGTGTTGTTGACTGCATTGGCTCCCTTTGATGTTGAGTGTAAGTGATTGATCTTGACAGATGTTTGATTTGTGTTCATACAGGTGGTAGTAATGTTTTAATAATTGAAGCGACCGCCGTTTTGTTGTTGGCATGGTTTTGTTCTTTTGTTTTCTTTATTTTGGGTATTTGTATATGCTAATCCATGAAATTAAATACCTACAAATACACAAACTTTGATAGGCAAAACCACAGATTTAAGTACCAATGAAAGTGTCTTTTTTTAAAAACAAAATATGAAAATTGAGACCCATGAAAATAAAAAATAAACTCATGTGCTGGAAGATCAGGGTCTATATTATTTGCTACTTGAGAGTAGACCCTGATCTGTCAGTGTATTATGTACTAGTAGCAGATCTGGGTCTATATTCTATCTTTTACTTGTGATTTCATGTATACAGCATAGACTCTGATCTGCCAGTGTATTATGCAACAGCAGCAAATCAGGGTCTGTTTCATTAGTTTTACTTGTGATTTCAAGTGTACAGCATAGACCCTGATCTGCCAGTGTATTATGCAACAGCAGCAAATCAGGGTATGTTTTGCTAGTTTTACTTGTGATTTCAGTTGTACAGCATAGACCCTGATCTGCCAGTGCATAATGCAACTGCAGCAGATCTGGGTCTGTGCTATTTGCAGTTAAGTGCACTTTATAACCAGTTAAATATAGTATTTTTCATTATCCAGGGGAAAGTAAGTGGAACAAGGGTCCTGATGAGAAACTTTATCACTGGTCAAATATCTCAGGACTCCAACCAGCAACCAGATATGAGGTCCGCATAATAGCATTAAACGACAAGGACAAAATTGCTAGTGACACTAAAAATGATGTCATTACAGCTGGAGCAAGTAAGGGCAATTTTATTGATTACACATTATTTGAAAATTACTGTTACAGTACAATTTTTTCTACACCTCTGCCTTATTCTGTAGAAGGGAATATTATCTGTGTTCACACATCTGTCTTTTCCATGTTTCTATAAATCCCAATGTTTTCTTCCTCCAATAAAATGCAGAGAAATTTAAAGGATTGAAATCAAGCTTGTTACAAAGATTTAATCACTAGTATTGAGTTTGAGTTATATTCTAAACTTATTCTGTTAATAACTGCTAAATATATTGTATTGCCCTTGTTTGACTTTGATTATTTTGTTGAACAATCCATTGTCCATAACTTCCACTCAATATTCCTCTTTGCACATAGCTACTCTTCAATTTTGGAAAACAGTTTTAGTCCCCTCAGGTATTGGAAGGTAGGGCAGAATTGATGCCTATCATAGTCATATTAACTAAAGAGATTACCTTTTCAGCTCTGTGTCATAATTGTCAATGTTTTGAATCCAGAATAAGGACAATAGAAAAGTCTGAGTAAAAAATTTAAATTGACTCAAGATTGATATACACGTGTAATATTCAAAACATATCATGTTACTAAGATGCTCTTCAATTAAATTACACATGTAAACAACGTAAAAATTAATTAATATGCCAGGAAAAAAGATGAAATGTATCATCTAAACATGTTTTAAATCTGTAAAGTTTTTTTGATACAATAATATATTTGAAAATGAAAGAACATATTAAAAGTTTTCTTGTTATACTGATTAATCATTGCATTTTTTTTTTTTTAATATGCCTCAGACTCTGCCAGAATGAAACTGATCATTGCATTTTTTCATGTATACTCTCAGAAATATGCATACATATACATTGTTCCCTCACAATAATCCAACAAAGTATACTGCATTATAAGTGAGGTTGCCAAGTGAGCTTATAGATTGGCCCTGTGTCTGATGGGGGTCATTTGTCATCCATAAACATTGCTATTTTCAACTTCTTTCAAAAACTGCTGGGTTTATTTAGATCAATCTTGATAAGAATGTTCCTTGTGAAATACTCTACCAATATTTTGTTCAGGGTGACTCCCCAAGCAATGGTTGAGCTTCCATAGCAACCAAAATGGAATTTTCAACTTCTTCACCAGAACAGATTAGCAGTTTTGATCAGACTTGGTAGGAATGTTTCTAAGGACATACACTATCAAACATTTTTCTTGGGTGACTTCCTGGCAATGGTGTGGCTTCCATAGCAACCATGTGGAAAATCTATTTTAAACTTCTCCAAAATGAGAAGCAAGTTTCAATTTCAATCAAAATTCATAGGATTGTTTGATAGGACATATACTATCAAAGCTTGTACTATCAAAGCTATGTCCAGAGGGACTCACCTAGCAATAGTGTGGCTTCCATATCAACTATGTGGAAACCATATTTTCAACTTCTTCTTCAGAACAGTCAAGCCAATTTTGATCAAATTGAATATGAATGTTTTTTAGGACATGCTCTATCAAATTTTGTCTTAGATGGTTCTCTTAGCAACAGTCTGGCTTTCTTAGCAGCTGGGTTAAAAAACCTATTTTTGACTTCTCTAGAATGGCTGGGTCAGTTTCAATCAAACTTGGTAGGACTGTTTGTTAAGATATGCTCTATCAAAATTGTGTACATGGTGGTTTCCATAGGGACAGTTTGGCTTCCATAGCAACCATATGGACAACCTGTTTTCAACCTTTTCTCCAGAACAGCCAAACCAATTATGATCAGACTTGGTAGTAATGTTTTCTAGCATATGCTGTAGCAAAATTATTTTTGAGGTGACTCCCCTAGCAATCATGTGGCTTCCTTAGCAACCAGGTGAAAAACCTATTTTCAACGTCTTCTTTACAACATCTGAGCCAATTTCGATCGAACTTGGTAGGGTTGGTTTTATAACATACTCTGTCAAAATTATGTTTGATGTGGCTCCCCTAGCAATGGAGTGGCTTCCATAGCATAGATATGGAAAGGCTATTTTGAACTTCTTCTTTAGAACAGAATTAGCCAATATTGATCAGATTTAGTATGAATGTTTCTTATGACATGCTCTGTCAAAGTTTGGGCTGCTCCTTTAGCAGTGGTGTTGCTTAGCAGCCAGTTGGAAAAGATACAAATGAAACTTAAATTCCATCAGGTATAATCATTGTTACTAGTATTTGCAAATTAAAAAAAAAAAAAAAAAAACTATCACAGAACAAGTTTTTTCCCCCCAAAACTGCCTTCACATATCATACCAGGTGTGATAGGCAGAGTCCTAACATGAACATCGTTTACATTCATACCAAAGATGCCAATGCATCATCTAGTGCAGCTGAAGTCACTCAAAGTTTAAAACACAGTTACAAAACATGTCATACCATAAATTTCTACCAAATCCTGACATGGGTGTCTTTCAGCCCTAGGCACCTGCCTTATTACTACATTTGCCTTTTAGACCAATGTATGTCAGATGAGTGATATCATGTCCTCTTGGGTCTCTTGTTTAGAATATATTTTTTTTTTAAAAAATACCATACTCTTATAATGAGTACGAAACTGCAAACAGTGTAGACCCTGATCTGTGATTGCATAATATGCCAGCAGATCAGGGTCAAAGCTGATTTTGTTCTAATTATGGTATGAAGTGAACAGAATAAACCCTGATCTGCCATCACAGTATAAAATGGCAGATCTGAGGCTTTGCTGTTCAAAGTTTTGTGCATGTAATACTAGGGTATATATGATGTTTAAGGGGGTTAGGGGGTACATGTGTAACATCTAAGTTCCTTAATTGTCCAAGACATAACTAACCTCAAATAGTAGAGGAGGGCTATTGTGCTACCCCTGACATCAACATAATACACACATAAAAGCATATACATATGTACAGCCTCATTGCTTATCAACTATTCTTTCTTCATAAGTCCTAGGCAACAGTTTCCAAGTGGGCTTCGTAGGACCTACCCTTGGGAAGGGGCTAAGGGGGCTAATTTGTACATACATGTACAATAAATGTATAGTCTTGGTTAAGTTTTTGCATTTAGCTCAGGTTTTTTGTACCCTGTATACATTCTGTTATACCTGGAATCATTTTTGTACCCTGTATACATTCTGTTATACCTGGAATCATTTTTGTACCCTGTATACATTCTGTTATACCTGGAATCATGAAATTTGGTGAAGAAATGCATCTTGATGACTACTACACCCTCATCACAAAATAGATCATTCTGTCCCATCCTTGATAACTTCACAGAATTGAATAAATTTTGTGATTTATGTTTACTTCTCAAGCTCTGCTCATACTAGAATCATCAAACTAGATGATTGCATGCATCTCAATTTAATACCTCACCCTACAACAAATGAAGTTCGCTGTGGCATAAGTTAAAATTTTGCTTTTAGTTCATGACCACACAAGTTTTTGCATCCTGGAATCATGAAACTTGGTGAGGGGATTCATCTTGATGAGTACTACACCCTCATCAAAAAATAGATTTCTGTGACACATGCTTCATGCTTAACTGACTTGGTTAAATTTTGTGTTCTAACTTTTCATGTTTGAATCATTGAACTAAATGATTGTGTACATCTCTATTAATTAGTACCACCAGAGACATATAAGTGTTATATGTGTCTCTGGTACCACACCTGTATAATAAAGGTAATTATGACCTACATTTCACATTTTGCTAGCTTAGATTAAGTTTTTGCATTTAGCTCATGACCAATAGGTTTGTTGTGTGCTATATACATACAATCTTATCTAGAATCATGAAACTTGGTGAAGGGATGCATCTTGATGAGCACTATTCCCTCATTGCAGAAGTAGGTCATTATAGCCCATATTTTACACTTCACTGATGACTTGGTTTATGTTAGAATCATGAAATTATAGCTGGATGCATCTCAGAGTGAGTGTAAGTAATACACCCTTACAACCAAAGGCCATTGTGACCGACATTTTATGCTTTACTAGCAGATCTTGGTTAACCTTGTTCACAGGCATGAGCATATATGCTATATTATTTCTTTTTCTGTAAAATTCTAGGTCCTGTTTTAGAAGCTGGTATCATCACAACAGGCTGGTTCATAGGGATGATGGTAGCCATTGCTGTTCTCATTCTGATTCTCATTATTGTCTGCTTCATCAAGCGCAGCCGAGGAAAGGCATACCATGGTAATGTATCAAATTCCTTAATTTTAGCTCTACTGGTCGAAGATCAGAAGAGCTTATGCAGTGTCCTGTCTTCCATTGTTTGTCTACGAGTCCAAGTTTGTTATTGCTACTCCTTCTATACTACCAAGACGATTGCCAAGAAACTTTATATTAAAACATCATCCCAAGGTCTAGTTGGTCCTAGATGAAAATGGTACCCCTCATTCATACAATATGGCTGCCACAGCAGCTATTTTAAATTTTGTTATGGCTACTCCTTCTGAATAAATATTCATATTGACATGGGGTTTTCACTTAAAGACTTTTTATGTTATGTAGATGGTATAAATTGAATTTGGTGCCAAGCTGATGTCTAACATGGTTGCTGTGGTGGCCATCTTGAAATTCTTATTGCCTACCTCCTGATTGGATGGTTGTATCAACATGGGATTTTCACTAAAATACTTTTTATGAAATGAAAATGATGCCCCTCAAACATCATCTTGAAAATCTTATTATCAGTACTTCTCCTGAATGGATCGTTATATCGACACTGACTTTTCACTAAAGGATTTTTATGATATGTACTTGATCTCAAATGAATTTTGTGCTGATCTGACATCCAACATAGCCACCATGGCAGCCATCTTGAAAATCTTATCACTACTCCTCATGAAAAGATGGTGAAATTGACAGGTTGTGTTTTCACCAAAAGACTTCTTATGATATGTAGATGCTTCTAAATAAAAATGGTAATTAACTCATGATAGACCACTTTGGGTTGGCAAAAAGACTGGTCTCTCAGGACATGTTTTACCGTAGTTATTAATTTACAGATTTACCCTGAGTGACAATTATACACTGTAATAAAGAATATAATTTTCTGGTGAAAAAAAACAAAAAGGACTCTATAAAAATATTTAAAAAAACAATAATTAAGTACTGTTCACTAATGTAGAAATTACTCTTAATACCTTCCAGAATAGTGATGAAGGATATTGTGTTTTGTAGTGCAAGAAAAAGAAAGGCTTAATGGTGCAGACCCTGAAGGTGGAGAAGGTCACCATAATAATGACATTCCTAGAAGGTAACTACATGTATATGTATACCATATACAGTAACTACATATATACCATATAAAGTAACTACATGTATACCATATACAGTAACTACATGTATACCATATACAGTAACTACATGTATACCATATACAGTAACTACATGTATACCATATACAGTAACTACATGTTTACCATATAAAGTAACAACATGTATACCATATAAAGTAACTACATGTATACCATATACAGTAACTACATGTATACCATATACAGTAACTACATGTATACCATATACAGTAACTACATGTATACCATATACAGTAACTACATGTATACCATATACAGTAACTACATGTATACCATATACAGTAACTATATGTATACCATATACAGTAACTACATGTATACCATATAAAGTAACTACATGTATACCATATCCAGTAACTACATGTATACCATATACAGTAACTATATGTATACCATATACAGTAACTACATGTATACCATATAAAGTAACTACATGTATACTATATCCAGTAACTACATGTATACCATATACAGTGGTAGAACAAACTATAAATTTTCTACTTGCCCTACAATGCTACAATGAGATTTTTGTTGAACCATACAAAAATTAAACATTTATTTCATAATTAATGTAAAACGTAAAGACTTGTCCTGCTGAATTATTTACTCCTCTTGGACTGCTGGACAAAGGATTTTGCCAGCCTTGATACAATCTTGATACCACATTAACTTAATTGCCCTGATGACCTGTAAAAATGGGCAAAACACTTGAACTTTGAATTAGGGCTATTTCAGAAAATAATAATAATAATAATAAAAATAATAATAATAATACTCATTCTATTTAAAGAAGAAGCTCAATTGGTCCATTAAGCAGTCTTCTTTGAAGCCTTCTGCAGTTACATGTAAATGATGTACAATTTTCTTCAAGTTGGAGTGTATTAAGACAACAAAGCTATTGAACTAGATAATTGATCTACAACTACTATAAAACATGTACAAGGCATTACAGATGAGTACATTTTACAGCATTAGAATGAAGAATATCAGTGAAAAAGATTTGTAGACTAGTGATTTCTTTTGACATTTATTTCTCTGTTGAAATGGAATCCTTCCAAGGGTTTTAACAAGATTGGTTGATAATGTATCTACATCAGCATCAAGAATAACCCTAGCTGTTCTCTTTTGAAATTTCAGTAGCCCATCTTGATTTTCTGCATCACCATTTCCCCAAATAGAAGACCAATATTCTAGATGTGGCATAATATAGTCATTGTAGAATATCTTTCTCTGTTCTTCAGAGAGATAAGATTTTATTCTGTTCAAGAGATAAACCAGTGAGTTTACTTTTTTAATGACCTTATCAATTTGCATTTTCTAGATCAAGATATTGTCAGTAATGATGCCAAGTAGTTTTCCACGTTCAGATTGTTCTATATCAATTCCTTTTAGAATTACTTTTAAGTTTTCTTTCTCAGCTTTTACTTTGGCTTGACTACCTATAATCATGGATATATATTAGGGGGCTTAATCTAACATGCATGGTGGGGATAATCTAGAATGCTCCTAAATATTTTATGTTACTAATGAAATATTTAAATATGATGGGTCATGGGGGATTTTTAAAAAGTCCCTTCTGACCCACATGTCTGTTTAATTCTAGAACAGCTCTTAGGGATTAACAATCTCCTATTTGAAGATTCTAGAGAGTTATGGGTGCTACAAATTAAATTGTAGTACATAAGTGTAGCTGGTACAATGGATATTTTTTGACATTAAAACCAAATTCTTCAAAACCCTCAATACTGACAAGATTGTAATCCCTATCTAATATTTTATAAACTTTTGGCAAGAAATCATTAAAAACAATCCTCCATGGTGTTTTCTTGTACAAAGAGTAATGTCACTGCGGTGTCAAAATTTCCAACAGGTTATTGTACATTTTACTGCCGCAAATTCAGAACACCTGATTACATTCACAAATGTATTAGAATCAAACTTTACATTTGTATAGATCTATATGATATATTTGGCAAAATAAAATGTAAGCATGCATTTCAACAGGATATTCTTTTCAGAATAAGTGCATTGATTTACCAAATTTTAAAAAAAATATAAGATCATATGAAATGATGAATTATTTCATGTTGGTTAAAAAAAAAACACACTGCTGAATATGGCTGGATCTTGTACTATATTTGATCATCAAACCTTTAAATGGCAAAGACACATCAACTTGTTTCTTTACCACAGTTAAAGCTTTTTTATAGTTCTGTTGTATTTAAGCAGAGGAAACCAAAGTACAAACACCAATCTTTGATCTTTAACATAGCTGCTCAGTGTTAGCTGCATCAGTCAGCAGGTAAAAGGTTGGTGTTTACTGCTAAGGTGTCCCTAAATACTCCATTTTCTTAATAGTGGAAAGGGACAGGGAAATTTGTTTATCAATTAAGATACTGTCCTGAAATTATTTTACTAAGAATTTGTTATTTTATATATAATAGCTTATTTTACCTAGTTTCTTTAACTGTCAAATGCTCTCAATTATGTATGAATATGGTCATTTTCAGATCTTAAACAATTGTATTTTACTGAATTCATAATCTCTCCATTCAGTATTTTTCATTCCAAAAAAGTAAATTGAAATTTCTAATTTTAGTGAAGTGGAGCCTTTGACCAAGAGTCCTGATTCATTTGACAATGATAATGAAAAACCTCTAGGAGGAAGTGAGACAGATAGCATGGCAGAGTATGGTGATGTAGATCCCAGCAAATTCAATGAGGATGGCTCTTTTATTGGACAGTATGGTGGTCAGAAAGCCCCTTCAGAAGCTGCAGCCCCATCTGCCATGTCAACTTTTGTCTGATATATCACTAAGTCAGCAGTAATAGCTCCGTTTTCAACCATAATTATTATGTTTTCAATAGTAATTGCTCTGTTTCCTGTTGGTGGAGATAAATATCAAATGAATGATTAAGATATTGCATCAGGACATAGACTGGTTCTCTGGATTGAAGAAGCAACTCAAAAGCTTACCTAGTATATTATGACATTATTTAATGTTTTAGACTTGGTCTTTTGTGAAATGGAGTTTGTGAATCAGTCAAGAAGTTAGACTGGTATGCCACTGACTTGGTTGAAGCATTACCTTGTTACAATCCTACCAGAATGATTCCACTGTAGTGGAAGATAAATTACTGTAGTCACCTGCTGGTATTAATATTGTGCCTATGTGTGAAGCATATTAAGCTTTGCTTTGGGTGTTGATTCCATGTGTAAAGTTGAAGCTGATGGTTTTATGATAAAGATTTTGTCCTTTGTCCTACTGATTGAATTTAAATGAGTAATGACACTATTACATTGCATATGCAGGTGTCATATTTATCTATCATGACTTATGGGCTACAAACTCATCAGGAACAATTGATAACACTGAATGATTCATATTCATACAATTGTATAAAATTATTGATATATTGACACAGAACACCTTGAAAGAAGTTTTTTTATATATAAAAACATCTTCATCCCAATGCATACTCAGCACATCGCTAACCACACACACACACACACCACACGCACACACACACATATATATATATATATATATATATATATATATATATATATATATATATATATATATATATATATATATATATATATATATATATATATATATATATATATATATATATAAAGTAATCATTGCCATACCCACAAAACTTTTAACTTTTAATTCTGTAGGTTCTTAGGATGGGATAGAGACTTGGAAGGTAACCTCATCTCCACATGAATTGGTTACCATTATCTTAATAGAACAAGAACATGGTAGATAAATGGTAAAAAATGACTTAGCAATCTGTCAGTGGGAGGTAAGTCATATTTAATAAAAATTGCCATTCTTGAAAGAGATTATATACAGTTGATGGGTAATTGGAAGGGATGAAATTGTGTCAGGAGATCTATTGATATCTATGAGACAGTAACATAAAACTTTTAAGTAAGTCATGTATTTGAAATATCATTGTTCAGAAAGTATATAACCATAATTGTTTATTATGACTACTATTGTTTTTCATATTGCAGTGGTCATGTGAATTGTGCAATACCATATAATATACATTGCTTTTATATTCTATAGTTGTTTGTATGTAATATTTTACATGATTAACTTTGTCTTTAATATGTATATTTTAAATTACTTATGTATGTGTTTGATTGAGAGGTGAATGGTTCATGGGTGACTAAGTGATATAAAAAGAGGGGCATGAAATTAAATTGGGATTTTTAGAGTGCATAGGTCTGATAATAAAAAAATGTTTGTTAATAAAAAAACCGATTATTGTTCCCATATGCAGTTACCATATATATTCACTTAAAAGTCAAGTCCTAATGCAAACTGCACATAATGTGCTAGCAGATAGGGGTCTATGCAGTTTGTTAGGAGTAATCAGTAGAACAAACAACATAGACCCTGAGTTGCCAGCACATTATGCTGATCAGGGTCTATGTTGTTTGCAGCTGGACAACTTATAAGCAAGTATATACTGTAGTGAAACTGAGTTGTTTACAGTTGGCTTTCTCGAGGCTTTTTTGTGTAATAAGCACACTATTATAGATGCAAGAGAAAATGTCATAGAAAATTTTAAAACCTTTTACAGTTCCAGATTAACACCACAAAAACACAATTGTGAATGGTATAAAGTTTGAAATTATTTAATTCACCTACATTTATGGGAATTCTTAAAGTATTTGGTAATCAGAGTTTGAAAAAAAATGTTTGAAAAAAAATGTTATGTTGTTATGTTGTAAAAGATGTCTTTTATTTGGTGTACATGGAAAAATGTTGACCAACATCAGCAGGTTTTATAGTGACCTTTCACGCATCTTTCTATAGTTTGCTTTACAGATAATTTATTAAAATGTTGAAATAAAGAACCATCGTTGATAGAAAACCATTAAAGCTACCAGTTTTTTATAATAAGGGTGGATAAAACTGACTACTCATACAAACATGATATAAAGTTTTACCATATGTGAGACATACGTAAACAATTACTTATGACAGGAGTATTAATGATCAGACCATGTTTTTCATAAGTAAGAAACTATTCATGTCTGGATCAATCAGTCAACTTGTGGCTGGAATGAAATAAATTACCATATATACTCACTTTTAAGTTGGACCCAACTGCAAACTGCATAGATTAAGATCTGCTGTCACATAATGCACTGGGAGATCTGGATTTATCTAGTTTCTTAGAAGTAATCAGTTGAACAAACAAAGTAGACCCTGATCAGCCAGCACATTATGCGATGGCAGATAATGGTCTATGTTGTTTGCAGTTGGATTCGACTTATAAGCGAGTATAAATGGTAGTAGTAATGATTAATCCATGTTTTTGACAAGTAATAAACTATTCATGTGTGAATGAGTCACCTCTTGACAGGAATGAATTATAATAGTTGTGAATTAAATTAGGTATCTGCATACAGTGAAGTGAGGGCTCATCAATGTTGTAACAACTTTTAGACCAACCACTTTGCATAATTGAGCAAATAAAATATGTTTAAACAAATGAAGTAGGTGTCATGTGTAAGGCATGCTAAGTTGAATGAATGCTTTAAGTGTGTTATTTTATCTTGTTTGTTACATTCCATACCAGAGTTATAAATACCAACTGCATGTGCATTTATCAAAGTCTGCATCGCAGAATCAGTGTGTGATTTTTGCATTAAAACAACAAGTAACAGCTGTGTTCCATTTAACTGAGATGTTGTTTGCTTTATCACATTCAATCAATGATGGTATGTACTTTGCTGCATTCAACCAAATCGTTAGTGAAATGGGGCTTAGCACCTGCTATTGTCAGTCAAAGGTGATACAGCAGATACCTTTGTGCCCAAATGCAATAGGTTTATTACCATCTCAGTCCAATGTGAAAATCTCAAATAGTTTTTTTACCCCATGTGCATTGATACATAATAAAATATCAAATGCAAAAATGGAATTATCTGACTGGTCACTCCATCTGATTATTTGAATATGAACATATGAAAGAAAGATTGTGAACAAGTCGATAAATTAATATTTTATATAGAAAATAAACTTCAACTGGATAAATACTTTTTGACATTTCTTATTGTAAACAAACAGAAAAAACTTTATAATAATCAAAATGTCCACATTTCTTGACATATTTTATAATAAATCACAATGTTTTTGGTTAAATAAAATGAATATTTATTTGTACAAAGTTAAATAGCCCACCAAGACATAACATGAAGCAACCTCACATAACAGTGTCAATAACAATTGCAAAGTCTTAGCAGAATCTCAAAAATTTGTGTTTATTAAAGGTGAAACTGTATGGAACTTGTTGGCTATTTAGTACAATATACCAAAAGCAACTTACCATATATACTCAGTTATAAGTTGGATCCAACTGCAAACTGCATAGACCTAGAGCTACTGTCACGTAATGAGCCAGCAGATCTGGCTCTATGCAGTTTGTTAGGAGTAATCAGTAAAACGAACAACACAAATCGTGATCTGCTGGCACATTATGTGATGGCAGATTAGGGTCTAGGTGTTTGCAGTTGGACTAGACTTATAAGTGAGTATAGACAGTATGTAACATAATTCAGTTTATTTCATACATTTGCCATCAAATGAATATTCATATGATATTCATTTTATAATTGGGACCAGGCCACTGGGAAAGCTGATTCAAAATGTCTAACAATTATTACATGACAATAATGTGTACATGCCATGTATTATCTTCATACCATCTATACTCATGTATAAGTCAAGCCCAACTGCAAACAACATAGATCCTGATCTGCCATTGCATAGTGCACTGGCAGATCAGGGTAAATGTTGTTTGTCCTATTGATTACTTCTAGCAAACTGCATAGACCCAGATCTGCCAGCATATTATGCGATGTGAGCCTGTGCAGTTTAAAGTTGGACTTGACTTATAAGCAAGTACAGATGGTAATTTCAAATCATTTAACTTGTCACGGGTTAACATAACACATAGTGATGTCATTGATAAATGAGAGGTCTTTGCAGTAATGGTATGTGATAGAATCTCAAACTTGTATTAATAAGAGATGAAACTCAATGAAAAATAAATATTCCCCTAGCATCAATCATCTCATATTTTATTACAGCTAAACTTTTTCATAAATGCATTATATCACATCTAATGAAGACTCACACAAGATCTTCAGTGCTGTTTCAAAATTTATCATTTTTATGTAATATGTTAAAGTGTTAAGAGTGGCATCAAATCTTGTTAGTGAAAAAACCTCATTTATTTGATTTTAGTGCATGTATTTATATTTTTTCAGTGTATCTTCAGTACTGGCAGCTTTTACATAGTCTTTTTTTTCTTGTTTCTTTATAGTTGAGAGATGAGTGTAAACATTATGTTAGTATGTATGGTGTTTACAGTTGTAATATTATTACATAACAGTATAGATCATGTGTGTGTAAAACTATGGATGGTGAGATATATATTCTTTTTTATGATAGGCAGTGAATTACTGGATTTTCTGAGTGAAATAATTGTGATATTTCACTGGAATGAAAAATAATATATTTTTTCACTTGCCATCAATAGACATTGATAACATTATACAAACAGCAAAATGAAACAATCACAAGCTGAGCTAGGTGTGGGATGCACATTGCTAATGTCTAACAGAAAATAGCTGTCAGCTCTAAGCCTAGCATGCAGGTCAGGGGGAAAGGTTGAGTTCTGAATCAGTTCGATTAGACAGCATAGTTTTGATTATTGGATACAATGTAAGCATTTAGAAATTTTGGTAAATGCTGCAGCCTTACAATTAGGTAATTCTCCAAAATGTTTTAAAAAAAAACAACTGATGACTTCAGCATTAAGTATTCAGATGACACTTCAAATAAGAAACACATTTAGAAATTGTAAACATCAATACATACTGTTTATTTCTTCTAAATAAACTTAAGAAAGATCAAATGCTACTCCTAGGTTGCATACATTACAGAAGGGTAAAACCAGAGGTTGAATCAAATGTCAGAAACACTGCTTAGACTGGTTCCCTGTCATTGTAATTATACCACCTCACAGTGGATAACTGCTTGAAACCTGTTAGAAACTTGTGCAGAAAAGCATTTGTTTGATGTAATCTTGCTTTTGAAATAATTTGCTGAAGTAATATATAAAATAAAAAAGCTAATGCTTAAGTTAGCAGATTTAATGCTGTCATAGTAAATTTATTGATCTTTTCATACAAAATTCATTGCTAAAGTAACAAATACATTTCAAAATGAGGCTGAACCAGATTCAGACAGTTTGTGCAGGCAAGTGGCATTGTTTATGATGCTTTCTGGGGAGCAGTTTGCATGTTGGTTTATAATGGCAGTGAACCAGTCTAACTTTATGCTTTACTAAACCTGATTCAAGATGATGTATCAAGTTTATACATATGTGGAAGAAGACTAGGATAAAATAATATCCAGTACCAATTTGTATTTTTAGTCAAAAAATTACCATGAATAAAAAAACTATTCTTAATCTAGTCTAAAAAACAAACATATAGAAACAAGTTTCCACTGCAGCAACAGCTACAAGCACTACTACTCCTACTGCTACTACTACTATACTTACTGCTGCTACTTAATTATTATTGTTATTATTGTTATTATTACTATTAATTATTATTATTATTAAAAACCACAATACATCATTTTGACATTAGTATCAAAATTCATCAAGTCTCCCAAGTGATCTCACTTCTCCGTCTTCTGCCTTGAAGGAGAAGTGACTTCTCCCCATTTTTGGAGCCTAGGATTGTCTCTCAATGTGTCTTTTTTCAGCAGTTGTGCATCTAATCATATAGTGTATTTGCTGTAAGGCTAGTACATTTGCCCATATTCTTACATAACCAGTTTTCACCGATTGAATGTATGTGATTTTGTGATATCAGACAAAATAAAACACTGGAATTGCACTTGCTGCTCAATTAAAGGTATTCTTCAAAGTTCAATAAACTTTTTTTTTGTAGATATTTGGTAAGTAATTAATTTACTAAATAGTTTATGACATGTAATAAAGATACTTATGCAAGGTTACCATATAACTCACGTATAAGCTGGGTCCAAATGCAAACATAAACCCTGATCTGCTGGTGCATAATGCACCAGCAGATCAGGGTCTATGTTGTTTTGTTTTACTGATTAGTCCTTACAAACTGCATAGACCCAGATCTGCCAGCGCTTTATATACAGTAGCCGTGCGCAAATGCTTGCCAGACTTGGAAAAGATGCTGAACTGTCAGGCTGCTGTTTTACAATGTTCCACAAGAAAAATATATGTTCTTTCTGAAAGAATCTGGTTTATATATTTTAAAAAAAAGTTGGCTCCTATAAAGACTTGACAGTTTTAATCTCTTTATTTTCAGTACTTTTTACAGAACTTTGGCATCTATTACCTTTTGGCTTTTATCTTGTATGAACAAATAGTTACTTTTAATTGGAAGGGATTATCTTCCTAAAGATTTTTAGCAATTTGTAACCTTTATATTCTTTTACAAATTGTTTTAAACAGATCTTTGTCATTTATCTTGAAGGACTACATATTTACATTTATTTGGAAGCATTTATCTCCCTAAAATGTTGTGTAATTTTTCCCTTTATATTTGTCGAATTATACTTTTAATTGGCACTGTATAGTCAGGATTGTGCTGATGTGCTGTTAAACCCTATACATATACATACATCCAGCACAGCAAACTTTGAATGATCTCTGTATATATTATACTGTTAATTTAGTCAGACTGGTGCATTTTTGGTATGTTAAAATTTCACTCCAAAATAAATAGAAATTATTAGATCAGTCTTTAAAGTATTTGCATAATTAAGGTTGATATTCAGTACAAAAAGCGTTATGAATTAGGGAAAGATTTTTAATTTAAGCTTTTACTATTCATAACAGAAAGTTCATTTTAACATTTGAATAGTTTGCGATATCAAAACTAAGTTTTCATTTTCTATCAATTCATTTCCATTTTTTAACTTTCATTTGAAGAACTGTGTAATGCAAAGATAAAATTGTGCATATTGATCATAGATATTTTGTATGTCTCAGTCTAACCACTTACTTATAAACATGGAGTTTGTATGCAAATATTCTTCATAATGTTGCTAAGAAAGTGTGGTATATATGTATAAATATAGAATTCTTTTTCTGTAAATTTATGTTATGTGTTAAATTAAACCATGTGCTTATTTGTACACTATAAGTGTTCATGTGTAATAAAATCTTTAAGATCTGAAGGTTATTTGTTTGTTGATTTAAGATTAGATTGTGCAAAATATAAATGTCCATCTCAAGATTTACAATCTGAATGAATGACTAATGATGTTAACAAACTTGTACTAAACTACAAAAAGTGTACTCAGATCTACCATTGTATGTGTACTCAGATCTACCATTGTATAATGTGTACTCAGATCTACCATTATATAATGTGTACTCAGATCTACCATTGTATGTGTGCTCAGATCTACCATTGTATGTGCTCAGATCTACCATTGAATAAAGTGTACTCAGATCTACCATTGTATAAAGTGTACTCAGATCTACCATTGTATAATGTGTACTAAGATCTACCATTGTATGTGTGCTCAGATCTACCATTGTATGTGTACTCAGATATAGCATTGTATGTGTACTCAGATCTACTATTGTATGATGTGTACTCAGATCTACCATTGTATATGTACTCAGATCTGCCATTGTATGTGTACTCACATCTACCATTGTATGATGTGTACTCAGATCTACCATTGTATGATGTGTACTCAGATCTACCATTGTATAATGTGTGCTCAGATCTACCATTGTATGATGTGCAAGCAGATCTACCATTGTATGATGTGCAGCAGATCTACCATTGTATGATGTGTACTCAGATCTACCATTGTATGATGTGTACTCAGATCTACCATTGTATGATGTGCAAGCAGATCTACCATTGTATGATGTGCAAGCAGATCTACCATTGTATAATGTGCAAGCAGATCAGGGTTTATACTGTTCATTAAACATCCAACATTACAAGCCATGCTACACTCCTTTTTCACCTGTGGCTGCCTGTGATAACTGCTCAACTAAATGTTGTGAGCTGGAGTAAAATGTTATTGGAAAGTTAACCCAACATAATCTATCATGCTGGTTGAATGGAACAGTCAAAGTTTCTCTTCCAAACACGTTCACTTATCGAGCGATAAAAATAGCACTTCTGTTGATGTGTAAGAGCTTGTTTCATTGTGTTGTTCACGATTTATTTTTATTTATGCATCTTCATGAAAAACGAGGAAATCTTGTTACAGGCAGCCATAGGTAAAAGAGGAGCATAGCAGATGCCTGTGGGTTGCAATTTTGTATATATACGATTTCAATCAAAAAGCAAAGACCCTGATCTGTCAGCACATTATACCACAGCAGATCAAGGTCTTTGCTGTTTGTACATGTCGCTGGGTGCACATTATACTCATGTAAATCTGGTGAAACATGACTTCATAATTTTATTTCCTTTTTTGAGTAATAGAGAAATAAAAATAATGAAAATAAGACCAAAAATATTAGAAATTTACTACAGTCATCCCAGTGTTCCAATGGCTATTCGTTAAATCAGCTTCAACTCGATTTCTTGCCAGATGGGTCAGTCCCAAGTTGAAATTTTCACTGAATACTGAACTGCGAGTGGAAATCAGCCAACTTAAGTGCAAGTTCTAAACAGGTCACAAACACTGGCATTTAATTTGGAGAGAGTCTCTCAATTCAATACAGCAGCATTTAACTTTTTAGTGAAGGACTTGCACCCACTGTCAACTGTGAAGCAGAATGCATTTAATCTTACGTTACACACATTTGAACCCAAATTATAAACTTCCATCAGACACTTGGTACAATAAAACTCTGCTTCCCTAAGTTTATACTAAGGTTAGGACTGAAGTTGAACAGGATCTTAAGGACCAAGTGGCTGTTGACATAACAGCAGACTTTTGGATTTCATTCCAAAATCAGGATTATTTGACAGTGATTGTCCATTATATTATATTGGGAGATGAAATTCGAAAACCTAGTGACCCAAGACCTTGATGATTTAAGGTCAAATTTGAGCAGCAGGACTATTCCCATACTAGTGAAAATATTGCTGCAGCCAGCTAGGACATATCAGCTGAGTGGAAACTTTCAGAATTTGTTGGCATGATCTCTGAATATGCATCAAATTTCATCAAAGCTCTGAAACTTATGTCCTGGAGGTGGTTGGGTTGCTTTACCAATATGCTTGACCTAGCAGTAAAAGCAGCCATTGGTATAAGTGGCAAAGCTGCACCAATTCTAGTACTTTAGGAAAAAACCACAAGCTTCTCTTGTCCTAGAAGAGAAGCAAAAATATCTTAATCTGGCCAAGCACAATTCTTGATTGTGAAACAAGGTGGTGAAACTCAACTTTTGCTGTAGATATATTGAACAAGAACCTGCAATCAAAGCAGCTATACTTGATCCTTGTTTGAAGAGGGAGCCTAGATCTTAGGTTCTAAATGAGAAAGATGGCAAGATTGTACAGCAGATTCTTGGTGTTCTGAAAAGCTTAAAAACAGCAACAGTTGCTGCATATCAACAAACATGCCCCTCAGTTGGACTAATGTTGCCTCTTCTTGCAAGATTGAGGGCAAAGCACACTTGAGAGCGACTAACCCATGTTAAAAAACAAACAATAGATAAACACCAACTTGGAAACAAAGTACAAGGAGGATGCAGCTCACAACTTGCTGCTGACTGGCACCCTGCTTGACTGTAGATTCAAGAGCATGTCGTTTCTTCCACAAGAATAAATACATGAAGTTTTGGAGCTTGTGGAAGTGCTTATGATTGGCAAATTGCAGCATCTTGTTAACATCAAGCAGGAGATGAACCAAGACAAACCTGCTGAAGCTGGACTACCTGGTGCAACTCTCCCTCTATATGATGTTCCCCGGGCACCTCAGCCTGATCTGCTGAAGTTACCACAGATGCCAGAGTATGATGTTGGAAGTTCCAATCAAGAGAAATGTGAGTAGGTTCACAGCCCCAAATGTGCAAAAAGTGAAGACTCTCCAGATCTAGAGTGTGATTGGCTATCTGATGTGGTAATCTTAAAGGTGGAGACAAACAATCTGCAGACGAGTGTGCAAAGTTTGAGCTGGACAGATACATTAGTCAGGAGGTATCCATCACTGATTTCACTGGTGCACGTGTAGAACTATATAAATTTGATGTTCTGAACTGGTGGAAACAGAACTCCTTGCTATACCCAACATTGGCTTCTTTGGCAAGAAAGTTTCTATGTGTTCAGTGCAAGTTTGTTGCTAGTGAAAGAATCTTTAGTACAACTGGGGAACTTTTGACAAAACATTGGTCAGCTTCATCCTAACAAATGGAAAAACTGCTTTTTCTTAAAAAAAAACTGGGTTGAAGACAACAATTTTATTAAGCAGTTAATTAGTAAAGCTAATTTCCTCTTTGCATATTACATAGGTTGCCTCCGTTTGCTGTATTTAGTGTATACCAGTTGAAAAATAACATTTTTGGCAAATTGCAAAATACCTGCTATGGAGACAGTCTTTAGCCTTGTTTTGGTTTGCACAGGCTAAATTTAGTTGGCACTGAATAGATATTTTTTGGCATCTCTCTGTCTTTAAAATTGCAAAGCCAAATATGAAAAGTCTAAATTTATTGGTATCCATATACTCCAGGAGTTTTTAAAAGTCATAAAGTGCATTTTTTCTCGTTGAACAGGTCATCATTTGTCAGTGCAGGCTGCCGAGGTTTTGCAACAACCATATTTTTGTGTAGAAGTCCAGTTCAATTTCATCATTGTACACCTATACAGTCTTGAGCCAAGCTGTTTGTATTTGGGCTCTTCTTACACTTCAAACTGGAAAATATAGTAGTTTACTAGCCTCGCAGGCCATCTTGACAATCTCAAATTTAAATAAATCTTTGTCATGGTACATAAATAAATGATTTAAAAAGTTGACAATAGCAAGAAAATGATGATAAAAGAACACACAACATAATTCATCTCTGAATTTTTATTTAAATCTCTTTCAAATTCATCCCATTATGTCTGTTAGAAGGAACAAGTAGAGTCAAGATGACTTGAAATGTGCTTGGCAAGTGTGTAGCGAGTATCGAGTTGTATTTTCTCAGAAAGTTGGAATACTAATCCATCCTGTCGTTTTTAACCACTCTCACTGATCTGTAATAGTCCCGACAGAATTACATTTGTACACTTCTACCATAAAGAACCACTATGCTTTATACCATTCAAATATACACAGTATCCAAAGAAAGAGGAAAGTTTTCATTAAATTACATTCACACACAATTATATTCAGTCTAAAGTGCATATACAGTAAAATGTTGATTATCCCAATGCCAATTATCTAGATGATTCACTCACACAGACTACTACCATGTCCCCTGAAATTTTTACTTATTACAATGTACATTTATCTATACATGAAACTAATTTGCCAATCAATATGTTAACATAGAACAAAGTAACAGAAATCAGAAACAAACACAGTTGAATATTTATTAGTTTGATGTGCTATGTGTAAATTCAGATAATAGGATATGCTTTGATCACATACTTGAAGTGTTTTTTGATTTTACATGTACACTTTGGTTGTCACTTCTTGTTGTTATGACTCTAGGTCTAAAAATATGTAACAGAAAGAATGTGAAACCAACAATGCAAGTAAAATCAACAAGCAATTTATTTACAGACAATTAAAGTGAAAATTCAAAAGTTTAATTCCAAATAATCCTGAATGTCCTAATCACAAGTCCAAATAATAGAATGTTACGAATGAATTCCAATAGCCTTGAATGTCCCAATGTACCACAAAGATGTAATCGAGAATATATTTGAACGAGTTCACATAAATCCCAAAATCATATATTAATCCAAAAATCAATGAGAAATTTTATATTTCCAATGAAAATTGTAAATAAATAATTCCTCAAATTACGTGATTTCAACAACACAACTAAAATAGATTCCTTATGGACTGATCATTTAGAACCAAAATTCTAGAATTGGAATGAATTTGTTTACTAAAATCTGTATATAAATACACACACCTACATGACCTATGTCACAAAGTCTTATTGCAAAATGTGTATGAAATTACTGGCCTACCCAACATGTGTCACAAAGGTCTAATTGTGAAAATGCCTATGAAAATACTATGTAAACAACTGGACAAAAGTTTAGTATGTATTTTCAAATAACCATACAACTTACAATCATAGACAAAAGTTAAGTATATAAACATCATACATAACATTGTATTTAACTAAAGTATCATAATACTATTTTAATGGTTTCTCCTTTTTTCTGCTCTTAAACATGTCAAGTGTCTTCAAAATAATAATACTTAATTAATGATACATTTACAGTCAATCATACAATTTAATCCCGATACTTCCATTCATAGTTCTTCTTTTTTACCAAAATCTGACTAGCTGGACAACTGATTATCCAGACAAAAATGTATGTCCTGATAATCAATCTTTCATGTATATGGACAAAAATATGGTCATCTACCTAATAGAAAGTTTATATTTGTGTACAAAAATTATATTCTACTAAGAAATCATGCCACAGACCATGCATGCAAGTTATCACTTTGTGCAGCAACTTGAAATAGCAAGTAAATAATGCAGCTGTTGTTCATATTTTTTTTTTGTGTGGTCTGTCAGGTTTTATGAAGAAGAACAAGGACAAACCAGTGATTAACTATATATTCAGTACTATATATACACAATTATTAGTTGGGTCAAAGTGCAAACAGCATAGACCCTGATCTTCCATCGCATAATGTGCTGGCAGATCAGAGTCTATATTGTTTGTTCTACTGATTTGTTCTAACAAACTTCATAGTCCCAGATCTGCTGGTGCATTATATGCGGGCAGATCTGGGTCTGTGCAGTTTGCAATTGGATCCAACTTTTAAGTATGCACAGTACATTATTATTTTCTTTATCTTTGTGTAGTTTATTTTTGTTGTGTGCATTTTGTAATAGTTTATTAATGATGCAAATTTAGTTACAGCTTCAGAACATGTGCAATATTTAATTTTGCATTTCAATTAAATTCGTCACCTCATTCTGACTTCAATATATCCAATCCTGTTAAAAGTCAAAAGACAATAACAAGTTTCTCTAGAAGAAAAATGTGGTCTGAAAATTTGATGGTTGATACTCAGTTTGCCAGAGAAATATGCCCCATCATTCAATGCTTTGTATCAAATATTGCTGAAGAATGTGAACCCTCACAAGGGTTCCATCAGATTCATAAAGGACATACCAGATGCAAAGAAAACTGCTCATCTGGTTAGTAAGAAGTGACAAAATCTATTCTCAACTAGAATGTTCCTAATAGGCATGGTTTTAGAACTTACAAGAGGATGTCAAGAAAGACCTAGCCATTGTTTTCAACAGAAGAATTAATGTCTGATTACATTATTGAGACAAAGCTGCCTGAAAGGGACAAAAGCACCAAGTGGAGGGGTAGGGATGTTTGAAACCTTCTGCTATGTAAAAATAGCAACCTTAGCATGCACGAAGCAAGGTATTAGCATCAAATCTGTTATCTCCATGCAGTTGCAATGGTACAATAAAGTTTAAAATATCAACTGTCTACCACACTTTACATGATAATACGAAGTCATTTTATAAGACAGCAAAATCCGATTCTAAAAAAAAATAAAATTGGACTACTTTGGTAATGAATAAACTGGCATACCACAATCAGACCTTGTATAATGTACAGCATACATCACCAAAAAAATGTTCTTCATACATAAATGAGGCTGCATTGCACTTTCAGCAATTTCATGAAACAAATTTGTACCCTTCAAAGGGTTACGCCTTTTGTCGGTTGACAATTCAATTGCTACTGCAATTAGGATTTAAAACAAATACTGGGATTCATCGCTGGACTGAAAATGGTGAATCTGCAACACACTGGCCCTCTATTCACAAACATTTTGAATGTGAAACCAGAGTTCAAACTTTAAATCCAAAAAATTAAATATCATGCTCAGATGACATCGGGGTTGTCCACATATGACGTCACGCAATTTTTGCCATTTTTGTACCCCCCTCGTCAAATTTCGTCACAAAAACCCAGACTCCCCTCTATGTGACGTCACAAATCTCTTACCCCCCTTTTTTCCCCCAATTATTTGTAATACTGAAAAGTAAATGTAATGTAGATCAGTTAACTATACAGACAAAACAACAATCTTTTATGTAAAATAGTGTTTAATTAATCAGGCTTTTACAAGGACTGCTTGGCTAGTTAAAAGTTTATAAAATTATTTAAATTTTTTAAATTAATTTTAAACAAAAAACAAAATGAAATGTAAATTAAACACATCAATCACTTCAATTCTTACTAACATTAAAGTTTCATCAAATCCACAACAATTCTAAGGGTTTAAAATCTGAAGTATTTGTAAATGAATTACTTCTCTTCATACCGGAAGTTATCATTATCCCAAGGCAAAGTAAGATGCTCCTCCATTGAACGAACAAGAAATCCATTTGCTTCTAGATTAACATCGTTTATTGGAAGGGATATTCCCTCCAAATCAAGCTCCTCCTTGTCAATCCAATCCACACTTTCTACATTTTCCGCATTTGCTAGTATGACCATCATTTCGCGTTGCCTTCTAGCAGCGACTCTCATTGGTCTGATGCGCTTCGATGGAACTGCTATTTGTTTGTGAAGGACTGAGTGACTGTGCAGCATGACCAGAGAGCTGAAGTACGCATGGCATATCTTACAAATTCTCTCATTAAGCACAGATTGAAGTGAAGGGCAATAAAGATCATTCGGAATTGTCCAAAATGTGTTTGCTGACTGTGGTAGAATGTCTTCAGTTTTGAGACTTCGAGTTGCAAATAAGGATGGAAATTTGTGCAAGGCTCCATCTGTTGCTCGTTCTGGAACTTTAAGCCCTTCACACGATTGAACAAGGGGTAAAGGAGGAGGGAGAAATCTGTCTTTTATCAGGCTGAAGAATGAGCTTCGTGCTTTCGAACAGCACATGTTGTCGTCACACTTCACAATCTGAAGCAAGTATTGGCTTGAGCGGACATGGGTGTCAGACCAGTTTTGATCTCTACACAATATATCCGGTTCCAAGAGCTCTGAATTTAATGGATCCATATACTCAGCAATGGTTGGGTAATTGTCTACAGTCAACTGTGACCATATTTCGGCCAATGTTTTTCTGGCAAATTCAAATTTTTTCTTCTCTAGCTCAATGTCAATTGTCTTACCTCATTTGTCTAAATGGCTGCCATAGTTGTCACGAGGTAATATTAATCCACTCAATTCCCTGCTCAGTGGCACCATCTTTCTCTCCACTCTGTTAAAAGCACTTCATCCCAGAGCATTTGTTGCAATGAAGACAGAGTCAAGATCATGTTCAAGAAATGGTGGATGGCAACCTTAATGACTTTTTGATACCGTGGGTTTTCATCTGGCCCACCATCAACAGTAAACACAAGAATCGGCTTGACCAATTTATCAATACCAGTCCTGGTTATGGTATCAAACTCTGTCAGACACAGCAACTTTTCAAAGTCAAATCCATGGCTGAGTGCTGTTGATGTGGAGTGTTTTCCCCGATTGGATGGCTATAAACGTTGGGCCAGAAAAGCCAACAGCATCTCTGTTTCCAAGACTGTTGCGATGGATCTCATTGCTGGCATACACTGAGGGTATAAGCTTGTGCCGGGCAGCAACTACCCAGTCATGGTCAGGAAGGCTTACTTTATACTCAACGTGCATTAGCAGTGGATTCTGCTTATTGGCAGCGACCAGACCAATTGGGATGCAACATTTATCGTCCTGGCTGATAAAACAAACCTCATCCGGTCCAAGCATGGAAGACAATTCTTCCAAATGTCTTATTGAAGCTGTGCCAAACTGGCCATCAATATGTTTAGTGTGATAATCATTTTGCACTCTAATTAACTTTACTGGGACAGTGGTTACATGACGCTTACCTTCTGACGACGAACTACACTTAGGAAGTAGACGAAGGTATAGTCCACTTCGACTTATATTGACACCATCTTTTTTTAAATGCTCTGTTAATTGATCTAAGGTTTTGATACTTCTATAGACTTCAAACTGTTTTTTTTTCATGAGAAGCTGAACCATGCATCGCGATATCCAGTATAGTTTGCAAAAGCAATGGTTGTTCCTCTTCGATTTTGGTTGACCACATCTGGCCCTGATATTCAGTTTTGTGCACAGTTCAGGATTATCTTAAAATAAAGCATTCAGTTTTGATTTTTTCAAATCCCTTGCGTTCTGGGATCTTCTTTGATCATCAATCTTCCTCTTAAGTTTCTTTTCCTACTCAGTTTTTCTTTTTTGTTTATCTTTTAACTCTAAGTTCTGCTCATTTGAAAGTAGTCCTTGTTTCTGTCAATTATACAAACCGAGGTCAGAATTTATGACATCAATTTGGGACTTCAAATGTAACTGAACAGTAGCATTTCTCGGAGTAGCCAAATGGCTTGTAGAAGGCAATGTTTCAGAAGTAATGATGACATCAGTCGGTTGTTCACTGGACTAAATTATCCGGAGTAGAAACTTTTTTTGAAACTGATAGTACTTGTTTTGTCCAAAAGTTAAGTGATCCTTTTTTCGTAACGGAGATCACCTTGAGCTCTTGCAAAATATGGTTAACTTATTCAGCAACAATCGGTTTCATTCTTGATACTATTCCACTTTATAAGTTCATCTTGGCACAGCTTTTTGGTTTTTGTAGGATAGTTTAGCACATAAGCGTTAAATAAAGACTGATATAATTTATTTTTATTCATTGCTATGGGCTGCCGAAAAGTCATGAAAATTAAAACTAATGTAACACTGGACACCTTACGTTGTACGGTTTCAATAGCGTAAATGTTACTAGTGCCGCACGCTGGCTCAATCCTCAAAATTCTTCTCTCCCCTGATCCCGTTTTTTTTAGACTGCTTTTTTTTTAATGTCATCAAGCTTCAAAGACTCTTTGTACTAGTAGGACCGTTAATAATCTAGTACTTCAGTGGTGTCAACAAAAAAACGTTTTCAATAAAAAGAAAGAAAAAACCTAACATTTGATATATTTATTCCCTTTAATGTGCAGCGTCCCAGCGTGACACAGGGCCCAACCTTTGCGCTACTCAACTAATTACATTGGTTGTTTTTTCACATAAAAAATATTAAAATATTAAACGTTCACTGCGGACCGAATACTGTCTTTCAACTTGCTAAACTCGTGTGTCTTTGATCTCGTCGGACTGTTGTCAGGATGGTGATAACTTGTTTATAGCCTATTGTTTTACTTTTCTAAAATCTAAGTTTAATCACCAGTAGGCCTGCAGTTTATTTAGTCTACATTTTGTTTTTAAAGTGTGTGTTACATTATATTAAAAAAAGAATTACATAATTAAAAGAACAACAATTTAAACCAGTTAAAGGTTAGAACAAGGTTACCCAATATTTCAGCCAAGATAACAATATTAAAATAAGTCGTCCACGAGAGAGTTGTTATCTATTGCGGATAAAAATGGACTGAGGATGCAGGTCACAAAATCTTTTTTGTTCTGACATTATTTTTTAAAGAAGCATTCCACACTCATATTTATTGTGTGATGTCACATTTCTTCAACCCTCTCCCCCCCTCCTTACTGCACGACGTTATATGTGAACGACCTCTGCATAATTTAAATTTGTCATGCTAATTAGGGAACCAAAGTTAGATCTTGAAAGTTGTATGATTCTAACTGTATTACAATGAAAACTAAAGGCCATCTTTGGGCTCTGAGCTTGAGCTTACATTCGTTTTCAAAATATTTTGAAAATAACTTTCAGTATCATTTTTAGTACCTAACTACAAGTGGTTTCTTCAGTTTAATGAGTAAGCAGTTGTTAACCTTTTTTTTGTTCTTCTACCTGTCATCACTTGTGCAGTAAAGGATTTCTAACAAGAAATGTCTCAGCAGTGAACTTTAAGTGAGACAGGACAAACATAAGTGATAAACCTCATGCAAAAGATGTTTCTTCTCATTTCTGACATTGGGTCCTTTAAGCCAATGATACTAACATACTGGTTCTACTTTTGCATTATTATTGGGACTATTATTATTATTATTCTCGTAGAGCATTACAATAGACACATAAATTAATATAAGTTGGGATGAAGAAGCTACAAACAATGATGCATCCCATTTTATGAGATTGAAGCAAGAGTGGGAAATGTACTAGGAATATTTTCTTGCCCCTCATTGTCTGACAGTGTTCAAGTATATCCTCTCTGCATTGAACTGGTAAACATATACTTTAAAAATATTAAAGAAGCATGGGAGAGATCCTTAAAAGATGTCTTATGGTTTGGCAATATTGAATGTAGGAGATGGGGTCAATAAGAAGTTCCATCCTAAGACTGTAAGGTGTCTAAAGGATGGAAATTTGCAATTATGTTGATGAACTTACGGTCTTTGTTATAGCCACA
This sequence comes from Margaritifera margaritifera, assembly GCA_029931535.1. NCBI lineage: Eukaryota > Metazoa > Mollusca > Bivalvia > Unionida > Margaritiferidae > Margaritifera > Margaritifera margaritifera. Next base: position 4,559,474 of record JAQPZY010001647.1, on the reverse strand, counting down.
CCAACACACATCTCCAACAGAATATGCATTTTTTTTGCAACATGTGTGCCACAAAAGTACCATGCTTACATATGGCAACACAAAAGTACCATGCTAACATATAGCAACACATGTGTGCCACAAAATTACCATGCTTACATATGGCAACACAAAAGTACCATGCTTACATATGGCAACACAACATGTGTGCCACAAAAGTACCATGCTTACATATGGCAACACAGCTACATTCCAAACCTAAATGTTCCAAATTTCACTTACCATGGATGGCATAGGCTGAAGGATACTCAGATTAGGCTCGTGTTTTTGGGAAGAACGTACAAAACTTTATGCATAATCTTTATTTAGTGTGATTAAAAAGAATGAAATTATTGAAAGCTTCTTGAACATACAAAAACATAATGTTAAAAACAGACAAAATCAATTGTCCTTGATCTTTGCAATATCTACATTTACTCTGAAATTAAATTTTATACTTTTTGACAAATTTAACAAGAACTGTAAATGGTACATTATGTGCCTGCCATAAGGTAAATAGTATTTTTATACTTTTGTATGTAAAACCGTCTTTCATTGGTTGGATACTTGACCTTTTGAGTCCAAAGGCGTCCTTCTTGTTTTAAATGCAAGCCATCTGCAAAATTTGATCAAGGTAAAAAACACTTAACTTGGGTATTGCACAGAAACCATTCTTCTTTCAGCATGTGACCTTGACCTTTGACCTATTGACCCAAAACTTTACATGTGTTTTTCTGGTCTCAGATGCAAGCCATCCACAAAATTTGGTTCTGGTTTGTGGCAAAGGACTTCAGTTGTTTTGAGGTAACCATTTTCCTCCTTGGAGTCTCGGTGACCTAGACCTCTGAACTTTTAAACCCCAAACCAATTGGTGTCTTCCTTGTCTCAAATGCAAGTTATCTACAAAGTTTAGTCATGGCAAATGGTACAGAAGTTAGGTAGTTTTGTGGAAATCATTTTCCTTCTTTCAGTCCTTGTGACATTTGACCTTTTGACCCCAAAATGAACACGTGTTGTCCTTGTCTCAAATGCAAAATATCCACTAAATCTGGCCAAGGTAGGTGTTAGAGAACTCAAGATATAGTGCAGAAACCATTGTTCAAGAGTCACTGTGAAGTTAACCTTTAATCTTTTGACCCAAAATCAATGAGTGTTTCTTATTTCAAATGCAAGCCATTTACAATTTGGTCATAGGATCTGGTATATAAGTCAATTTATCGTGTGGTAAGAGTTTTCCTTCTTGCAGCCCATGTGACCTTGATCTTTGACCTTGTGAACCTGAAATCAATGTTTCCTCCTTGCCACAGGTGCAAGCTACTTACAAAGTCTGGTAATGGTAGATGGTGGAGAACTGGAGTTATTGCAGAGGAATAAAATAGGGAACAGATAGACTACATGCATAATGATGGACAACATAACATCGTACACACCACCTTATGACTGGCGTATAAAAAGACTGAATTGCTTGATCATATAACAAGGAAATTCAGATATTAAATCTTTCTGTCCATTGTGCAGCAAAAGGCAGAATGCCAGTTTGATGTCCATCTCACAACACTTCATACTGGCATATTGTTAAATGAATCATAATCCTCTGCAAGACACTCCTATTCTTTTCCTTCATTCTATATCTAAAAAAGAGCAGAAATGCGTGCAGATGAATCTGGCCACCTAGTAAAAATAAAGATGTGGTGAATAATCAGACCAAGTTTCATAAAGCCACCATGCTCAAAAGAACAGACAACCGAATACATTAATCCTAAAGTTAACACACTACAGAAGCTTAATTCTTCCTTGCTGAGGTTAGTTACCAATAAGCCCTCATCTCTAGCTTTCCTGTATTTTATTTTAAGTGATACTGTATTCTTAGGGTGACGGAGAACATTAGACTCAGTGGAAGCTATGTATTGTTAACAAGAGACCCAAGAAGGATATCTCATCTGGCTGATATCTGCCTAATAGCCAAATGAAAGAAAAGTAAGCCAAGAACTCTGGGTTAGTAGGATTCTTTCTGTAAAAATTTCTTCCAATGCTGTTGACTGCATATGTGATGAAAACAACTGTTTCAAGGTTTATCTATTTTTTGTAAATTCATCCATATTTGATGGCACATCAGCAACATTTTCCAATACTTATAGACCTATCTGCCAGGACGCTTTATTTTTTAAGAAAAAATTATAAATTAGCTGTAGTGGTAGTAACGCCGCATATATAGGCTTGGACAACCTCGCAAGCAGGCCTAAGACTTTATAACCCTCAGTTATATATCTACCAGTGCTTTAAAAAAGCTAATTTATGTTCAGTGCAGCAATTAATCGCAGTTTATTATTAAAGTTAAATAAATAACAAAATGTATTCAATTTTTTTATTGACTGACCTGGAAGCAACAATAAAACAGGTTGCCACCAAATGTAATTTGTTAAAACCAATCAAATTTCACAAAGGGAAACAATTTCAAGATGGCATGCATGTCTGCATATATAGGCTTTAATGCCACATCAAGTGCAAGCCTGGTTATATAGTACAGATTAAGTTAAGCTAACCATCCCCATCCCCCAAAAAAGAATACAAAAACAATGATACAAACAATAAAAAAGGGTAAAATCCTTAAAATACAAAGTCAAATTGTATATATATATATATATATATATATATATATATATATATATATATATATATATATATATAAACATCAGCCTTTTAAAAAGTCCACGACCTTCTTAGCTGGAACATCATCATGGATGCATCCCAGGGCAAAAAGGTTGATTCCACAATTCTCCTCTATGACACACTGGCAGTCGCATTGGACCTATTTTACATCTCCAAATTGGTAGAGATCAATTTGAGGGCATGCATGATTAACTTGTCACTCTGGCAAGAGCAGATCATTTGAGGGCATGCTTGATTAACTTGTCACTCTGGCAAGAGCAGATCATCAAATGATCAGCAATAGTTCACAGATGTGCTAACAGTGTTGGAGAATGTGGCAAGTGAGGAGATGTGTTAAGGCAGCCTTGGGCATAAACCCCCAGATATCTGGTGATTTCCTGTGCTGCTTAAACCATAGTTTTTTTTTAATCCAAAATAAATGAAATCATGTTACCTCTATTTGATGTAAATCTGGGTCCAAATCCAAACAACATAGACCCTGATTTGCCATTGCATAATGCGCCGGCAGATCAGGGTATATGTTGTTTGTTCTACTGATTAGTTCTTACAAACTGCATAGACGCAGATCTGTCATACAACTTAATCTCTTGGAACAAAAATATGGGCATATTTGTCAAAAACTACTGCAAAGTGGCCTTATTTGATGGTTGATCAGCATTATTTGCATAAATTTGAATGCTTTCTGTCAAATTTGCTTAAATTCTGTTGAGTGATTTTTGAAAAGCTATTGAAGGTTGTTCCAATTTTATTAACAGCAGACATATTCGATGGTGAATTGGCATCATTTGTACAACCATAAAAGCCTTTCATGTTAGATTACTTTGTCAAATTTGATCAAATTCTGGTGTGGTTTTTGAGAAGTTGTTTAAAGGATTTTCTGTTTTTAGTAATGGTAGCCATATTTGATGCAAGATTCACAAAGATTTAAGTCCAATGTCAAATGTGAAATTTTCAAAGGATGTACAACTCTTATATATGCATCTACACCCAACTGGGATACAGTAAACAAACATGTAGCCAGTGTGACTTAGGGACCAACCATTTAATTTTTTGGAGAGGACCTAGGATTTTCTTTTGAATTTAGATATTTTTCAAGTTTACCTCAAGATAATTGATATAATTTTAGTTCTTTCTTTCCAAAACTCAGAGCAAGAATATTTGTTTAAAGCTATTCGTGAACTGCACATTTTTCTTTCAAAAATATTCCAAGCCACCACTCCCTGAACTGAAAATTCAATGGCTGGCCCCTTAATCTCTACCTAAATTAACTGGCTGATGTCTTGCTTGAATGATAATTTTTTTAAAAAAGGATTAAATTATATGATACTGCTCTTCCACATGCTATATGCTTGGGTGTTGGAGGGAGGCATGTTTTATTTTCTTTTAACTATGTTTTTTAACAGTATTTTGGTTTGCTATGGCTAAACCCACTTCTTTAAGTTCTTTTGCCTAACAGATACTTTTGAGCTCTAATCCCTACAATCATTCACAAGACTGTGTTTAAATATTTATTGGTGTGCATCAGAGACACACAACAATATATTGGTTTGGTTGGGCTAAGTCCTCTTCAGTTTTCTGGCCAAAAAGACACTTCTTAACTCTAAGATCAACTAAATACATATCTGACAACCTTACAATATTTTAACTATAAAAGTGGGTTTTGTCACTGTGGTTCCAAAGGGGGGGGGGGGGGGGGAGTTAGTGAGGGGGGTGAGGGCGCACAGGGTAAAGTATGTGATGTTGTACAATTGAGAAGAGATTATCTTGTCATACAAGCCTGTAGAAAATGACTGAAAATTAAAATGTGAATAAAAGAAAAGAAAATACCAGTTTTCATTAAAGCATTTAAATATGTGTCCAAACAAAAGTACCTGATACACTTAGCACTTTTGTATCTCATCAACACTCATACCAGGGATTTACAAATTTTATAAAAGTCAGCTTGCCCAGGGCAAGCTGACTGGAAAATTGAACTTGCCCTTGGAAAATCTGAGCTTGCCCCAAACATAATATTTCAACACAAGTAAAACAATAAGATCAAATAAAATATGGTATATTTTTAGGAAATAGCGTTATATTTATTTAAACTTTTTGTTATCTTTGTTGGCACCTTAAAACCATATGCCAATAATTAAAGTTATAAAAAAATATATATGTAAATAGATATGTAGATTAGAAAGTTAGAATGCCAATATAGTTCGAATAGCAAAAGCAGACATGTACATGTATATAGACAGATAAAAGGATAGGTAGAAAAGGGTTTGGAAATAGCTATATTTTACGAGAGAGAGAGAGAGAGTGAGAGAGAGAGAGAGAAAAATAATAATAATGAAAGCTATTTAGATTCACAACTGAAGGATTTGTGAGCACTTATTTTATCCATTTACTTAACAATTATCATCTAGCCATCTTGAAATTAGCGACATGCATCAAAATATTTGACAGTCCAACTTCTGAGAATGATTTGTGAACATTTATTTTTGTCTATTTAATTGTTTGCCAAGCATTAAGTCTGAATCAGTTTCCTTTAATTATTACGTAAACAACAGATCATAAACACTGATTGTGGGTGCCACATTTTTGTAACATCAATCATGCTTTGAACGAAATCCTCCAGGTGGTTAATCGTTTGAGATGAGTGCCTTGTATTTCCAAACACACCTGTCAAAGAAATCTCACGAGTTGTATTATTAACAATTAACACCTACTCACCATAAAATCGGAGACATGCATCAAAATAATCTTTCAAAAGCTGATTGTTTAGAGTTGGCACTCTGACAAAATGCCTGAGGCTAACTTAGGACCTGAAAATCCGCGAATTCCAGATACATACAAATATTATGATTAAAATGTAACTGATAAGCGAAAATATAAATATTTATTCCCTATTTGTCAAAATTTGCTATAAACAATAAATATTCACATTATTACGTCTGCGCAAGAAAATGCGAGACTGACCTTGACATTGACTACAAGGTGAACATGACACATACAATAGATGAAATAAACTGTGGCCAACTATGTAGAAGAAGAATGTGCTACATATAAATGCTAAATAAAGGTGCTGATATATGTACTGTGGCAAGATCGCAGGGTATAAAACTTGCAGAACATAAAGCATTAGGAATTTAACAACCCATTGTTGCTAAAATAGCTCACACAGAGCTATTGTTTATGTATTTTATACAGACCACCAACGTTAAATAAAATTTATTGTATCTTGTATCCCTCTCTCAACTTTTTGGACTTGCCCGCAGGCAAGTGCCTTGCAAACTTGAGCTTGCCTGAACTGAATTTGAGCCTGTCCTGGGAGTTGGGCAAGTGGATTTCTAAATCCCTGCATATACTTACACAGAATCATAGAAATAAATACAGAGACATTAAATAAAAAATAGAAATGTGTTCATGGAACATGGATGCCCCACCACAGTACCTGAAAGACCTAAATGCAAACATCTGCCAATGTTTAACAGATAGATGGACAAGGGTAATATTGTATGTTTGGGTATTACAACTGTCATAGTAAGCACAAAGTTTATGTTTTTAAAATCTATTGTCAAACAAAATCAGAATTCAGTTAGTATCCACTTTCCATCATTCATGATTTAGTCATGAATTACTCCTAATTGTCACTATCTGTTGGACAGTTGAGTATATATATATAGCATTTACTTGTAGATGCAGACATATATGCTCTCAAGAGTGCACTGGATGGTTTGAAGGTGATTCATATTGGCACCCTTTAGAGACTGAATTGTACTGTTACTCAAACTTCCAGAAGATCATGTTAAATTTTTTATAGCATTGAAAATGATCTTTCTGCATCTGCATTGCTGTGAGGGAGTGACAAACATGCAATGGCCACACTAGTTATTATGTCAAATCCTGCCATTCTTGAGAGTCAATGATAGCTGCATTTTAACATTTTGCCTTAAAAATAGAATCACACTTTCAAACTGCATGCATGTTTTTACTCCAAAATAAAACCAGTTTTATTGTCCATTTTTTATTGCAAAAGTGCTCATCCCTATCTGGTTCAGTCTGATATCACTAAATGAGGATCATTTAGGAAAACACTTCTGAAAAAAAAAATGTTCCGAGTTAAGCTATACTCTCCATATACTGCAAAAAGTACTCATTCTTATCTGGTTCAGTTTTATGATGAAAACACTTGTGGAAAAAAATGTTCAGAGCTGAACTTTGTTTAAGCCTAGAATGTGATTTAATCACAAATCAGGAAGGATGGTTTTAACACCATTGTTTTCCCTTAGAAGTCTTGCTTTCCTGCAGTAATCAAGAATACTCTTCATATTTTCCTGATATGCTCTTGTATCTCGCCTGTACCATTTAATTGGCTGTATATTCTGCAATCCAGTAGGAATTAAAGTGCAATCCTCTTTTGAAAGAACAGGTCGAACTTTGAGATTTTTTAATGTACTCATAACAACTTCATCTTGAAAAAATCTGGTGTAACTGTCAGAGAAAAAGTTTGGGGAAAGGAAGACAAATATTACTGAGCAATGCTTACAAACGAGCTGCACTCTGTCTATTCTAGTAGCTAGACCCCATATTCCCTCATCATTAAAGCGACAAATTTTTGGATGTCCTCCACCACCAAGATCTATGCTTTCTAAATGTTCTATGAACATGTACACATCATCTTCATCCTTATCAGAGAAGATGATACAGACATCGTAATGTTCCTTCAGGACAATTTTTCCATCTATAAATGAAACAGAGGACAAATCAGGAGTCAAACTCAGTACACCACTGCCTTCTTTTCCTCTCCCCTCAAGGCAAATATCAGTTGATTTGGAATGGTGCATGTCAGAGGAACAAATGACAGGTCCACACCCTGAAAAAAAAAAAAATGGATTCTGTACCAAAGTCAGGTTGGATTTGTTTTGATTTAGTGTTTGATGGCACATATACACATGAGAGGTTATATCATACCAAGGCAAAATAAGTAAAGTGTTTTGCCCAGTATTACAACTCTATGGTCTCAGAAAAATGTAACAGAAAGAAAGTGAAACCAACAAATCAAGCAAAAATCAACAAGCAATTTTTTTCTAAACAATTAAAGTGAAAATTCAAAAGAAACTTACTGTAACGTGAATTAAAATCCAATTATTCCAATAATCGTAAGTGTCCTAATCACAAGTCCTAAATATAGAATGTTCCGAATGAATCACTGTATCCTTGAATGTACTGATGTGCCAATAGTCTTTAATGTCATGATGTGCCAGTAGTCTTTAATGTCCTGATGTGCCAGTAGTCTTTAATGTGCTGATGTGCCAAAATGAAGTACTCCAGAATATCTTTGAATAAGTTCACATAAATCCCCAAATCATCAATTCAAAATCCAAAATCCAAAAGTCTATGAGCACTTTTATAATTCAATGAAGATTTTAAATAATTCCTCTCTCTGAATTTGGAATGATTTTTCACAACTGCAATAGCTCTTTAAAGAATGATGTTTTGACTGAAACTGAAAAACTGTCCACTAAACATGGTATATATAAAGATAGGTCACATGACAGAATGTTCTAGAATACTATATGGTGTGTGTGATTTTTGACTCATAACTCTAAAGGAAATTCTAGTTTTATCTGTAAACAAAATCAACCTTGACCTCAAACTGAATTAACAACTTGTTTACCAAAACTGTCCTTGAACTCAAATACTAAGTAAACAACCTAATTCAAGGACAATAGCTAAACATATCAACATTATACTTAACATTAAGGTTTAAGCAAATATTAAAGTCAAGAAACATTTATAATTTCCTAAAATATTTATAATATTATATAAACATCATACATAACACCAGAAGCAAATGCCATGGCAGCTGACCCTGCTTGCCCTAGCAGGATTCAAACCTCATACCCTTCTGGTCATGAGTCCAGCCTGTTAACCACTGAGTCATTGCAGAAAATTTTGATTCTGAAATATTCTGTCCTACTTACAAAGGAACCTACTTATAAATCATGCCCCTGACACACCTATGAGCAATGTCTGAAAACATTCTATCTATTATATCATTTGATACAGCTATTTAACAACACTTGAAACAAACATACACACCAAAAAGATCCTGAAAACCTGATATAAGAAGAAGCAAGAAAGGAAAATCTGTAATAATACGAGAAGACCAGGACCAGCATGTCAGACCCATGATCAAAACATTGCTGTAAAACATATGAGCCTAACCCCAAGGTCATAAGGTTGAGTAAGCATGACACAGAATAAATTGTCTTAGCTTCATAATGATTCATCCAAAGAATGAACAAAATCCATCAAGAGATTTAGGAAGAAGAAGCAAATATATAAATATAAGAAACGATAACCAAACCTGTAACATAAATTTTCTATAACTGTGTCTTTGACCCCAAGGTCAAAAGGGTGAGCAAGTGTGTTGCAGAATGAATAGTACTGGTTTTATAATGATTCATACTAAATATGAACAAAATCCATCAAAAGGTTTGGGAAATATATATATATATATATATATATATATATATATATATATATATATATATATATATATATATATATATAAAACTATAAAAAAAACCCAGAAAATCTTTAACCAAAACCTTTAAAAAAAATTCTGACTGTGACTGTGACCCAAGGTCAAAGGAGCAGGTGAGGGTGAATAAACTGTCTTAGCTTGATAATGATTCATTCCAAGTATGAACAAAATCCATCAATCAATTTAGGAATATCAGCAACTGAATAAACTTGAACCAAGACCTTAATGCACATTTTCTATGACTGTAATCTTGACCCCAAGGTCAAAGGGCAAACAAGCATGTCACAGAATAAATTGCCTTTGCTTCTTAATTAGTAATGCCAAGTAGGATGAGAATCTATACTGGGGTTTAGTAAATGTATGCTAATGAAAAGTTTTAACTAAAACCTTACAAAACTGATGATGCTCATGGTGGCAAAGTGACTGCAATGTCTCGCTCCCCACTAATGTGGGCTTAACAAAATTAATTATTCAAGCACTTTTTGAATTAAATGGAACCATGGGAAAGTTATCCATGACAACCAGATGAGGAAAGGGAGATGTAGTTGACTCACTGACGGGTGGTGGGAGTCCCCCAAGCTCCATTAGGGTTGAATAGGAACATAGAGAAAGGGGTTGGGGTGGGGGGAGAGTATTGACCTAATTCCGCAGCCAGTGACAAGTGCCTGATGCCAGAACTTGATGTATTACCCACTGACTGGTGACTGGTGCCCAGCACCCAATATCCAGTGCCAAGTGACCATTCATCAGGCGGTGACTGGTCAAGCGATGAAGATCTGATGGGGGAGTCGTATTTACGGGAACTTAAGTCCAACAAACAAGATCTCCTCAATCTGCATTCTGTTATACTTGAGCAAGAAGAAGACTGTGCTACCCGTGCATCAGTAAGGCAGGACTCGATACTGGGTGATGATCACTTCTCTCCACCAGGAAGTGCCCAGGATCCCTACCTAACAGAAAATGATAACTTCCTTCCAAGTATTGGTGATCCCACCCATACACCAGAAAGAGACATGGACCCCCACCTTATGGGAAATGGTGACTTCCCTCCATTGAAATGTGCTATAGACACCTGGAAATGGAGGGAGTCTTCCAGTGATGAAGAGGAGGAAATGGGTCCCTTCCTCCTGTCCATGAATTGTCTCAGCTTCATAATCATTCATGTTAAGTATGATGAGAATCTATAAAGGATACAAGGTTTACAAAATATATGCTGATGAAAAGCTTTAACAAAACCTTAATTGTTGATGCTGCCAGTGGAAAAGTGACTACTTTGTCTTGTTTCCACTAACATGGGCTCAAGAAAATAAATTATCCAAGCAATTTTGAAGAAAAGGTGGGGATTATGTGATCCTGCCCATTTATGCATGTGTTTGTGCATACAAACATGTTTTGGAACTCCTCCAACATTATTCAAGACAGAGATTTCAAGCCTTGGATATGGTCTGCACATGTGTATACATTCTAGAATTATGATCCATTTACTGGAGAAGGAGGGTGGTTACACTTTAGCATCATTTGAATAATATACATTTTGATTCTGCAGACACTTTGTACTTTTATGTGTCAAGCACGGCTTTAGCAAGAGGCCACAAACTTTGGGAAGTGATTGGTGGTGGTCTGTAGATGTGCATAACAGTTTTGGAATTTTGACCCATTTCGTGGGGCTGGGGTTAGGGTGGAAAGTTACATCAAATTTAAAACATCTACAGATTTGTTAGTCTTAAATTTGACAATTTTGGTCATAACTCCAGCATAAATTATGAACTGTTAAATTATGTACTTTTTTGTCAACAATAGGAATAATACCAATAAGTCACAAAAAAGAAATTTCATGTCATGGGAAAAGTTATTGCTCTTTTGTGTGGTGAACATTTAGAACCACTTATCTCTGAAGAATGATTTTCTGCCAAATAAAGGTGGTATTAATCAAGCAAATTGCTGCAATATCCATCCAGTTAAAAAATATTATTATACCTGCATTATCTGAACTTATTTTCCCCAAGTCAAATTTGGCACCCTTTCCTCTAAATATGTCCGAGATGCCCACTCTTAAGTTGTCTCCCCCTGTTGTAAAATTGCCTTCCTTCTGCATAGCAGTAAGTCCTATTGGTCCACCAGACTGAGCAAGTATTGCAGATTGCCTTAAAGGCTCTCTTTCTTCTGTCATGTCTCTTTGCTTCTTAACTAGATTTTGTGACATTTCTTGTTTGAATGCCTTCACTGTTGGGTTATATCCTCTTGGTTTTCTTCCAAATACAAAATCATACCATGTCTGGACTTTTTCATATATACCCCTATCATTGGCTGTTTGCTGCATGAAACCATCTATCTCCATGAGTTCTTCATGTTGTATATCACTCCTCTTTTCTGACTGAAAATCATTAGGTTCTGCTTGTTGGAAGGATTGTTCACGATAATTTGAAGGCTGCTGTTGTTCTGAATGTTGCATATACTCTCTTTTGCTTGCTGGTGGACCTACTGTTGCTTGAGTTTGACTAGGTACAATTTCTGAGAACGATTTCATCCACAAGGCAGCCCTGTCATAAACATCTGGATGCTTACCACTGTCAAGAAATTTCTCGTCACAAACACTGATAACAACATTGTCTATGGTGACTAGAGCACTTGTCCTGACTGCCTCTGAGAAGCTTTCTTGGTTTTTTGTTTCTCTGGCTGTTCCTGAAGAAAAAAATACCCCTTTTAGGTTGGAAACAATTTTTTTAGCTGCTTTAATTTGAAAGTCACTGTCTC
>JAQPZY010001647.1:3760000-3942500 GCA_029931535.1 Margaritifera margaritifera | reverse complement strand
AAACTGCATAAAATGGTGAATATTTATTATCGCAATGCCAAATTTAAAGATTAAGGCATTATTAACATCCAGTAGAGAACTGGCAGACTTAATTGGTTTTGATAACTCTGAGAATTACCTCTATATTCCACACTAAGTCTGTGTTAATATGCCATTCAGGTACGTATCCAAAAGAAATGACCAGACATGTGACCATGTTACGTGGTTTGTGAATTCAAGACCTAATACACGTTGAACTTCGGCGTGTGCATGCTGTTTATAATTATTGGTGTAATATGTGTTTTTTCTCTCTAATTTTTTTTTTTTTTTTTAATTACAAATCGTAACCTTTCAGGGAAGTGCAAGCATTCTTAAGAAACTGGATTATGTTGATCCGAAGAAGCCGATGCCTAAGGAAAACTTATATAGTGATCTCAGAGATGATGGTAAGTTTGGAAAGTAAACTGAGAATTGGGAAAAGTTGTTCCCTCGTCCGGTTTGACTGTGTCAATGTTGCGTATAGTGAACGGCGAGATACAGTCTGTAGAAATGTCGAACTGTTATGCCACCTAATTTCGTATGACTGAAATGTTGAGGTTTCCCCCTCATATTATGTATCAACCTCATATTATGTGTAAACATCATATTATGAATGAACATCATATTATGTGTAAACATCATATTATATGTAAACATAATATTATATGTAAACGTCATATTATGTGTAAACATCATATTATGTGTAAACGTCATATTATGAATGAACCTCATATTAAGTCTAAACATCATATTATGAATGAACCTCATATTAGGTATAAACATCATATTATGAATGAACCTCATATTAGGTCTAAACATCATATTATGAATGAAAAATAATACAATCTAGCGAATAGTGAGGTTAGCCTTCTTGTCTGGTATTGCTATACAAGGCACAATAATTTAGTGGGGATTAAGTTACTCATGGTCCCAATTACAGGACCTTGCCAATAATGTAAAGGTCTATTTCTCTTTCCCATTTGCAAATGAAGGATACCTTTTCCCTTCCAATTTACTATCAATAAATTACCAAGTTGTTGAAAGTTTGGCACTTTTGTAGGTATTCCTCACTTAAGTATGCAACGATGTAATAGCATAATATTTTAGCCGAAATGTTTCTGGTCATACATTTTGATTATAGAGAATAGCAAATAAGTTTACTCAGGACTGAATATAGAAAGTAAGTTTACTCAGGACTGAATATAGAAAATAAGTTTACTCAGGACTGAATATAGAAAATAAGTTTACTCAGGACTGAATATAGAAAATAAGTTTACTCAGGACAGAATATAATTCCTGTTCCAGTATTTACAGGCTTATCATTCTCGGTTTAGCAACAAAAAGAACACCGTTCAACATTTTTTAGTCTGATCCATATTTAGGTTTGCATTTCTAAACGATAAAGTTTGCTTCCCGTCTGGTTTCAGTACTAAGCATGCTCAATGATGAAGTTTGCTTCTCGTCTGGTTTTAGTACTAAGCATGCTCAATGATGAAGTTTGCTTCCCCGTCTGGTTTTAGTACTAAACATGCTCAATGATGAAGTTTGCTTCCCAGTCTCGTTTCAGTATTAAACATGCTCAATGATGACGTTTGCTTCCCTGTGAAATTTGCTTCCCCGTCTGGTTTTAGTATTAAGCATGTTCAATGATGAAGTTTGCTTCCCCGTCTGGTTTTAGTACTAAGCATGCTCAATGATGAAGTTTGCTTCCTCGTCTCGTTTCAGTATTAAACATGCTCAATGACGAAGTTTGCTTCCCCGTCTCGTTTCAGTATTAAACATGCTCAATGATGAAATTTGCTTCTCTGTGAAATTGGCTTCCCCGTCTGGTTTTAGTATTAAACATGCTCAATGATGAAATTTGCTTCCCTGTGAAATTTGCTTCCCCGTCTGGTTTAAGTATTAAGCATGCTCAATGATGAAGTTTGCGTCCCCGTCTGGTTTTAGTACTAAGCATGCTCAATGATGAAGTTTGCTTCCCCGTCTGGTTTCAGTACTAAGAATGCTCAATGATGAAATTTGCTTCCCCGTCTGGTTTCAGTACTAAGCATGCTCAATGGTGAAATTTGATTCCCCGTCTGGTTTCAGTATTAAGCATGCTCAACGATGAGATTTGCCTCAGTCACAAGGAACAGATAGAGCTCCTACACGAGGAGTTTACTCAAGAAATAGAGCAGCAGAACCTTCAGATCCGATACTTCGCGCTTCCCGAGATCAACATCGCGACCAACACCGCCTATAATGAACTAAAACAAATGCATGAAGAGGTAAGAAGGAAAAGCGCGCACAAAAACCCACATTAGTTAAACCTCGCAATTCTGTAAGATGATCGCGGAAATAATGAGTATAACAGATGAAAATGAGAATGAGAGAAACAGTGTACGACAAAAATGGTGTTTAACTTCAGTGGCATAGCTAGATAGAAATACTGACTGGCTTTGCCTGATTCAGCTGAAGGAATATATTACCGTGTAATATGCAGTCCTGCCATTCAGATTCACTAGATTTTCTTACGGGAAAGTATTAGTTTACAGAGCGAATTTTTTCGTGCTTGGTAAACAAAATTTTCTTCAACTATAAACTGTGCTTAGTTCGTATGTCACAAAGCCATCAGATCAGTCTGCAAAAGTATTAAAGCTGACAGATGAATTTATTGACTATACTATTCTTTTTAATTATGTTATTTTTCCTTTTCCTTCTTCATTATTTTCATAAAACTTTGTGCGGGTTTTCCATTTTGAACAAAACTTTCTTATAGATTACCTATTCAGCAACTTCTTAAAACCCATGGAAGTCAATGTTATAACGCTTGCATGCACGGTATGTGAGCAAAATATCTTTATACTTTTCTTGATTGGCTTTTTTATTTTTAAAGAAGCCAACTTGTTTCACTGCAGACTCTCTTGTACAGGAAGCTTCCACTTGGTTTAAAGTCTATATGCGTCATTGCACCCCAATTTTATTATCACCAAATCAATAAATTAGTCATGGGTGATAAAATAATCGTCTTACTAGTGTTTGTGTATGATTTGGTAAGCACTTGATATTGATACTTTGACACACCTGTCCTTTTAGTTACAATTGATCTTTGTATGACAGTAATGATACTGTGATTCCTTGCTGATATATAGATAGACAGATGTTTTGATGGTTAGATGGATGGAAGTACTGGATTATTTTTTGTATAATTACAGAAACGCAATTAAAATAAATGTTTGAATAACCTTTGTTACATAGTTCATTAACCAGAGTAGCATCAGCCGAGCGCCAGCTGGACTGAAAGAGATGGCGGACAGCGGTGATGTAAAATCTGAAGAAGCGTCAGATACCGCATCCAGTGTTATGGGAGGAATGAAGAACGGAACTAAGGGACGCCTGTCCCCAGCCTCACTTAGAAGTCTAGTTGCTAAGGTAGTAAAACTAATAGTTACATGTACAATATCTTTTTTTATTTATGGTCGTCGGTATTGGTCGATCTAAAACAATTGAATTAATCATCTATTCTTCATGGACCACATTTAATTGTGTCCTTTGTGAACAGGCGTACTTATATTCAGGTGATTATGTAATCAAAGTGTTAAGACAATTTTGTTATATGTCCTTTATAAGCATGCATACTTTATATGGAGGTGCCCACTCAGGCAAGTTTGACTGGTTTCTATCATCAGGTTTTTACAACCATCTTAAAATGTCAATCCCCAAAACCATCGAATGCAGCAGAAACCTTTGAGAGGCACAGGTCCCTTCTTTAAATGTAACACGACAAGAACAAACATAAATTCAACAATGAACTTTCAGACATATTTAAAGATAATTCTTCTATATAACTTGATTTTGAACAAAATTAATGCTAAAAATGCTAATTTCTGTATCACAACAAGAAGAAAATAGCAAAGAAAACATAATTTTGCTGATGGAAAATGAAGCATTCAAGCTCATTAAATATGTCGTCAATTTACGTTTACCTGCATATACATACTGTTTTCTTGTCATAAGGGCCCATTCCTGACAAAGAACAGAATGGGTGCAGCCTCTGGTGAACGTTCGTCCCAGGGCTTACTATCAAGAGACTCTGCAAGGGCAGGAGCAATATCACCACACGGGGACACAACAACTGGGTCACATGAAAGCAGCAGCCTTTCGAGGGGGAAGCCAATAGCCAACGATTGGAATGATATTGACCTCCCTTCAATGGCCGACAGTCCCATGAACGACCTGCGACCAAAACCACCCAAGAAACTGCCACTTTTCGTCAATGTTCGGACATTGGTTAAAGGACAAGTCTTTGTGAGTTTTTTTTTGTATTTTTTTTTGTTGTAACAAATCATCATAAGATATTTTACGCTGTATATAAGCAGTCATTATAACTCGGTTAAGTGTTGAAATTTGAAACGTAAACTTGAGAAATAAAGGAATAAACTATTTCTTCGGTACCCATAGAGTTAAAAGATGAGTATGTATTGCTGGCATCTACTTGTATAAGCCATTTCTGAAGAATTTTGACGTGCTTCATAATCATTTTTATCAAGGTCTGTAAACTGGATGGTTTTATAAATATGGAATTATTTATCTCTTCCATTCTATTTGCATTATACCATCAATTTACATAAAACTTCTTCAAATGTGAACCTCAGCTGTGCAAATATATGCGAATCCAGTATATCCGGGGTAGTATATTGCATAAATGCAGCAGCGGTTCATAAATGTACCCCATGGGTGTCCATAATGCAAACTGAATAATTCGCAGGAGGTATGGACAAATAAGACATTTCAAGGAATGGAACAATCTCACAGCCATAGACTAATATACGTTTTCCTATGTTCATCTATCTTCCCACAATTTTTTACTTTTCAGGGCTTGTGTGAGGTACTGTTTGAAAACCAGCCTTCATTTAGCCTCGTCAGTAATGGTGTAGAATGCATTATGATCGACAAAAAGTTCTTCTTGGAGTATGCATCATATGCACATATGGTTAGACTCAGAGAAATGGTACAGTATTTCTTTATATTTTCTTGTTAGTTTAAATTCTACAAATCTGATAAAATGGAACCAAAAAAAAAGCGCCAACGCATCATAAAGCAAAATATTTATAAGCTCTTTGTCCCAAGTTTGCAGACATATTTCACCTGCATGTAAAGAATACCTGCCTACAAAGGACAAAACTATGAAGTCCCTACAGTGTCCTTTATATGCAGGTTTAATGTATTTCGATCATCATATTATCACCTTTTTACTGCAGAATTTAAGCGTTCCTTTCATGTATATATATATATATATATATATATATATATATAGAGAGAGAGAGAGAGAGAGAGAGAGAGAGAGAGAGAGAGAGAGAGAGAGAGAGAGAGAGAGAGGGAGAGAGCTTATTTCTATAAAAAAGAGTTCATATTACAATAATATTTGATTGTGGTAATTAAGTCAAAGTGAGAAAGTGTGGAGCCACCTACCTAGCTCCCACATTAGACACCATTAGAATATAACCTTCCATTTGGATTTTACTTAGGATTCCGCGTGCTTTTCCCCGAATCAATCATTAGTAATAGAGATAAATGTGAAATGTATTAATTTGTTAATGTATGTACTAACTGTCTAGCATGACTTTAAGGTAAACGTGTTTTTTTGTGTGTGTTGTAAAATTTGCCATAAACTGATCGTCTTTTTATGAATATCCATCTTCCATAATGAGCTGCTAATCAAATTTGGCACATCGCAATCGCAAGCTGTCGATACAACTGCTGCGTCAAAGTTGCACATAACATTCGTGTGTTTGTTTTCTTGCAGACATACCCATATCCCTCTGACAAGGAACTGCAACAGAACTTAGAATCCCAGATTCTCTGGAATTTTCAAAAGAAACAGATCCTTAGCGATGCGCTTACTAGAGTCAAAGTTCGAAAGGCGGACTTAAATGATGCGCGTGCATTGTCTCAAATCACTGTATGTGCGTAGCGAAAGCGACATGTCATGAAATTGTATTAAAAAATAAAGATGATGGATTTTTTTATTTCTCTAAAATTTTCACAAGGAAAGGATTCTCAACGATGCGCTAACCTAAATGTAGACATCATTGTTTCCATACATCACAATTCACCGCATATGCATCGCGCATGATATTATTTAAGCTATAGTTTGAAGAATATTTAATTCTTAGAAACGTTCAAGAGAAGATCGTGAACGATGGACTCTCACTACGTTTGTCGCAACGCTCACTACATATGCATGTTGAGAAAGACCATTAACCGATCTTGAGAAAGAACTTGCATGGAATTTCAAATGATCCGGTGAAGTAAGTAGAAGACCAGTTGTGGAATTTGAGATGCAGACATTCATAACGCACTTGCATTAGCATGACTCTTTGTATGTTTATGACTATAATGGTTATCGAATTTTATCAATTAGACAGTCTCACGTTCTCTGAAATTTAACACATCTTGAGACCAGGACAATACGCTTTGTACTGTGCAATTTCGATAAAATGTACTCAGCTTTGTCACAATGTACTGCATGTGAATGGGTAAAATGTACTCAGCTTTGTCACAATGTACTGCATGTGAATGGGTAAAATCGATAAAATGTACTCAGCTTTGTCACAATATACTGCATGTGAATGGGTAAAATGTACTCAGCTTTGTCACAATGTACTGCATGTGAATGGGTAAAATCGATAAAATGTACTCAGCTTTGTCACAATGTACTGCATGTGAATGGGTAAAATGTACTCAGCTTTGTCACAATATACTGCATGTGAATGGGTAAAATCGATAAAATGTACTCAGCTTTGTCACAATGTACTGCATGTGAATGGGTAAAATCGATAAAATGTATTAGAGCTTTGTCACAATGCACTGCATGTAAATGGGTAAAATCGATAAAATGTACTCAGCTTTGTCACAATGCACTGCATGTGAATGGGTAAAATCGATAAAATGTACTCAGCTTTGTCACAATGCACTGCTTTTTTTCTTGTTGATACAAGCGAATGGCGTGGTTAATTCGTTAAATCTAAAATGCTGCAAATCAGATACGAGCTTTTTCTCAAAAGTTTTGAATTTGTACAGGGAAATATATCTGCAGTTTTACATTGAATTTGTACAGGGAAATATATCTGCAGTTTTACATTGAATTTGTATAGGGAAATATATCTGCAGTTTTACATTAAAGTTGTATAGGGAAATATATCTGCAGTTTTACATTGAATTTGTAGAGGGAAATATATCTGCAGTTTTACATTGAATTTGTAGAGGGAAATATATCTGCAGTTTTACATTGAATTTGTACAGGGAAATATATCTGCATTTTTACATTGAATTTGTACAGGGAAATATATCTGCATTGTTACATTGAATTTGTACAGGGAAATATATCTGCAGTTCTACATTGAATTTGTACAGGGAAATATATCTGCAGTTTTACATTACCACCATTACTCTCTCAAATTTCCGTCCGTAACGTTACATCCATTCGACTGAAACTCGGTTTCCGTCCGTAACGTTACATCCATTCGACTGACACTCGGTTTCCGTCCGTAACGTTACATCCATTCGACTGACACTCGGTTTCCGTCCGTAACGTTACATCCATTCGACTGACACTCAGGGCGACATACGACTGTGTGCGGGGCGAACAATTTAACTTTGTCTCGTAAAGATTCAGCTCCGGAGTTTCGCACTTTTTCACAAAAAAAGGTATTCCCTGGATTTTCCCGCTGGTAATTATTGTTATTAAAAAAAAGTAATATGTATATCTTCAGAGTGATTTAAATAACCTACAATTTTCTTTAATTTGATATCGGACTGATGGGGCTTGATTTGGGTTGGAGAGAGTACACAGCTAGGTCTTTCTTCTGATGTGCCTCTCTCAGAAGACTGCTAGTTCTGCACGGCTATTTTCACTTTCTGAACTTCAGACATTAAAAACATAACACCAACAACAAAAACAACAACAGCAACAAAAACAGCCGATAACGTTATTTTTTTAAAAATATATATTTTAAAATTTCAAATGTGCACTTTCAGAAAATATTAATGCCAACACTGTGGAAAATCGTTTCTGTATTTCAAGAACAGTAAAAACTAGTACTTTGTGCAATTTCAAGTATATTACTTGAACACAAAGAAGTAGTCATTTGCATTAGCTGTCTGCCTCAGTAGGTACATGGTCCCAGATAGTGATAAAACAAATGTCAATCCAAGTAGGTCACAAAAAAGGAAGGGTATATTAACTTTCTCAACATTGTGAGAGTTGTAAAGCAAACAGCTTTGCCCTGTACCCTCCCCTGCCTCAAAAGCCCGGAATGGAACCAAAAGAAACCAAACATTCATTGTAAGATTTTTGTCTTCATTTGGGTCTATTTCAATTACATGGTGTACACATTAACAAAAAAAAAAGGATTAAATCAAAGTATTTGACACATTCAATAGAATCAATGTGAATTGTATAATCAAATGTCGTTATACTTACTTTGTTTCCATAAATATAAATATAATATATAATCGTGTGTACTTATTGTTAGAGGCGGAGTTATATTGGAATCCTCAGAATCCTCGTGTCCGTCCGTCCTTCCATCTGTCACACAATATTGTGAAAGCAACTAGCCCCTCACTTTTTGACGGATTGCCATGAAACATGGTAAATATGATGGTTATCATCTGAAGATCCTCATGTCGAAAAATCACTTTGTTCCCGCAGTTGTTATGAGTTATTGCCCTTTTTGACGTGCAATTGAATGCAGTGTATGTAAATAATATTTTCCTTTCTTGATAATGATGGAGCGCATTAAACTTTGACAAAATAGAATAAGTTATTTGTTTTCTATTGATACCTTCGTGTTGATAGAATCAATACAAATTTCATCTGCAAGAAAGCAGGTTAGGTTGGCTGCATTATAATGGGACAGGTGGTAATACAGGTAAACATCATGTGCGCAACATAAACTGGTTATGTGGAGAGAAACGCAAAACAGACCAAAGAAGCTCATCCACAAACCAATGCTGCAGATAGTTTTGTGTGTAGGATGTGTCGTTTGGTTCCCGGTATGATAGGTTTCGCCCATGAACAAGGATTGGGAACAAAAAACCAGTATAGAAATTCCATAGTACACTCACACCACCTGGTAAAAAACAAATGTTGAATTCATTATGTTAATATAGCTATGTAGGTATACATACGACACATGGCAATAAGTAAGAAAAAGTGCCCCTTCTTAAAATCTGAAGACATACGAGGGCTATTTCAAAAGTTCTGAACATTTTATTATAACTTTTTTGTTTATTTCAACTGTAAATAACTCTAAGGCCGATTGATTGATAAAATAACTCTAAGGCCGATTGATTGATAAAATAACTCTAAGGCCGATTGATTGATAAAATAACTCTAAGGCCGATTGATTGATAAAATAACTCTAAGGCCGATTGATTGATAAAATAACTCTAAGGCCGATTGATTGATAAAATAACTCTTAGGCCGATTGATTGATAAAATAACGATAAAATGATCAGCAGCTGCACTTGGGCAAGTCGGTGATCTGTAGATATATAACATGAGTATATGACAGTGACAAGTCGGTGATCTGTATAACATGGGTATATGACAGTGACAAGTCGGTGATCTGTATAACATGGGTATATGACAGTGACAAGTCGGTGATCTGTATAACATGGGTATATGACAGTGACAAGTCGGTGATCTGTATAACATGGGTATATGACAGTGACAAGTCGGTGATCTGTATAACATGGGTATATGACAGTGACAAGTCGGTGATCTGTATAACATGGGTATATGACAGTGACAAGTCGGTGATCTGTAGATATATAACATAGGTATATGACAGTGACAAGTCGGTGATCTGTAGATATATAACATGGGTATATGACAGTGACAAGTCGGTGATCTGTAGATATATAACATGGGTATATGACAGTGACAAGTCGGTGATCTGTAAATATATAACATGGGTATATGACATTGACAAGCCGGTGATCTGTAGATGTATAACATGGGTATATGACAGTGACAAGTCGGTGATCTGTAGATATATAACATGGGTATATGACAGTGACAAGTCGGTGATCTGTAGATATATAACATGGGTATATGACAGTGACAAGTCGGTGATCTGTAGATATATAACATGGGTATATGACAGTGACAAGTCGGTGATCTGTAAATATATAACATGGGTATATGACAGTGACAAGTCGGTGATCTGTAAATATATAACATGGGTATATGACAGTGACATAAAAATGTCGGAGAAGGAGAACAATTCTACTGCTGAGCAAAGAGAATACTCTAAAATCCGGACGCTCTCAGGGTACTCTCCGGCTGATCAAAATCAGACTCAGATGGAAATCACCAAACAGCTACTCGCCAAATATGGAAAGAGCGACCAGAAACGTTCGAATGAGATTGTCACAGGTGATGATACATGGGTTTACTTTTTTGAACACCACTCAAGAGAAAATAATACAATTTGAATTGGAGACAACGAGGAAAGACCGCTAATCACTCAAGAGAATTTTAAACGCATTATATTTTGACGCAAAAGGCCAAATTATCCAGGTACCTATACCTGACTCTGCTAGTGTCAATGGACATTTTTATGCCTCCAAAGTGTTGCCAAAAGTTGTGTAACACTACCAAACCACCCGTCCATTCACCGGCACCCGAGGTATCCATCTACTCCATGACAACGCACCGGCGCATAAATCCGCCGACGTGACAGGCTTCCAGAAAGAGCACAGCATCAAAACTTTGCCACATCCTACATACAGTCCAGATTTAGCTCCAAGTAATTTTGGGCAGAATATGTTGAATATATCAAAGTTTTGCTGAGGGGCAAACGATTTGAAAGCCACCATGCGGTTTGAAGTGCAGTTTTCCAGTGTATGAACAACATACCAAAAAGTGAATACAAAATGGCATTTAATAATTGGATAATCAGACTGAGAAAATGTGTACAGGTGCATGTGGAGTACTTTGATAGGATGCACTGACGTACTGTTCACAAATAAAGACTATGTTGTACAGTGCACTAATATTAAGAACAAGTTTTCAAATACCCCTTTTATGTAGGAATTTTCGAAGCGGACGTTGAGGTCGCACGTGTGAGAATTAAGTGAACAATGCTGTTTTTTTTCGTTTTTTTTTTCCTTCTTGTGCCTCTTCTAACTTTTTACGTCAAGTACACATACGGCATACATGTTACTACTCACTTTCGTTAATGGGTCTAGATAATACTGTATTTGGATGCTAGTTTTGCTGATGAAAGCACATTGTATGGGAGTAAATTTCGAATGTTGCTTTTATTTGTGCGAACAATGATAGAAGATAAGTTGAGTATGATTTGTCGTATCTATCTGAACCCCTCACACACACACACACACACACACACACACACAAACACAGACAGTCAGACCTACTTGAATCCGTCCCTGCACCCACTTCTAATACATTTATCAATCTCATATTAAAATCAAAACTTAGAATACAGTTGATATATTTGCCAGATTTACGGTGGAAGAATATTAGTTTTAACTTTCAAATACTTTTGATCAACTTCTTTTATTGCATCCTCAAAATATATGTATCTTAGCTGACATACCAAAATATGTTTTCTAATGCATTTGTTATTCATTACTAAATAAGATTAATTGTTCAGGAATTATATTGCTATATATGTTAATATTTCGAAACTAGACATTAGTGAAGTAGTCTATTGGATTTTAAGAAATATGAACTCATGACTAAGTATTGTCTGACGATAGCTATGCATCAAATATACTGCATTACATGTTTGCGTGTAAAAAATAAGGACACCTTATATATACATACATCCGTGTGCACAAACATATATACATAAATACATGAAAACATGTTTCATCTATTTATTTCTTCTTTTCTTCAAAGATAGTTCGTAAAAGAACTGCATTTAGATAGTTAAAAGAAAATCTGTCAATGACGTTTTTCTGTTCTGTTCTTTTTACTTCTTTTTGTCATTTAATATTTATTTTGTTTTCAATTTTGTTACCGTCAAGCTTCCGTAGCGCTGAATGAAAGTCACATACATAGCTAAAGTTATTATGCTGTACCAGATATGTTTTAGTGAGAGGTTCTCAAATTGCACACAACTTCAAGTTGCTTTTTTTTTTTACATGATTTGTTCCCACGTGGTAATTCTTCGTCCGTATATACGTAGAGTCAGCCACAATCTACATATTTTCACCAACTCCAGCCGAAACGTTATCTCCACATTCCAGGAAAAACAAAAGTTGTAAATGTGTTAAGATATATGATATCTGTGAGAATGTTGTTGTACCAATAACTAATATACCTGTAGCTTGTGGTGCTCTTTTTTTTCCCCCTTGCTTATCGTTATTCCTTGAAGGTCTGGGCCACAATGGAAACAGAATGATTAAGAAAGCCAGTGAAACTGGTCTAACATGTCATTGTTAATTAATGGTGCCCTAGATGCTGCTCCCTAAAGCCCTGGGTTCCTCCCACGGATACCACGTGTAATCTTCCCCTGAGCTGTTTACTTTGGATAATTTTAACTTTTCAGGGTTTCAGATACCATCAGATGAAAAGGTCTAATGATATCAATCTATATGCAAGATAGAGCTTAATTGTGCTAAACTAACACATGTATGTTGAAAAGAAAAAGAAAAAACATAATAATAATACAATAAAGAACCTTGATATACTATAGAAAAACAGTTTTCTTCATTGTTTGAACAGAGAGTTTAAAGTCAACATACGTTAACAAAATGATGCATTTTTATGTAAAGTCGACATACGTTAACAAAATGATGCATTTTTATGAATTATGAATTTTTATGATAGGTTTTGTTAACACAAAGTGCTACAAGAATTTTAGTGTATCTTGTCGACACTCAGATTGCCCTCCCTGTATCAATGATGAGATAATGCAGGCTTTAATCAAGATGATTATAAACGACTTTAAAACAAATAAAATCAATTTATATGGAAATATGTCTGAAGAATGACCTGGTCCAAACTGCTTTTATTTCTATAGAAAACTATAACTTTCATTATTTTTATATCTATCACTCGCCTTTTTTTTATTTTTTTTAATTAAGTTCTTATGGTTTGTCTGACTTCTGAGTTAGTGAAATGCAGACCAAACGGAATTCCCGTTTAATAAAGCAACATTTTGCCGCCACATCGACCATCTTAATGGACTTTTTTGCTGGCCAAGAAAATGTCAATATTCTGAAATCCCGGGAAACAATTTGGGATATTCAAAAACCATTTGGATGGATAAATTGTCAATAGATTAAGATGTATGGACTGAACAATGAGTGCCCGATTGTGAATCTATTGGATTTTTCTCTGATTGTACTCAAAACTCCTCACGTTTTCAATTGACACATCGCGTCCCGTAGTTTCTTGCAGCGCATGCGTCCTGAAGTAATTATTCAAAGCGGACATGATTAATGTAAACCAAGTTTTTTTCAGGACACGACCTGGATGCGAATAGGATTCCAAAACTTTAAACTCAACTAGAACGGTATGGAACTATTTTATGGTGAATATGTTACCCTTTTGACTTTACCATGGACTAAATGACAGTGGATAGTACGCAGAAATAATGGAAACTATTATTCATATTCAATTGTTTTGCTGTTTTATATCTTTGCAAAACAGCGTCATAGTATGAAATACGAGAATGGAACTCGCAGTAGGAGAATGATTTATGATTACAAAAAGCCAAACTACTGTAACAATTAAGTAGCTGATTCACATGACAAAAATTTTGGCCTGTTACATTTAGAGCTGCTAATAATTTCGACAGCTATTATCTAGGAAAAATGCGAACATTTTGTTTCAGGTTAAACTGCTGTTCTGGCTTGGTTGTAGACAACAATAAAGACTAAATATTCAATTATTAGAGTTATATGATATGCAAATTGGAGATATTGTTTAGAGATAATAGGTCAAGTATTATTTTCATTCTTGACATTTGCAGCAACAAAATACTAAAGCCATAGCCAGTTCTCGTGTGAACTTGCTTCGCGAGCAAAAACTTGCCACAACCGACGTTGAAAGGGATATATAGGCAACTTTTGAAGCTTAAAAGTAACGTTTCTTTCGATCAATTGAGAGAAGGAGAGAAAAAAAGGTGTTTATGTTCTTAGGATATAATTAATAACATGACCTAAAGTTACGGCCTGCTGTGCAGTGTTTAGGCTGTTGCATGCTATTTTGACTTCCACAGATTACGAGCTCTCTAATTTCTATCGTCTTCTAGCATAGTGGATACATTTCGACCGAAAAGGGATGTTATTTTAAGAACAAACTATCGCTGTTGACGTGACCTGATTTGATTTTCCCATTAAGCTGATTCGGCTCAACTCCATTCCATCAGTCGTGGCCACGGAACATTCACTGTTATTTGGAGCAGTAAAAAGAGAACAAGTTTGTTCCCAGGAGTATTTTTTGGTGATGTTGTTTTATATAGATTGAAAAATAAATCGTTAAAGTTTTTCACAAACAAAATTTTCACAAACAAAAAAAATCAACGTTAAGGAGTATGTTTCAGTATAAAATTTTGTAACAGCATACACTTCATTGGAACCGGAAAGTTTACTTCAAGCATGGAAGATGGAGTGGAAACGAGAGATGTTGGAACATCGTCTGTATCACATAAAGATTGCAATAAAGATGATCACAATCAGACGATACCTCTTCTGCAATACGGCGCCAACGCTGGAAGAGCCCGGATGATCGAGGCTAAATTGACGTCGGAAACTGACGGTGTCCCGGAAAGAGACCTATGGAGCGGAAAAATAGAATTTGTGCTCTCATGCATCGGACAGTGTGTTGGACTGGGCAACGTATGGAGATTTCCGTATCTTTGCTACAAAAACGGAGGAGGTATGTAGTCTCACATATATTGGCTTAGTACTAATAAAAACTGCTTCAAAGACAACATACCTTTTATGCACGAAACTTAAGGCAAAATTAAACTTTAATTTCTGACATTTTTTTCATATCTTTTATTTCCAAAGGAAAAATTAAGTTAAATCTATTAAAAAATTAAAAAATGTAATACTCTAGCTTCTCTATGCTCACTTTATTTCAGTGACCAGAAGGTCTTATGGGTGTAACATATCTATGCTGAATTTGACCGACACAATTTCAAAGTGTGAGACCTTTTTTTTCGGGGGGGGGGGGGGGCCGAGTAACAAGATTGCGCGAATTTTTTTTCCACATTTAAAATCTGACTGCTCAAACTGTTCAACGTAAAGCTAAAATCTTGAGACAGACATGTCAGTCAATTTTAGAGCCTGATTTAAGAATTTTGAGTCAAAACTTAATTCTGCTTTCATGGAGTTTTGAGTCAAAATTGAGTTCTACTTTCATGGAGTTTTGCGAGTGCCAACTCTGCACTGTATATGTAAATATATATGTGTATTGGCGCTTGTATGAAAGCATGACAGTCTGATGTGAAAAACACAACATCGAAACCTACTTTTCGCTGAAACAGGGATCGTTGACCTCAACATATAGTCTAACGTTTATTTCGTCCAGTATCTATCCAGCAACGAGATTTTGCTGTTGAGAATGGTAGATACTCGATGCCTATTCACACATTTCTTCTTTAGAATCGTTCTGTCTCGCTCAGGTCAAATGCAACGTTCACATTTCCATTGTTGTCTTTGCCTTCTGGTTTTGCAGAGTGTATATTTATGACCAATATTAAATTTATTATCCTCATTCTTTAAAAGAAAGCGACCGTGATTTTTTTTTACAAATATTTTCTTCCCGTTACCTTTTACATCCTAATAAACCGCTGATCGAAAATGCAGGAAACAGCTTGGTATTTTCCTTGTACATATGTCAACATATTGCAAGAGAGGATATTATTTTCAGCTCTACACCTCCACCCCAACTCCCACGCCCACTCCGACAAAGATCAAATTGTCAAAGCAGCTCAGACTTGTTAAACCTCAATTACAGCAATGCAGTTTTAATATAAGATACATAACATATATCATGGTTTTTTTTTTTTTTTTTTTTTTTTTTTTGGTTTTTTTTTTTTGGGGGGGGGGGGGGGGGGGGGAGGGAAACACACATTTTTGTTTACAACTTCACTTAGCTAAATCCTGTTATATCTGACATGAAGGGTTAGTGTTATGACAATTTCGTCTCGCAATAAATACAGTTTAAAATAATAATATACACTTAACTCTGCTGCTCTCGTCTATCTGTCTGTAAGTTACACTACATTTATCTGTCTAACTGTAAGGTGAAATTTCAATTATGACATGGCTTGAGTTGTGATGGTCACCAGGCGTGGGTGGGGTCTTTTTTAAAGTCATATTGTATTTCAGATAAGATGGGGCTTCACTTCAGTCCGCCCCCATGTTATTACTGAAGAAAACGACATATGCCATCTAACCTATACTAAAGGATTATCTTGAGGTGAGAATCGTGCGATAGAAATGTTAGTTGTAAGGAATATGAAATAGTTGGGCCAGTCAAACCAGATTCAACCAGACTAAACCAGAAAGTCATATTTTTGTGTTTGTACATCCCGTTCGAGAACGTTCACATGCGAGAACATTAAAAATTAAAGGTTACAAGTTCCTAGACCAGCAAGACTTTGGGGTGTTTTCAAAATAGAATTAAATATCACTAGACCACTCATATTCTTCTGTATCAGCATCTCGTGTAGGGATACGATGCTGCTTCAGAACACCTGGATTCATCGACGACATAACGAAATAAAAAAGTAAATATTTTACAAGACCAGTTAGACTAGAGCACAGTAATAAATGTCGTCTGCAAGGATTTTACAGATAAATATGTGCTGCATAGAGTATAATGGTCGTGTGGTGTAGACGTAAATCATAGGAATTCAAGCTAAACGGCGTTTGGTTGGAAACTCAGCACAGATAACAAATAAATGTTTATCTTCATAAAAAAAGCTTGTCAGATAAATCCGGAAATAAGTCATTAGGTCTGAATCGTAAGATGTCAGATAGATTCAAAAAAGTGCATGACAGTAAAGATTTGCAGCCATAAAACGATGACGTGTATGTATATAATAACATCGAAACTTAGACATATGGAAAATAACACTTAAACTTAAACACATGGAAAATAGTTAAATATATATTGAAATATTTATCCTTGAGTAAATCAAAAGTAACACTCCAATACTGGACTCGATTATTTTACAAATTACAAACTTACTGGACCAGATTCGACAATTTGGTAAGAATAGTTAATTGCCTGCACCTAAAAAGCGTAGCATCGACATAGTAGAATCTCTTTAATGGACAGGTTGCATAATGATATATATATATATATATATATATATATATATATATATATGTATATGTGTGTGTGTGTGTGTGTATGTATATATCAGCACGCAAATTTGTACAAAATTGTATTTGTCTTATTTGGCATCATAGCAACATCCTACGCAATAAAAAACTGTTAAAGAAATAAATTCTCATATCAGTAAAATGCAAAATAAAAAGAATACATTACGGACTTTGTACAAAACATGAAAACGTTGCATATATTATTGAAAAGGTTACAGAAAAAACATTAAACGTGTACCAGGCTTGCTATGCGTTTGCACCCAAATTCCACCTTCGGTGAGACTGACATTCGGTCCACCGTGTCTAGCGTCTAGATGTATTTCATCTGAGGCACAATTTTTGTTTCTGCCTGGCAACCATGTGTGTACAGTTAAATAGACTATTGTAATATCCAATGCTGTAATAGGTGCAAGCAATTTTAAGTGTCTCCTCAATAGACATTTTCGACGGTGGCCTTATCTTCTAACCGACTAGTTTTTCCGCCAACACGCTGTATGATACTGATAAAACAGTATCTAACGATGTGTGGTAAATATCATTACTATGTTTTTGTCTCGAACATTTAAAAGATACAAATTCTATAAAATTTGAGGGAGGTAATAGTTGCTGTCAGTTTGTACAGCTAGTTACTTACGTCGTCTTTGGCGAGTTATTTCCTTGCATTCCAGGTGTATGTTGTAGGACTCGCGTTACTAATTATATGGAAGAATGGGAACCAGTCTATACATGGGTGGTGAAGATTAAATAGAGTATATATGGGTTTGGCTGGCCAGGATTGGTTGATAACGAAAGTAAAATTTTAGTAAATAGAATCTTTTGAGAGCTTATCGTAGTTGTAACTGAAAAAAATAGAGACAATGTTTTATTGATGGAATTTCAGTCTTTATACAAACTTGACTTTGGAAAACTCATTACTGAAATTAGCACCTGACTCTTTGGTGCAGAATTGAAAACACATGTTTCAAACACATGTAGATCCAGAAAACGCCGCGGCTCATATGGTTTTCTCTATTCAGAAGCTTGCATCAAGGATACGTATGTACTGATAAATATAGATTTGATCATGAGCATTCAGAAATTTAAAATTAGTGAATTTTTAATATCATGATGTTTCTATAGGTTTACTATGGGAATTGAATTAGTACCTTGAGTCTATAGGCTCTTCCGTTTCTCTTTCGCTTTATACAGTTGGTTTTGGCATTGTCTCCCTTTGTAAATGACATACCGATAAGTGCTTTATAGAGTTGGTTTTGGCATTGTCTCCCTTTGTAAGTGACATGATACCAATAAGGTCTGACTGTACAGTTGTTTTGGTGAATTTTCATCCGACAATGACATATTGCAGAAATATGAGAATAATTTTACATTAAAGATACAAATAAAACATATCCAATGATTTTTGTGGAAAGCATGCTTGTAAGATTTTGACAGAGGTATTCAGGTTAATTCCATGTACAAATGAAGGCTTTTTTACCTAATCGACACTACCACCAACCCCTCTTTTTTACATTAATTTTTGACTGCAAAGAGCTATTTTGAATATTTTCCTGTGACAAGGAGGCTCAAAGAATCAGTATGTGCCTTATGCATGATAAAAGTTCACTGGTATTATAACAAATTAATATACTTCTCATCACCCCTTAACCATCTCGATTTTGAGATACTTACCGCTGTAGCAGACATACATAAATGCGTAAGCCAAGTGGGCTGTTCATTTGCAGCCCAAGCTACGCATTTGATCTCCAATGCTAGTCAAACTGTGACATGCAGTCACCAAACAAGCCAACCCATTTTCAAGCCTAACTCAAAGTAAATGTAAACTATATTACAGATTTA
This sequence comes from Margaritifera margaritifera, assembly GCA_029931535.1. Classification (NCBI taxonomy): domain Eukaryota; kingdom Metazoa; phylum Mollusca; class Bivalvia; order Unionida; family Margaritiferidae; genus Margaritifera; species Margaritifera margaritifera. The sequence goes on along the minus strand of JAQPZY010001647.1, from coordinate 3,923,282 downwards.
GCTTCTGTGTGAATTTAAAACACTAGGCTTATGCTAATTAGGCTCATGCCTTCTACCTTAAAAATTAGGGGGGGGGGGGGTCAAAATACGAAACTGCACAGTGAGACCTAAGCAACAGCAAGCTGATATAGACAGTGTTCCAAACAATGCCTTATCCTATATTCGAACAGTAAGCTGATATAGACAGTGTTCCAAACAATACCTTATCCCATATTCGCTCTTCTGCTTTCTCTGCTTTAAATTCGACTTTGAAGATGTTTTCTCTTGTCAACTCACCTTTGGTGAGGCTACGCAATTCATTTTTCATGTCCTGCCTCCATTTGTTGTAGAACAGCATCTATTTCTTCCAATTCCTTTCGCGCTGTCTTTTCTAAAATAAAGAATCTGTCCGAACGTGATGTCATGTAGTTTTTGGAACAAACTTTCTATTTTTCTCTTTGCAAGTTTATTTCGCCAGCATGTTGCTTGTATGCCTCTTTCATGGCTACGTTGTTTGTTTTTTTGTTGTTTTTTTTTGTTTTTTAAGGGACATCTCGATTAATCATTGCTGTTGCAAAAACCATAAAGTATGGAAATCATATTTATTTCAATATGAAAATGACCAGATTAGATTATCAGGCTATTTCAAACATTTTTTCATGTCTTGCCTGCGAAGCATAAGCGACACATATGTATCATTTTTCCAATAGGCGTGTCCGAGTTTCCATTTAGCTCAGTTTCTTTGACACTGATGCACGAAGAGTCATACGACTTTATGAGGTGTATTCCTCTTGAGGGATACTTCTCACTACAAACGAAATCAGATCACAATGACCTACTTTTCACACTCATGTGATTACGTTAGATTTTTGCATTTTGCCCTGTTTCTTTAACACTCTTGTATGTATGATCACTAACTCTATAGTTGTTTTAACCTCTAATGTTACCTCTTATCATGGGCTAAAGCAGGTCACAGTGATATACTTTTCATGCTTCCGTGATTATATTTAAGTTTTTGCATTTGGCTCTGTTTATTCGACACTGTTGTATGAACAATCATGAAACTGATTGGATGTATTAATCTTAAGAGTACTACTCACCATAGGAAATAGGTCATGGTGACCTACCTTTCACGCTCCTTTAATTACATTAGAGTTTTGCATTTAACTCAAGTTCTCTTACAATGTTGTATAAACAGTAATGGAAATTTGTTGGGTGCATTCATCGTGTTGAGAATTAGGTAACAGTGACCTATTTTTATTTTTTTCGTGATCTTGGTAGTTAATTGGAATATGCCTTCGCGGAGCAAACCAGACATAATATTCTGCTGAATGTTTATAATCCAGCTAGTTTTATGCACTTTTTGGACTTTGACTTTTTGAATGAAATCACGCAAAATATGTTTCACCTAGGCAAAGAACATTCGGAAAACATGTTCATATGGTGAATAGATGATATAATGAAATTTCCGGGCAATTTATATGGCTTTTGTATTTTCTTTTATCTATCTATCCATCTATCTCTCTAATGAATAAAATGTTTGTTGGACTTAAATCAATTTGACAAGTTTTTTAAAATATATATTTATTGCGTATATACTCGCTTATAAGTCTGGTCTAACTCCAAAGGATATATACCCTGATTGACCGTCGCATAATGCGCCAGCACATCTGGGTCTATGTTGTTTGTTCTATTGATTAGTCCTAACAAACTGCATATACCCAAATCTGCCAGCGCATTGTGCGACTGCAGATCTTCGTCTGTGTAGTTTGCAGTTGGACCTAATTTATAAGCGAGAAATACGGTATTGACATTTGTACGTCGACTAATTTTGTCCATAGTAGGATTACAGTGTTTTAGCAATACAAATCTAGCCAAATTTTTGTATATGTACTTCCAGCGTGTCACAAGCATATACATATTTAGACTTTATGTTTCTGCAAAAGTGACAGAACGTTTAATGGTGTCTGATCTGCAGGGTTATTCCAGACTCGACTAGGACAGGACATATTGAGGAGTTTCGCTAAATTCGTACTGAACAATGTTTCTTATCGCCCTTTTCCTGTCTGATTACAAATGCCGGAAAAACTAGAAATAATAAAGACAAACTTTAAATTGAATATATTCAATAAACTTTGGGGTTTTTTTTCTTGTGTTCACCTTTGTGTGTGTGTGTGTGTGTGTGTGTGTGTGTGTGTGTGTGTGTGTGTGTGTGTGTGTGTGCATCCTCTGCCCTTTAGTCGGCAACTATACATGCAGAAGAAAAATAGAGACAGAAAAGCTGGCATTTCTATATAGAAAAGACAAACATCGCTGGCATTTAGTAAATTTTGACAAATTGCTGAATCAATTTTGTTTTGTAATATGGAACAAAGTCATGTGACAGGTCATTGAGATACTTATCTTGGTGGTAGAATATAAAATATGTGGAAAAGAGCATTTTTACGTAGTCTTGTTGTAAATCTTGGTGGTAGAGTATAAAATATGTGGAAAAGAGCATTTTTACCGAGTCTTGTTGTAAATCTTGGTGGTAGAGTATAAAATATGTGGAAAAGAGCGTTTTTACGTAGTCTTGTTGTAAATCTTGGTGGTAGAGTATAAAATATGTGGAAAAGAGCGTTTTTACGTAGTCTTGTTGTAAATCTTGGTGGTAGAGTATAAAATATGTGGAAAAGAGCATTTTTACGTAGTCTTGTTGTAAATCTTGGTGGTAGAGTATAAAATATGTGGAAAAGAGCATTTTTACGTAGTCTTGTTGCTAATCTGGGCGATTGCATTCTTTGCTACTTTAAATGCAAACTAAATAAATAAGGAAATAAGCACGAAATTATTTCCTACTATGCATCCCAGTCGCATTGTAATTTCATTCTTCCTAAACATCAGTGCAATCGTTATTAATGCAAATACTTAGTTCAGGTCTGGAAATACCACTAACAATGTATCAATTTGCTAACTGAAATCTTTGATTTGCCAGTGGAAGAAGTACCATCGGGCAATTTCTTCCTAGTGCCAGTTATTTTGCTTTATTTTATTGAAAGTGACTTTGGTGATGACTCTTTACATATTTGTAAAAATAATAAATATTAAAATTAGAGAAAAACATATTGTAATCTTGCATATTCAAATTTAATTTACTTATGTAACTTTACTGCAAACAGAAAGTGTTTTATCTCAGATCTACGTGCAAGGTGTACTATTTGACATCCCTCTAAAAAAAAAAAAAAAAAGCCAAACTAATTTTTGCAAATGAAAAATGTAGAACTAGCAACAAATTGCTTGTGGCTTTAAGGTTAATTCCTAGCCCTGTTAATTATATGATCTGTTAATTATGTTATTGCAAATTGCTATGTTTAAACAGTTTCTTATTGCGATAAATCAATACAGTTTACGTATTCAGACATACACACACATGATAATAACGATTAAAGCTACAATAATCCCCCTGCTAACCATGTAAGTATTAAATCAGTAGAAACTCTCGCTCAGTTATTATGAAATCCTAAAATTTAAAAACAGAATTTGAAGAAGAAAAAAAATGGCATGCACGATGGATTTTTTTTTTTTTTTTAAATGTATACAATATTCAAAGTTCTGACAGAAAATCATGATGGACATGCATAACAAATTAAAATTTTTTGTTATTCCTTTGTATGCATTATTAAGACTTTTATCATATTTCATACAGTATAAGATAGGAAATAAATTTTAAAATTGTTAACAAATCTTTTCACAGACTTTATAAAATTGTAACTATGACCCCCCCCCCAAACCCCCCCCAAAAAAAAAAAAAACAATGGTGCATGTGGAATTTACATTGCACCATTCATTATTGAAAAGAGTTATTGCAATTATTTTATGAGGACAAAAGGCTAAAATATATTGTTCACGCTCATTAGCAAACACAAACGTCATACAATTTACTTCAAAAGACAAAGAAAATGCTCTTTAGACATGCAAATTTTGACCAAAAAAAGTTTATTTTAATTTCATATCTTTATAACTGAGATGGCTTGGGTAAACTTCATGTATATTACATTATTCAGTTGTACTTACAAATGTGTCTTGGAAACAGTCAGACCTTTTTCATTAACCATTGAGGTGCTAAAAAATATCCTACAACCATGTAAGCGTGGTACATTTCAGTGAAAATATGAAGTTGCATCACAGTTTCTTCTCGTTCAATTTATATTTCTTCTGTTGTTTATCTGTCATGATCATATAAAAATTAGGAAAAAGATGGATTTTCACTGTATAAAAAGAAACTCTATCCTTATGTCAATAACCTATTTATCAATGTTGTGAGACTGAAAAGTGAAACCTGTAGTGAAAGGTCACTGAGATCTAAATGTAGCAGTGGTTGAGAGGAGGAGTCTGTCTGTTTAGCTGCTCTCACTGTGGTGGCTGATACTGCAGAGACAAAGTTAACAATAACAGATGTATAACAAGTCTTTGAAAGGAATATTCATAAGAATTCCCCTAAACAACTACAAATGACATATATTGGCTGGGGTTTATAATACTTGAATATTACAACCACTATCAGGATCAACACAACAAAACAACTACAATAACGGTATATATTGGCTGGAGTTTATAAATATTTTAATATCACAACCCCTATCAGATTCAATACAATAAAATAACTATAAACGGTATATATTGGTTGGGGTTTATAAATACTTTATTATCACAACCCCTATCAGCATGAAGACAATAAAATAAGTCCAAACAGCATATGTTGGTTGGAGTTTATAATACTTTAATATCACAACCCCTATCAGCACCAATATAATAAAACAATATCAACAGAAATAATGAAATTACATCAGCAGCACAACCACCATTACCAAGACCTCCAGCAATACTACTACTATTAATAATAATAATAATAATAATAATAATTTACTTAATATAAACAATTTGACGACAGTTTACTTAGTTAACTTTAGACTACCCTGTACAAAGTAAAAATTAACCATTTTGTGAGCCATATCACATAAGCTTCTATATAAATGTGCATTAGAATTTCGTGTATATCTTATTATTATATAAATGTGCGTTAGAATTTCGTGTGTATCTTATTATTATATAAATGTGCATTAGAATTTCGTGTAGATCTTATTATTATATAAATGTGCATTAGAATTTCGTGTATATCTTATTATTATATAAATGTGCATTAGAATTTCGTGTATATCTTATTATTATATAAATGTGCATTAGAATTTCGTGTATATCTTATTATATAAATGTGCATTAGAATTTCGTGTATATCTATCTTATCATTATATAAATGTGCATTAGAATTTCGTGTATATTTTATTATTATATAAATGTGCATTAGAATTTCGTGTATATCTTATCATCATATAAATGTGCATTAGAATTTCGTGTATATCTTATCATTATATAAATGTGCATTAGAATTTCTTGTACACCTTGTCATTATATAAATGCGCATGAGAATTACGTATATATATATATATATATATATATATATATATATATATATATATATATATATATATATATATATATATATATATATATTCATCATATTTATATGAAATTTGTATGAGTTTTTAAAAGGAACCACTTGAGGGCGGAACAAAAAGCAATTTTATGTTAGATATAAGAATCGTCACTGAGGTAAGCTCCTTCTTACCATGTCAATGACAGCTGAGTAACAACACTCATAGGGAAACTTACATTAGTAAATTGAAATAAAACCCCTGATATATGTCAAATCAGAAACTGAGATATAACAGATATGAGCTGTGAATATTTCAGAACGTTTATAACCTTTTATTGGAGTGTTATTTATTTGCGCTGAATTTCTGAGGGGAATATTTAGGCTAAATAACATAGCCACGAATATGTTTGCTGTTAAAATATTAAAATACAAATGATATCAGAGCCACAAAATTTAATATCTAGGAAATGGTTTTACATCGGAAACTGCGATGTTTTGTAGCCGCAAAACGTAGGTCTACAGTAGGTAAACGTTGATAAATTGTACAAAGTGATTATGAAGATCTGTGTTGTGGAAGATTTGTTTGTATCAAACAATGAGCTCTTTATTTAACTTAGTAGCAGTGGCGGCGCGATTGTTTGAGGCCCTCGAAGGCAATGTTCTTTAGTGGCCCCACCTACTTTGCCACAGAGAACAGTTTTTATGTCAGTTGCCAACCTCCACCCCCCCCCATTCTAAGCCCTGAAACCGGAGGCTTTAATAGGGGGGGGGGTGACGTCGCTCCCCATGCCTGGCGCCCAGGGGGAAATGCCCCACCCCACCCCCACCCCCTCGCGCCGCCACTGCTTAGTAGTAACATGTAGTAATTACTTGGACAAAAAAAGATCAAACCAAATTCTTTTTCAGCTTCAGTGTATTCTAGGGATAGACCTAGTTGTTTTAGGAGGAGAAAATTTATAATATATGATTTAATGGGAAGTTAGAAACGTTTCTGTTTTCAAACAAACATTGCAATCTGTTACTTTTGACAGGACACAGGACTAGCCATTACAAATTAGCCATTTTCTAACAATTTTTCTCGATAAGTTTTAGCTCTACTGGTCATAGACCAGAAGAGCTTATGGAATGGTCTGTTGTCAGTCGTCCGTCCGTCCGTTAGCACAAGTTTATTATCGCTACTACTCCTAAACTACTTGGAGGATTGACATGAAACTTTACATACACATTCATCCCATAGTCTAGTTAATCCTGAATGAAAATGGTACCGCTAGGATATCCAATAATAATATGATATGCCACAATGGCCAGCTTGAAAATATTGTTATTTATCCTGAATGAATGTTCATATCAGCATGGGGTTTTCACTGAAAAACTTCTTATGATGTCTAGTGGGTCGTATATGAAAATGATGCCGATCCGACTTCTAATATGATATGCCACAATGGACAGCTTGAGAATCTTGTTACCACAACTTCTAATAGATGGCTTGTCATATCGACATTGTGCTTTCACCAAAAGATTTCTTATGATGTCTAGTTGGTACTAAATAGAAATGGTGCCAATCTGATATCGAATATAGCCACCATGGCATCCATCTTGAAAATCTTGCTATCGTTACTCCTCCAAAACGGAAAGTCATATAAACATGGAGTTTCCACCAGAAGACTTCTTATGATGCCTTGTTGATCCTAAATGAAACTGGTGTCCAGTTTACATCCAATATGTCCACCACAGCAGCTAATTTGAAAATCTTGCTATCGCTGAAGAATATCAACGATTGTTTCAACACTCCTCACTTAAAAGGAAAAAAAAAAGATCTTATTTTAAATTCCCTGAAAATTCTTTCAGATAGTAGAGCGTCAGTCCCTTTGAGGGACTCTTGTTTCCTGGGGTAAGATGAATACCATATTACAAATTGGCATTATGTAAGGCCATTAAAATTCACACAAGACAATAGACGGCATTTATAATACATTGAATCAGACAAGACAGCATTTATACTGCAGCTGATTAGATGAGACTTGTCAATCAAATATGGATTTCGCGGTCTTTATATTATTTATGACACTTTTCTTGATCACTTATGCCGTACGGGACACATATATTAAATCATATAATAAGAGTTAAGCCCAGAGATAAGGCTCTAAGTCTTGTGTCTAACACGAATAATCTAAAAATTAGTTACTATAATACCATCTTTATCAACTGATATATTTTGTTAACAATCACAAAATTTAAATATTAAAGGGCTTGATCGAAATGTTATATATTTGACTTCAACCGAATCCTTAGAATATCTTTAATTTGACCCCTGTTTTGTTACTTCAAATACATGGACACAATTTCAAAATATGCACGACTATCCTTTCCTATTATTTGGTGTAAACTTCCTTGGCAAGAATATAACCAAGATGATATGGAAGATATGCATAGCTGTAAGATTAATTATGTTTTCACAACAAATGCTGTAAAAGAAATCCTGGAAAATATTTTAAATATGATGGGTATACGTTGTTGTTTTTAGCTCTACTGGTCATAGACTACAAGAGCTTATGGGATGGTCTGTTGTTGTCCGTCGTATGTTCGTCGTCCGTCAGTCCGTTAGCACAGGTTTGTTATCACTACTCCTCCTAAACTACTTATAGGATTGCCTTGAAAATATACACACATTCATCCCATGGTCTAGTTGGTCCTAATTGAAAATGGTGATGTTCAGATATACATCCATTATGGCCGCCACAGTAGCCATCTTGAAAATATTGTTATCGCTATACCTCCTCAAGGGATGGTAACATCAACATGCGGTTTTCACTAAAAGATTTTTTATGATGTCTAGTTGGTTCTGAATGAAAATGGTGCCATTTTACATCCAATATGGTCGTCATAGCGGCAATCTTGAAAATCTTGTTATTGCTACACCTTCTATATGGATGGTTATATCAACATCGGGATTTCGCTAAATGACTTATGATGTCAAGTTGGTCCTAAGTGAAAACGGAGACGATCTGATGTCCAATATGGCCGCCACAGCGGCCATCTTGAAAATCTTGCTACTCCTCCTAAATGAGAAGTGATATCAACATGGGGTTTTCACTAAAAGACGTCCTTTGATGTCTAGTTAGTCCTAAATGACAATGGTGCCAGTCTGACATATAATATGGCCACCATGGCAGTCATCTTAAAAATCTTGTTATCACAACTCTACTTGAACAGAAAGTCATATTGACGTACGGGTTTGCACTAGAAGACTTCTTATACTGTCCAGTTGGTCTTAAATAAAAAAAAATGGCGCCGATCTGACATACAATATGGCCGCCTCACCAGCAGTCTTGAAAAAAATCTTGTTATTGCTGCTCCTCCTGAATGGAATGTCGTATGTTGAAAATATTGTTATCTTTACTCCTCTTCAAATGGATAGCTATATCAACATGGGATTTTTACCAATAGACGTCTTATGATACCTAGTTGGTTCTAAATGAAAATGGTGCCAGTCGTGCATCCAATATGGCTGCCACGACGACTGTCTTAAAAATCTTGTTGTCACTACTCCCCCTCAATGGATGATCATTATGACATGGTGTTTTCAGCAAAATACTTCTAACGATGTCTACTTTGTCCTAGATGAAAATGGTGCCAATCTGACATCCAATATTTGCACTACAGCAGCTAATTTGAAAATCTTGTTATCGCTGAAGAATATCAGAGATGGTTTCAACACTCGACAGTTAAAAGGAAGAACTGGTCTTATCTTCAATTCCAGAAAATTCTGTTCTTCCAGTAGAGTGTCAGTCCCTTTTGAGTGACTCTTGTTTGTTTTTTGTAGTTTGGACAGTGACAATGTTATAATTACAGGTTCAAACTGAAACACATGCAAATGACAACAATACCAAACACCGTAATTTCGTATTGTTAATACACACCAGTCCCAAGACTCCACTCCAAGACTCCACTCTGTATTGCACACTATGCCTATTGTACATCCTTTTGTTCCCATTACCAGAGACATTAAAGCAGAACGAATCTATCTTCAGTCCATCTACATTCCTTGGTGTCATTCCGTGGGCCAAACAACTTGAAATATCCTCAGTTAGAACATGAATCAGTCCGCAACAACTGCGAATCTAATCACTACAATAATAATGTACACGCCGGTCATTAATCATACAAAATAGTCCTATTTAACATGACTTTTCAACTCTACCTGACCCTTCACTCGGTTCTAAAGCATGCGTTGAAAGAAAGGAGCAAGTGTCAAATTTCATACACTCGCGAGGTTGAGTAGTTTTGGTGGGCCAAAAAAGCCTGCATCTTTACTAAGAAAGAAAAAGAGAGAAAGCGAGGTTGAAATATATTTAGAAAAGATATGTTAAAAAAGATAGTGTGATTCTCTTTTATTATATATCATGCATATACTGAGTAGTAATAATATGTATTCCAGACAGCCATATTTCATTATTGCATTTACACCCATACCCTACACTGACACGTAATCTTCCACAATGGCTGCTTTTTAAAGAATTTAACTTTATATTTTACAGGATTCATGATGTCATGAAGATTAAAAATCGATTTCGCACTGCCTGAACAGCGGTAGCAAAGCGAAGACTGTTCGTGCATCGTGTGTAATCGATTTTCAAGTTTCATGACTTCACCAATTCTGTAAAATATGAAGTTCAATTCTTATAATTACAAATAGTTATAACAATAATAATGACTCTCAAGTAATAAGTCACAAAACTATATTTGAACCATTGTTTGCAAATATAAAATTGTCAAGGCATACAAGAAGAGCAAACGAATACAGAAGTAATTCCTTTCTGGTGTTATCAACTAATAACTTCTAGTCTTCTGCGTCACATGATGCGATTTTAACCAATCCAAATGCTTCTTACAAAGGTTTTGTAAAAATGTGTAATTATATGTTCTACTTGGTAGTGTCAGAGGTACATCATGACAGCTATATTATCTTATTCTCAATTTCTTTCACTGACCAAAACAATGTCCTAACACAACCGAGTTTCTCAATGCCCAAATGAATTCCCCATATTAAAAGCGTGAACATGACAAAGTGAGAGAGAGAGAGAGAGAGAGAGAGAGAGAGAGAGAGAGAGAGAGAGAAAATAGGTAGATGGATGGATTGATAAAAAAAGGATGCAGGGATTGATAGATAGATACTGGTATTCATACATACATACATACATACATACATACATACATACATACATACATACATACATACATACATACATACATACATACATACATACATACATACATACATACATACATACATACATACATACATACATACATACATACATAAATACATGAATGGATGCATGGGTGGCAGACGGACTGACCTACGTACGTACAAGCATTTCTTCTTCCCTTTACAGCCCAACTTATTAATCCTTAAAATCTTCCTTTTTTATTTTTCTAGGTGCTTTTTTGATCCCCTACCTGGCTACCGTCGTTTTTGCGGGAATACCTATGTACTTTTTGGAGCTGGCGCTCGGACAATGGCTGAGTACTGGTGGAATCGGAGTCTGGAAATTTTCACCCATATTCAAAGGTATTGTCTTAAAAAAAAACACAGACGCAAAATGCTACTGGTCACCCATTAAACTACAAGAATTATTAGCTGATAACATACAGTGTAGTTCACTCATGTTCGTATACTATAAGTTTATAATTCCTGTTGTTAAAACAACGATGATGATGAGGAGGAGGAGAACCAGAAGGAGGAGGCGGAGAAGGAATTTTGAAATAGCCTTGCTATTGCTCAGAGATATTAATAATAACCATAACTATAGTCAATTTGTGAAAAGTAAAACTTTGAGAAATTCAGAAAAGATGGGCTGAAAATTGAATAGACAACATCAACTGCCACTTAGACTTTAAAATGTAAATGACGTTGTGGTTAATCCCTCCTAAATTCGAGATAATCATAAATCATTTATAGCGTTTAACTCATAACTCGTAGCTTCCGCGAAATTCGCATCCTGTCACGGCCCAACGTTGTCTCATTACGAAACAGAAGATCGGTCCATTTAATATATTTAGTTAATTGCAAGTAAAAATATCGCCTAGAAAGTACGTGTCAAGTTTTGTTGCTTCTTCTGAATCCGACAACATTCCATTCCAAAAATACGTATCTTTAAGGCGCTGTGTAGCTAATAAAATAGTGTTAGACTTCGAACTCACCATATAAAAAAATCGAATTAAAATTTGCCAACTTGTACACAATTTTTTTTCTTGTCATATATATACGGGCGAAATCTCTGTTTCCAGTATCTAAATCTTCCGGTTTATTCTGGTCTGATTCTTCGGTCTATCTTAAAATTCTCAAACATTATATTTACAGAATTTCTCAAAATTAATCTTTAAGTCCAAGAAATAATTGTTCATCTTGTATTTAGGATATCAATTTGTTCCAACATGAAAAATGGCACCATGACGGGATTCAATTCAGTTAAAAGATATGAAGGATAAAAACCGAGTGAATAACCTCTTCAAACCAGCAGGTGAATCAAACCGCTTCCAATGTGATGCTCTCGCCTTTCTCCATGCGCCAATGCCACCACAAGTTGATTTTTGCAACTTTTTGTTTTCTCCAGAAACGACTGCTCTTGTTTTTACCTCATTTTTTGTGAAATATAGAAACTGTAAAGCTTGAGCCAGCATCTCTATCACTATATAGCCAGCACATCTACCACTATATAGCAAGCACATCTACCACTAAATAGCGTAAAAAAAATAAAAAACAAAACACCCTCAAATGACAACACAAGATGAGGATGGCACTCTCACAGGTTGAGTATCAGTGATAACACAGGGGAAAACTATGGATATTTTAGTCTTTATTTTCCTTACAGGTGTTGGTTACGCTTCGGCGGTCATGGCCTTCTGGCTGAACTGTTTCTACATCGTGATTCTGGGATGGGTGATCTTCTACATGATTGCTTCCTTCACCAGTATACTCCCCTGGTCCACTTGCGACAACTGGTGGAACACCCCCAATTGTCTGTCCGAGTACAACCGCGACAAGTTACCGTACATGTGTGAAAATGGGACGTACTCGTTCGAAATTGACTTCAACGAGACGGAAGGGTATAATGTCACTACTCATTTGTCCATGTACACGAATTTCTCGTGCAAACAAGTCTATGACGGCATGAAGTACTCGTCGCCAGTCAGAGAGTATTGGGAGTAAGTATTTCCAATATATAAAACATTTAAGTCTTATATATTCGAGTCAATCATGTTTAACATTTAAAAAGTGACATATTCTCATAAATTCATGGGTTCATAATTCATAACCTACTGCAAGTTTGGGTGTCAACTTTGTCTGCGGTGGTGCATATTGCTATAGTGGGATCAAAATATTTGCTTCATGGGATACTCTGTATGATTAGATATAAGAGAAGTCCTTGTCTGATCAACGTAAATTATTTAGATTTTCTAAAGGGGTCTTTTACGTGATAAAATTGTTAAAAATCCAACCCATGTAGCTTCTACTGTATACAGATAATCTAAGTTTGATTTCCAACTTTATCTTCCAACTGTTAACTGAGCTATATTTGATTGTGTAGGTACGAAAAGATACATTTCTTTTGTCACATTTAGGAAAACCTAATTTAGGGGTTAGTCCAGGATGATTAGAAATGGGACAGGGGGTCATTATTCTGGGAAACAATTCCACCCATTGAAACAAAAAATCAGGAGTAAATTTGCGCGGGAAATGTGCACGATTTTGAATCATTTTCATGGGAAAGGGGTCAATTATCGGCCCCCGGGATCCATAAAAATCCATGTAACTTGGTTCTCTCCTACAAGGCCACCTCCTACTGCGGTGAGAGTGCGATGAGAGGGTGGCCTTCCAAGAACAATGGTCTCTCAGGAAGTGAAAAATTTTCACAAGTGCACTACTTTGATACAGTTTGAGGTCGCCTGTTACATTGAAGGGTGTGGGTTTCATTAGAGGAAGATTATTGTATATAAGTGATACAATTAATAAAGAAACAGAAAGAAAAAAGATACTACCAATTATGTTTTGCGTGCAAGACTCACCAAGTGAATGTTGTCGATCAATGTTAATGCTTTACGTCATACCAGTGTATTGAATGTGTAAAAGAGATTTTCTTCACTTTAGTCATAATTAAACAAGTTCAGATGCATGCCCACATCTTTAAAAAAAAAAAACGTTAGTTGGCCGATGACACAATATTCAGGATAATGGGAGTGATACTGTTGCAGAATGCATCCACTTCCTCAAACCAGTGTCGAATGTGAATCAGCTGAAGAGTTTCGCATGGCTCTTGCCATCACTTGGTAATATCTCTGTTCCAGAAAACACGTGTTGCAGATCACTAATGGTATAGACGAGCCTGGGAATATAAGATGGCAGTTGGCCCTTTGCCTTCTTCTTGTCTGGGTCATGTGCTACTTCTGCATCTGGAAGGGCATTAAGTGGACAGGAAAGGTAAAAGAGTAAACCTCTTTCAAATGTAATTTCTCTTGGACAATAGGTTGATTATTGCGGTGACAGAGGTCTCGCTTTACTACATGGAATCCCGGGTTAGATCTATGCCGCAAAGTGGGAAGATAGGAAATCGCTTTCGTGTAGTCCTTTATTTGCTCTACGTTCTCCTGTACCCTTCAAATCACGACTACCCGATGGAACTATTTGTGCCTTCTTTAAACTTAAAAGATAAATTGTCATTGTAGATTTAAATAAGCCTATTAATTTCAAGATCAAGGGGTTAACGGTCAATATCATTGTGAACTACAGAAGAGAAACAGTCAATATCATTGTGAACTACAGAAGAGAAACAGTTCTGCATAGTAACTAAAGTTTCACTAAATATACAGTACCTGTACCATCACTAAACGCCACTGGTAGATCGCTTTCGAAAGTATAAAAACAAGACTGTCAGTATAAGGATAACAGGTTGTTGTCATATAATTCGCCCGATTCACATGCTCTGTGGCAGTTGAGCTGTTTGCGGTTCCATTGTTTCATTGCAGAATGTAATATAACGGACAAAAAAATTCTCTTCTGCAGGTCGTCTACGTTACCGCCATCTTCCCATACATTCTTCTTGTGATCTTGCTCATAAGGGGAGTAACCCTACCGGGCGCAATAGATGGTATCCGGTTCTACGTTCTTCCGGATTTTGAGAAGATACAGAAATCTAGTGTAAGTATTATCATTTTTTGGACAACAAAAAAGCAATAAGTATATGGATTCAAGGACTTGTGTGAATCTATGACAAGTCAGATCATCAGATATTATTAGCTACCTTTACCGTTCTTAAGCTGAAGTTCAAAAATAACCAGGTGAACAATACACCTGAAATCGCCTTTAACAAATGCACGCGAAAAGCATGCGTCTTTCTTCCCTTCTGTGGTGACTTCCCAAGTATATTACATTTATGAGTTTTATATGAACTTCCAAAGGTCGTCTTCATTTATCGCTGAGTACGGTAATACTATTAATAATTGAAATCTTAGTGCTTTAAATATATTTTTTAAATGTTCACATATTCACAGTAATTGATCTTATGAATATAAAAGAAACACAGTAAGGATGAAGATTCTTCTAAACCATTGTAGTAACAACTTAAAAGATT
This sequence comes from Margaritifera margaritifera, assembly GCA_029931535.1. Lineage (NCBI taxonomy): Eukaryota > Metazoa > Mollusca > Bivalvia > Unionida > Margaritiferidae > Margaritifera > Margaritifera margaritifera. The sequence continues at coordinate 3,908,198 of JAQPZY010001647.1, read as the reverse complement.
GTCGTATTTCTTTTTGTCATCATCATGGTCGTGGTCGTCTTCGTAGTCATCATTATTATCGTTTCTGTTGTCATCGTAATTATCAAAGTTATTCATAGATTTAATTTAATCGGTATCTTTTTTTCATTCTAATCGATCTACTAAATGAAAATCTAAGCAAATGCAAATGTTTAATTTAAATTTTTTCTTAAGAGCCTCGGTTTGCATTTTGTCCCCAGGGGACAGAATACGAATCTGATTATGAAAGAACGACGTCACGAAACTGATTAATGCGTATCCCAGAGCATTTTGAACTCGCAAAAAATAAATTGGCCGTCAAAACAGGCCGTTGTCTTTGCCTTGTTTATGCTACACCATTTTCACAAAATTTCATTTCTTCACACGTATGTCGTCTGTTAGAGGTTAAATCTTTAAGGTGAAAAGCGCCAAATACTATGACTTTTTTCGTCTCTTATGATCTACAATAAGATTCTTTTGTCGTGTAGCTGATGATTTATATCGTATCTTCAAGTCAGATCTCTTCCGTACTCGTTAAAATCCATCGTGTTAATGAAGAAAACAAAAATGCCTCAATAAAAAAAAAAAAAAAAAAAAAACACCGAAATTAATTCAGTTTGTTTGCTATGTCATTGTTCTGATAAAAAAACTTGACAATCCTACACTCATATGTATTTTTAGGTACCTTAATTTGCCTTTCTCTGGAAGACATTTCAAGAAAATCTAACCGGCTAAACAATTTCAATTCTATCTAAAAAAAAATCTGATACACATTTATGTTCTCTAAAACTGAGCATTCACTCTGAACGCATAGTCTCTCATTTGAACCCTGTGGCAATATTGCTGAGCTTGATACACACATTATATGGTATATACTGAATGCATTAAAAAAACGTAATCACGTTAATGTAAGCATTCCTGAGTTGTTCTTTAAACAACATATGATCCTATAAGTAAAATGCCGGAATTACCTTATTATTTATAAATTCAACCCCTGTGCAAAAAAATAAACTGTGGAGAGGAACCTTATGGCCCCTAAGGACTCCGTTAGAATTAACAATTTGTCATTTTTCCTATTTTTGCTAATTCTTTTTTATTTCAGCAATAAAAGGTATAAAATTCCGTACTTTTTTATTGTAAGTATTCTTCTTTCCTAGAGATAATATTCTTCTTATTAGAGATAATATTCTTCTTATTAGAGATAATATTCTTCTTATTAGAGATAATATTCTTCTTACTAGAGATAATATTCGCTCAGTCGATTTGGAAAAGTAAATGATAGGTTTGGGCACGATATTTCATGTCACATAATAAAGTGTTCAAATATTTGAAATACGTAATATGAACAGGTTTATGCCTCACTAAGGTAAGGTAAATGTTAGAGTATAACATTATATGGCATGTTTTCAGTGGAAATTTCATGTCCACATACTAAACTAAAAGTGTTTATATATATCTGAAAAGCTAATGTGAACTGGTTTATTCTGAGCTATTGTGCAACAGTACCACAATTTTTCTATGCATATTTGTCCAAATTGGTACTGAAAATATGGACCATTGTTCACGATGACCATGACCGTTTGCCTCCCTTAAAATACGCTAAAGAATATGCGCAAACTCAATCATGACAAGTATAAAAATTTCAAGTCAGAGGCTTGTTATTTATTCTTTGTTGCTGTCGTGTAAAATGTCCCTATCTGAAGTGACCATCTTGGCATATGATTATAATAAAGCACGGCAAGGGTGATTGCACACAACTGTTTTCATATTAACTTTTCAAACTATTACGAATTTTCAGTATTAACTGTTTAAAATTTATCATAAATAACACAAATATTTGAAAAACAATGGCCTAAAGTAGTAAAAGGAATATTTATAATACAATGGCCTTTGGTCCTTGACATTACGCTCCACAGTTTTTATAAAATGTTTCATCTTCACATGTATGTCGTCTGCTTGAGGTTCGATCTTTGAGTAGAAAACTTCCAAATACTGAGATTGTTTTCATCTCTTACGATACACAATACAATTTATCTGTCGGTGTGGCTGATTTGTTTGATCGTACTTTAAAGTCGGATCTATTTCGCAGCCGCTTAAATCCCGCTTGTTAACTTGGAACAATGCTTTAAAAGCCGAAATTCTGTATTTTTGCACTGTCCCTCTTTTGACAGGCGAATTTTCCTACACTAACAATAATATGAAGATTTTCGTCCTTTATTTTAGTCTCTCTACACAAAATATGAAGAAATCTGACCGGCTAAACATTTTTAATTTCATCTAAACATTTAGTACACTCTGTTGTTGTCTAAAACTTCGCATTCAATCTGATCGCATAGATTCGTATTCGAACTCCATTAATCATGCAGAGCTAGATATTCGCACTATTTGGTATCTATTGAATATTTAAGTAAACCTGAATCACGCCAGCGTAAGCATTCCTGGATTATTCTCTAAACAACATATGATCCCATAGGTTAAATATCGGGATTAACGTTTTAATTAGAAATTCAACCCTTTGAAATTACAAAACTGTCGAATGGAGCCTTAGGCTGTCCATAAAATCATCAGATACAGGCAAACAAAATCAGTGGTGGCGCAAGGGTTTCAGGCGCCCGTGGGCAATGTTCTTTAGAGGCGCCCCTACTTTGCCGCAGAGAACAGTTTCTATGTCAGTTGCCAACATGCATCGATTCAGAATTTTTGGCGTTATTTCTTTGTAAAACCATTTAATTTTAAAGAATTAGTTCTAATTGTTCATACATCGCTATGTTATTATGAGTTATACTTTCATTTTACAGTATAGTTTTCAATAATTACTCCATTTATTTTTATTTTTGTTACATTTTTTTAACCAGGTGTGGATTGATGCAGTCACGCAGATTTTCTGGTCGTACGGTCTTGGTCTGGGAAGTCTGGTTGCATTGGGAAGCTATAATAAGTTTCACAATAACGTTTACAAGTAATGCATCTACTTTTCTAATAATGCGTTCATTTCTATCTTGGACATGAAACAAGTTTGATTTTTGATAAGATGCAAAAAAGGAACGAAAAATATCAGTGGTAGTGTGATAGAGTATTCATTTTCAAATTAAATCTTAATTCATCAAATTTACATCATCTCTCGTGCGTCTGTTTCGAATCCATTGTAGTCAAATAGCACAAAACTACTACAGTAATTTTTCAATTTTTTTTTACACATTTTTGAACTTGTTGGACATAGACTTGTTTTGTCAAAACTCTTGTCTGCAAGATTAATCAAAAACTACTTGAGATAGACAAATGGAATTTAGTGGGCATATCTGCATTGACATGTATATGACCAGAATATATTTTCAGGTCATTACTTTCAATTTTATAAAATACATATTTTGCCTTTTTAAACTTGCACTTTCTTTACAAAAAGCTTGTTAGCATAATTAAGAAAAGAAATACTTCCGGTAGACATTCTAATTTAAGAGGCAAAATTTATATGTAAAATTATCTGATTTAGATCTGGCAATTACAGCAATGTTTCAATCTTATGCACATGTTTGACCATTTTGAATTTATATATATATATATATATATATATATATATATATATATATATATATATATATATATATAAACAATCCCCGTTCGCGCAATTATGCAAAAAATCTTGAGATATACGAATTAAATTTGATATACAAATTTGTATTTATATGTAAATGACATAATTAGATTTTCAAGCCATTACAGATATCTGTAAAATGTTTTTACAAATTTTAATCTTGTTGACTTTTTAACAAAACCTTGTTAGCACGATCAAGTAAAATCTACTGTATATAAATGAAAATTGGCAGACAAACTGGTATTTATATGTACATGACCTGATTAGATTTTCAAATTGGCAGACAAACTGGTATTTATATGTACATGATCTGATTAGATTTTCAAATTGGCAACAAACTGGTATTTATATGTACATGACCTGATTAGATTTTCAAATTGGCAGACAAACTGGTATTTATATGTACATGACCTGATTAGATTTTCAAATTGGCAGACAAACTGGTATTTATATGTACATGACCTGATTAGGTTTTCAAATTGGCAGACAAACTGGTATTTATATGTACATGACCTGATTAGATTTTCAAATTGGCAGACAAACTGGTATTTATATGTACATGACCTGATTAGATTTTCATTACTGACAGTTTTCAATTGTTTATACAGTTTTTGAACATTCTGGACTTTTTTTTTTACAAAAACCTTGTCAGCGCGATTAAGAAAGAGTCATTTCAAGCAGACAAATGAAAACTGGTAGTAAATTATTTATGCAGATGACCAGAGACAATTTTCATGCTATTTTATGAATTTTTCAAATATTTCCACATTTTTTAATTTGTTGGACTTGTTTAGTCTGCAGTGAGGCATACCGATTTAACAAACACAATCCAGTTGGATCTTTTACTGACAAATATAAATAAAGAAACTTCTTATTGAACGATCTTCTGTATATTACAATTTTGGACGTTATCAGACGAGATACTTAGTTACATAAAGAAATATATATTTGTGCAGTTTACTGATTGAAAAATGACCAGTAGATATCTTGGAAATTATCTCCAAGAAGATCAACCTTCATAAGAAGAAGATGCAATTTGATCTGCGTAGATTTGGCCATGTACATATGAATACTAAAGTGCTATTAAACTTGTGTGCATTTATAGAGCGAGTTGTGTAGTTTTGTAATTTATTTCAATATCATGATAAGATTTTAAAAAGGGACCATTTTGTGAAAAATAGAGCAAACAACCCTAAATGATATGAGAACACTTTGACGTAGAAATCTCGGAGTTTTCAAATTTTTTTTTTTGTAGTTAAACCATTCTAATTATTTCCAAGTTTATTTTGTAAAAATGAATTTGATGTGAATTTTTGTACAGGTAAATAAATGCAATGACCATTACTACAGTTATTACAATTAATCAACAGATTCTGCAGTATAGGGAACGTGAAAATTGAAATTGCAGTAAAAACATCTCTTTATTTCTTCCATTACTTAAGAATCATTAAAAGCACATGCGAAAAAAAAAGACAACGAAGAGAGAAAAGAGCATCGGAATAATTCACACTGATGATACTAACTTGTCCAATCTATGAACAAGAAAACAAATTACACACAAAAACGCACACATACAGACAGTATTATGTAGATGATACAGATATATAGTTACATGGTGCATACAAAGTGTCTTGATTGACATAGACTGCATATTTCTACCATTAGAATAACTAGAATATTATGGAATACAATTTATTTCAGAGAAAGAGACTTATCAAGGCATAGTGAAAATCGAGTTATTTTAACAACAATAGACTAATCTACACATTCCCTGATGAGACGTAAGAGTTACGTCCCGTTGCAATAGGTCGCACATCGCCGGGTAAAAAACGATCTTCGTTAGATGCGATTTCGGCGATTGCACGCTAAAATAAGCATTATTTTTTTGTTTTGTAAACAATGTCTGTTTACTGTAACATGGCACCAAATTCTTGCATATTTTGTGTATTTCTAATTTTGCTGACACATCTGGTTGAGAGTAATGTTTTCCCCAATGACATCAGATCTATTGCAAAGGAACGTAACACTTACGTTGCCTCAGAAAATGCGTTGATTGAAATATGGTACAAGATCTTATAAGAATGAATAAATCTCTTTTCCAATGCATGAAAGAATCAGAAATCTAAGGATACGACTTGATATCACATTTTAGTCTGATAACCATTTGATTGGACGATTTTCTTTTTGTCAGGGACGCAGTCTTGGTATCGATACTCAACAGTTCCACTAGCATGTTTGCTGGATTTGTAATATTCTCTGTCATAGGATTCATGGCCAATCAGCAGCAAATTCCGGTCAGCCAAGTGGCTGCATCAGGCACGTATTACACACGTTTACCCATTCGTTAAGCATACCATAGCACGTATTACACACTTTTACCCATTCGTTAAGCATACCATGGCACGTATTACACACGTTTGCTCTACAAGAATATATTATATAATCTGATTGACATGAATAAATTAGACGTCAGTGATAAACAAACAAATAATTGTTTTTTTTTTTATGGGGGTCTTTCCTTGAAGTAATTAGCTCAAGGAATCCATGTTTACTTTACATCTATTATTTAGGAAGACTATAAAGGCAGGAACATTCATCAATAACGAATCCTTGGCCAGATTTTGTGCTCTGTTGATTGCAGTAATGACGTTTTCCTGATTCTGGTATATTGAAGGCTAGTGTAATAACGTCTGTCTGCCTCTCTCTGTCTCTGTCTGTCTGTATGTCTCTCTCTCTCTCTCTCTCTCTCTCTCTCTCTCTCTCTCTCTCTCTCTCTCTCTCTCTCTCTCTCATAATTCCCACAGCCTGACTGTGTCATGCGGTTTTCTTACAGGTCCCGGTCTATCATTTCTGGCCTACCCGAGCGCTGTTATACAACTCCCGATCTCTCCGCTGTGGGCGTTTCTCTTCTTCCTGATGATGCTGATGCTTGGACTTGATAGCCAGGTCTGCATGCAACCACACTCACCCACATTCACACACAGAGACAGAGACAGAATATAAATTTTCTTAATTGAAATGCTCTCCAAAGCTCAAACTTGTTTTTCATAAAAGATAGGAAACGAGACGTATTGCGTCACTTTGAAAACAGTGACGATGCTTCTACCCACGATGGTTTTGATATAAAATGCCTGCTTCCAAGACGATGCTTCTACCCACGATGGTTTTGATATAAAATGCCTGCTTCCAAGACGATGCTTCTACCCACGATGGTTTTGATATAAAATGCCTGCTTCCAAAATGCAGAGTCTGTATCTTTCAAACTTTAAGATTTTCTTCTAAAATTAACAAAGAAAAAAAAGGAAGTTAGAGATTATAACATTAATTACGAACTAAATTTTTGTTATTCGAACTTGTACACTTTCTCATCAAAAGTATGGTATGATTGTTATTAGTCGGGACGGCAAACGTATATCCTCAGCTGTCTCTACAATGTTGCCGATCTCTGAAGAGTTCATTACGCTCTGCTACATCTACCTATGTCAACGTCTAACGGACCGTGTGTAGTCTGAGTCTCTGACGCCACTCCGCTTATGGGTGACGTCAGAACCTATTGAAAACAGATCACTTAAAGACAGCTTTAACGTTCCATACATGACTATTCTTGAAGGAGGAATTATAAAGTTACAGACATATTACTTAATCATATTCAGTAAGCAATTTTCTTTTCATCAGGTATAAATTACAATTCTCAATGCTAAAGAATTTCCTTGGCGAATAAATGGCCTTGAGCAAATACGGTACTCAGGTAGAGATGTTTAAAATAAAAATGTTGAGACTTCTACTGACGGATGTCTCCATCATCTGTCAATTATAAACAATAGATCCGACAAGCGTATAGTACAGGCCTTTAAACATGCGATGGGATAGCGCTAGATCGTTTATTTTAAGTCTCTTATCAAATAAAATGGCGGATGGTCAGATGGTTTCTTCTCGAGCTGAACATAATGTAGAATCTGTGTAGTGTCTCAGATAATATTGTGAGGTCTAGTAACTGATATCCGTGTGGATAATTTGTGGAGATCAGTTTTGTTTACATAATCTGATGATAAAGCTGTCGACTCCTTGCAATACAGTCATCATTCAACAATCATCAGCACGTACACCTTTTTTTTACCAAGCTGACCAGTGCATGTCCAGTAACTGGGTCACGCACACACGTTTATCGTAATATACTGTATAGTGTTCAGCAGAAAGTTATGCGTAATTAGTATGTGTGCAATGTCTTCCCTTTTATCGATTTAACATGAAAAAGAATAAAATCAATAGTGAATCTCAACGAGCGAAAATGTCAGAATTCTCTGGAACCTCTGAAAATTTCGAATCACAAGCGACGGGTTCAGCATTAACTCAAATTGTTATAACACTAAGGCACGAAGGACTTCAGAAAATCTCCGAGTTGCTGCAGGAGACATTCCGCACACAGCAACAGAACATGATAATCAAAGAACGATAAACTCAGAGATAACGTTCGGAAACTCCAAATTACGACGGTTAAGGCAGAGCAGTACAGTCGCCAAAACTGTCTCCGGATCACGGGTGTCTCGGAAAGCCATGACGAGGACACTGATAAATATGTACTGAACAAGTCTAAATCCCTTGGCTTAGATTTTGACATAAAGGACATTGACCGATCGCACAGAGTCAAACGTAAGGAGCAGTCACACAAACCCAGGGATATCATTATCAAATTGTACACCTATTGTACCCATCAAAAACTGTATACAGCCCAGGCGCAGATCAAGGATGAGGGTTTCGGTGGAATCTTTATTAATGTGGATCGAACCACCATGAAGTAAGCTGCTTTCAAAGCCAGGAAGCTAGTGAAATCGATGCGCCTAGCTAACTCCTGGACATCTGATTGGATCATCTTGATTAAAGACCTATATTTAAAAATCCACTGTATCAGTTCTGATGAGGACCTGGGGGAACTTGTACCTGGTGTAGATTTGGATTCGCTTATCAAAGCTTCAGAATCTCATACGTCTATTTCTGAGGGAGAACTAGAACTCCAATTCATCACGCATAAGAACCACAATTCATCCTAACATAATTATTTTGTTGTCCTACCTGTCCTTTTTATAGGTTTCGTTACACTGTTCTTTACTTTAGTTTGCTGATTTTGTAATACTGCAACCCGTGCCCTTTCGCCCTACTGACATTTTTTTCTTTCTTTCTCTTAGATATTCAATTATTACTCAGTATTATATTATCGTACATGTTCATAGTTTCTTTCGGCTCTTGTTAACTTCACATAGTACACCATTCTGCACAGTGTTAGAGAGGCATGTTTATAAATTAGTGCTACAAAATTTCATATCTGCTATAAGTTTAACACCCGTGAGAGGAGACATGGTTGATAAATACTATATTTATGTAACCTCAGTAGCTACATATTGAGAAGTAATAAATATCACTATCCCTAAATACTGAATATAATTATCCCCTGAATACTGAATATCATTATCTCCTGAATACTGAATATAATTATCCCCTAAATACTGAATATCATTATCTCCTGAATACTGAATATCATTATTTCCTGAATACTGAATATAATTATCCCCTGAATACTGAATATCATTATCTCCTGAATACTGAATATAATTATCTCCTGAATACTGAATATAATTATCCCCTGAATACTGAATATCATTATCTCCTGAATACTGAATATAATTATCTCCTGAATACTGAATATAATTATCCCCTGAATACTGAATATCATTATCTCCTGAATACTGAATATCATTATCTCCTGAATACTGAATACTATTATGTCATGAATACTGAATACCATTATCTCCTGAATACTGAATATAATTATCCCTTAAATACTGAATATCATTGTCTCCTGAATACTGAATATCATTATCTCCTGAATACTGAATACCATTATCTTCTGAATACTGAATACCATTATCTCCTGAATACTGAATATAATTATCCCCTAAATACTGAATATCATTATCTCCTGAATACTGAATAGCATTATCTCCTGAATACTGAATACCATTATCTCCTGAATACTGAATATAATTATCCCCTAAATACTGAATATCATTATGCTCTTGATAATTTACACAGAAATTGATAGTGAATGCTTGGACATATTATACCATTTTCTTCTACTTTTTAAAATTTGAAAATATGTTTCATGAATGCTTGGTCACTCTTAGTAATTATAAATGTTTACTAAATTCACATTTCTGCTCTCCAGATATCACTTGAGTGTAGTACAATCAGGTATTTAATATTAGGTATTCGCAGGAATGTCTGCGAACATGTATGATATTATTGTTTGTGGCAAGTAAATTCTAAATTGAATCTTTGTTTATGACTACTCGCTTGTTCCTAGTTGATAATATCAGACTTCTTTTTACCACAAAAACCTTTTGTACATATCTTTGCATTAAGACCCCATTGGAAATAAAAATGCGATCACCAATTATACGTAGTTTATATCACAACGCTATTATGCAAATTTCTGTAAACATTTAAGATCCTCGCACTTTGATCACAACTTAAGCATGAAATACCTTTCTCTAGACATGGTTTCTTATTCATAATTATATCTCTTTTGCATCATTTGTTTTTTCTTTTTACTTCTGTTTACTTTTCATCCTTCCTGTGTTTCTCTTCCTTGTGGAGAGAAATCAGGCGGGTATGTGATGACACTGGTATCACTCATCAAAGTATATTTTTTAATATAGGTTTGATATGACGCATCTTCATGGTGACAGCTCGTTTGTTTCTTCTTTGACTTATGACAAGTACATGACATTTTGTAGAAGGATCCCTGTGGCCATCATGAGGTTCTATTGGCCTAATTTAAAGTGTTTGCTTCTGCTTCGTGTTTGGATTATGTTCATGATCCAAAGATCATGACAGATGCAACGATAGTAGTACATCTATATATTGTTTGAAGTGCGCATGTCCTCACTGATTTCATAAAGGAACAACTTGATGGGTTACTCTAGACGCGCTCTAGCAAACAAGTCATATTTTCTCGAGCGTTTTCTATTTACCTTATGTCAGGACGACTACGTGGTTGCTGAACTTACTCCTAATCTGGGACCAAACTCTACAGCCTCCTTTAGAAGTTCCTCATACGATACATCTAGCTCGTCAGTTTCTTATCTACTTGACTTTTCACACCAGTTTTAGCTCTACTGGTCATATACCAGAGGAGCTTATGGGATGATCTGTTGTCCGTCGTCCGTCCGTTATCGCTACTCCTCCTAAGCGACTTGTAGGATTACTTGTAACATTAATATGGCCACCATGGCGGCCAGCTTGAAAATATTATTATCGCTACTCTTCCTGAATGGATGGTCATATCGGCATGGGGTTTTCACCAAAAGACCTTTAATGATTTCTAGTGAGTCCTATATGAAAATCGCGCCAGTCCAATATCCAATATGGCAGTCATCTTGAAAAATCGTTTCCGATTATTCATCCTAAACAGAATGTCATATCGACTTGGGGTTTTCACCAGAAGACGTCTTATGATGCCTAGTTGGTCCTAAATGAGAAGTGTTTCGAATACATTCAGTATGGTCGCCACAGCGGCTAATTTGAAAATCTTGTTGTCGCTGAAGAATATCAGTGATGGTTCAACACTCTGCAGTTAAAACGAAGAAATGATCTTATCTTGGATTCCTGGAAATTCTTTTCAAACTGTGGAGCGTCAGTCCCTTTGAGGGACTCTTGTTTCAATGCACACTACAATGTTCAAAATATTGTGTCCAAATTAGATACATTGTATGCAAAATTGTAGGAATTTGATATATTGGCTTTCGTTGAAACTTGAGTCAATGAGTAGATTTCTTCTGATGACCTTTCCCTACAATCTTACCACAACCCCATTAGGAAAGATACTGTAGGCAATACCAATGGTGGTGTCATAATGTCATAAAGATACTGTAGGCAATACCAATGGTGGTGTCATAATGTCATAAAGATACTGTAGGCAATACCAATGGTGGTGTCATAATGTCATAAAGATACTGTAGGCAATACCAATGGTGGTGTCATAATGTATGTGAATTAGCCGCTTCATTTCCAGAGGTGACAGGATCTTGAACTAACTGTTTAAAGTGCCTATGGATTGAACTTTCACTTAGACATAGACATGTCCTGGTAGGCTCATTCCAAATGCAAATCACTTGTATACTTCAGTCATAGAAGACTCCATACATCTTGCTGTTGAAACGGGTATTAGAGACATAAATGTAACAGGTGACTTAAACTTCAATATACTAAATCCATTGTAAGGTACAAAAAAAAAAATCAGTGACAGTGTGATGAACTTTCCTCTCACCAATGCATTAATCAGCTGACTAATTTCTTTGAAAACGCTTCAACGTTGCCAGATCTATTACTTGTAATGAACAATGACAGTTTAATTCTCAGCGGCGTTGGTGATACTTTCTTACAAAACGATATCAGAAGTCATTGCCCTATTTATGGATATCCAACTACAGAAAACAAAAAAGCAAATAGTTTCCAAAGCGTATAAGGATATTTTTGAGACACAAAGTATCCACTACCGACTGGGATTGTTTGAAATGTGACAATATTGACAATATCCCCTCCCCCCCCTAAAATTACTGACCAGATAATCTTTATATCCGAGCAATGTATTCCGACCACAACTATTAAAATGTAACCATCAGAACATTCATGGATCACAACAGCAATCAACAGGTCAACACACACACGTAGGAGAGCTTATCGAAAAGCTAAGCCATTTAACATACCCTCTCATCTGGACTAAATTTAATTCCATACGAAACAAAACAATGTCTATAATTAGTGAAGCCAAAAAGCTACATATTGACATAGTAGCATAAAAGCTGAAATCTAGCATTACATCTTCTAAAGATTGGTTGTCAGCCCTTAAGGCGTTCGTCAGTCCTCACAGTACAGATTCTATTCCATACCACGGTTCAATAATCACCGAAGAAGTTGACAAAGCTGAAGCATTTAATGATTTTAAAAAAATAACTTGATAAAACAAATTTTAATCTTCCAGATATACCTTTATATACGGATATAACATTTAGTTCTACTAACGCCAGACGAAGTACAAACGGTTCTCAAAATCGTTCCTGTTGGTAAGGCTTCTGGTCCCAGTGATGCAAATAACCGTATTCTGCGTAAGCTGAAATATGAATTCTCACATCCACTTTGTTTACTTTTAAACCAATCTCTTAGAGAAGCCACCTTTCCAAACTCTTGGAAAGAATCAAACGTTTGTCCAGTTTTAAAGAAGGGGAACCCTTCTGGGAAAGTTTTCGAAAGACTGGGTTTTAAACACGTATTTAATTACTTTCGTGAAAAGAAAATGTTTACACCATCCTAGTTTGGTTTTGTTCCAGGCGATTCACAGTTAATCAATCAACATATCTCAGTGACACCTTTTACCAAGCAGTTGATTCCTGTAAGGAAATTAGATTTGTGTTGGCGATAAAATTGAAGCTTTTGCTTCAAAGACTCGTCCATAAATTGAAAACCACTTCCATCACAGGGTGCCTTTTAAAATGGTTGTATAGCTGTCTTAAAAAAGGAAACAACGAGTGATACTTTCCAGGACGGTTTTCAGACCTTGCAGTGTATTAGAACTGGTGTGGTCCAAGGATCTGCTTTAGGACCCTTACTATCTTTAATGATATCGTACATGATATGCACTCCAATATAAGTTTATTTGCAGATGATACAAGTCTTTTTCTAATCGTAAATAATCCCATCGTAACCGCTCAAAACCTCAACTCTGACTAAGAAAAAATATTCAATGGTCAAATAATTGTATTGTATCCTTTAATCCTTTTAAAATTGAATGCTTGACAATTTCTAAGAAAATTAATAAGCCCTTCCATCCACCACTATAGAGTTGAGGGAGTTGATTCACAAACATCTCTCGAACGACTGCTCATGGCATAAACGTATAGAACATATAAGGGAAAAGGCATGGTCAAGAATTAATGCAATGCGCAGACTGACAATTTAACTTAACAGAAAATCTTTCGAAATTTTATATATTCTTACAAAATGAGGCAGCTGGAATCATGACTGGTGCAACAAATTAGTGCCTATTGAAGCTTTACATCAAGAAATAGGATGTAAACGTTTGATTCCAGATGACAAAAACACAAGCTTACACTTCTATACAAAATGACAACTGACCCAAGCCCTCTCTATCTCATATCTGATTCCAACAGCTGTTAGTGATATTACTAGCTAATAGTTATGTAATGTAAACAACTTCCAGTCAATACAAGCTAGAACAAGTCTTTACTACAGCTCGGTTCTTCCAGTCAATACAAGCTAGAACAAGTCTTTACTACAGCTCGGTTCTTCCAGTCAATACAAGCTAGAACAAGTCTTTACTACAGCTCGGTTCTTCCAGTCAATACAAGCTAGAACAAGTCTTTACTACAGCTCGGTTCTTCCTTCAGTCATTCGAAAATGGAACATACGATATGTCGAGACTCAAAGCGACTCGCTTAACAACTTCAGAACGGCATTCAATACTTGTGACACTCATGTTCACATACTATCTATCGAGACTCAAATCGACTCGCTTAACAACTTCAGAACGGCATTCAATACTTGTGACACTCATGTTCACATACGATTTTATTAGTGTAGGGGGAAATTTAAAATTCCTCATGCTCGACTTGGGAAAAATCACAGTTCGCTTAATCAACAGTTACTTAGAAAGAATATAATTTAATCACTTCTTTGTAGATGTGGACTTGTAGAAAGTACACAACACTTCTTTTTTTCTTGAGAGTATTACAGAGAACAACGTACCGAATTGTTCCAATCCCTTATGCCATATGGTATGGTAATTTAGCTGTAAATATTTGTATGTATGTGATTTAACGCTCCTCTATGAAGTAAACATTCGTATTTTAATGCCGTTAAAAAAAATATATTTACTTAAGCGCACCTTTGATTGACACGCGTGCACCTTTACTGGTCATGACCATCTATATTCTTTTTTTCTTCCTCAAAATGATTGGCCATCGCTTCTACAACGACTCGCTCGATAAGGAAGCACTATTCACTTTTCTGTATCTTTTTTTTTCTTCCTTCCTTATTTTCTCAACTTGTTACACAATTCTCTTCAAATATTCTTTAGCAGTTTCTCCTTTTATCATCTTTATTTTCTTTATTCTCATTTTGTATCAGCTCCTTGTTGTTCATCTTAGTGTTTAATATTTCCTTTGGTTAAATGGTATCGTTTAATTAAGGAAATCTTCATCTTGACTATTCAACAATTGAAATTGTTGTCATCATACTTCAATATCATTCACCATATATTCACATATATTTAAAAAATTTGCGTCGTCAAAGGAGATAAACATTATAAGCCACTGACTTTTAATCATTTAACTTCTATATTATAGATCTTGTAATTTCCATCTACAAAGGTATGGAATAAAATATGCTTAAACTAAGCCTCTTATAAATATTTCTTTTTTTTTCGACTTATTGTTCCATTATATATATATATATATATATATATATATATATATATATATATATATATATATATATATATATATATATATATATATATACATATATATATATAATTCATGTACAGCACTTCTGGAAGCTAGTATTGCCTACTCTGACAGCATTCATTTTCACTATTTTAATAACTGCTAAAGTTAGTATGCCTTGGACTAGTTCAGGTTTGTTTCTCAAGCACATGAAAGCAGCCATTTGGATCCGCTGTCTCCTTTAAACAACGCATTGTTTCCCTAATACCACATATAAAGAGATTTTAGTCACAGTATATGAAATTAGCATAGAGGTATGCCAACATTCTCTCCGTTATGCTAGTTGCAAATGCAAACAACTTCACTTTTTACCTGTCCCCCTTTCAGAAGTACTTAATAACCTAAGCTAACTACCATATGGACCTTATCATAATTAATTACATTATTTACATGTACACAACGGTTATAAATTTCATAACCTAGCTTAGAATATAGTAATAATATTTATGACTAAATCAGTACAACTTATATCAACGACGTAACAGTTAGCGAAAGAGATGCATACAACTTGTGCTATCCCAATGCACAATAATATCGTGGATCTAAGTGTGGATCTAAGTGTAAATATCATTAAGGGATGGTGGACAATAACAAAGACATTAGGTAATCGTTATATGCAGGTTAAAATTTAAAGATGTTGATTTTCTTATTTCACTGTGAGTGGTTTTTTATAATAATAATAATAATAATAATAATAATAATAATAATAATAATAATAATAATAATAAAAGCAATAATCGTTTTTACTGAGGAAAATATATTGGCAAAAATTTATGTAAAGCAATAGCTCATTCCATTTTATGCTAATATTTACAAACATTCCATTCATTCTCCAATCTAGTGAGAGAAAAAAAGCTGTCTTGATACGAACGATTTCTTAGTCCCCCCCCCCTTAGTCATCAAAACGGCTATATGGCACTCAAATAAATAATATATATATATATATATATATATATATATATATATATATATATATATATATATATGAGAGAGAGAGAGAGAGAGAGAGAGAGAGAGAGAGAGAGAGAGAGAGAGAGAGAGAGAGAGAGAGAGAGAGAGAGAGACCTATCAACCATTTTAATCCATGCTGGATGCAAGTGTCGAATGCTTGCTGCTGATGTTTAGACACTTCAAACAAAATTAAGCACCCATTGTCTTCTGATACACATCAATTTTTTTTTTACTTCAAATGTCAAATGTCAATCCACGTGAGATTGTGAGCAAAGTCCCTCCGAATCCTACCATTTGAGTGAGGTCAGAACATGGATCTATGGACTAATACAGCACGATTCATCAAGCTCGTAAAGAATATAGACTATATTAGGCCCATAGAACCACTTACTAACCTATCTTTGTATTATATATTTATTATGCAGATAAATGAATAAGAACGTTGAATAAATAAATTGCTCAAAAAATTTGGAACTTTAATCCGATTTGGGATCCAATTAAATGAGCAAAATGTTATTTTTAGGTTTCAAGAGTCTAAACTTTATCAAACATATGCAGTCGATGTAGTCTCGTTCATATAATGCATTTATGGTATGAAGCAAATTTGTTTGGCTTGTCCAATTTCTTAAGTAACAAATATGAAAGTAGAATTAGGATATTATTCTTCAATCTTCGTACTGATGGAAATTTAGGTAGCTATATACATAGAAAGAAAGAAAGACTTGTATTTTCTTATCTGCAGTTTGTAACGATGGAAGGATTCTTTACCGCTTTGATTGACGAGTTTCCAGGATTGCTGAGGAGACGGCGAGAAATTTTCATTGGTATCGTCTGCTTCATCTCCTATTTAATTGGACTGTCATGCGTCACTGAGGTGAGCCCTTCGTTTTGATTTTATTTTATTTTTACTTTATAACATTTTGATGCATGTATGCTGGTTCTTGCCTCCCTGCTCTTTCCAAAGCTTATTAAATATTCCTGGTACGCGATGGGATTTGTTTTGCCTTTTTTTTTTTTTTTTTTTTAATGCCAGATACGTTCACTCAGACCAAAAGAGATATAAACTTCGTACCTTAAAAATGAATAGGATACATTCCTGACTTTCAAGAGATTTAAAGAATGTACCTGTCGACTCTGCTCCTTTAACTAGTTAGCGTATCAATTCCTGTAAAACCCATTTAGTTTGTATTAAACGTATAACGCAAAATATTCACTCACGTTTATGTCATCTTTATATCGAATGTAAAATGGATCTGCATGCGAAATGTATGAATTCAGAGGTACAATTTTGCGCCGTAGAAGAGTTTATATTCGCTGTCCTTTTTCAGGGCGGAATGTACGTATTTCAAATTTGTGATTTCTACGCCGCAAGTGGACCGGGTCTTCTTACGCTCATCTTCTTTGAATGCATTGCCGTTTCATGGGGATATGGTAAGACAAACCTGTACTACATCCCTCATCCCATCAAACAAAACCCACTGTTTCTTTTTGCTTTTAAGATAATAATGGATTTGATACGTGACTTTTACATACGGGCTAAAGCTTTGTCCCCCGTTGGTTGAAATATTTGGTTTACTCGGTTATCATCGTTCATCCCGCCTTAAAATTCTAAGTGCAACAATGATAGAATTAATCTTCTCAAAATTAATGTGGGACTATCTCGGGGATCAATATTAACGTGCAGGATGTGATGTATATTAGGTACTAAGGTTTAAATAGGACGCTAGAAGAATTTAAGTTATTATCAAAATCAAAGAACTAATAATAACGAACATCGAGTAAATCAACTTTTCAAATGAGCAAGACAAGTCCAAAATTGGCTTCTGATTGGTTGAATGCCAGTATGGACGAAATAGTGATATTATGCGTTAATTTATTGTAACTTATACTACTGTTCTTTTCAAAGTAGCAAATCAAGGTATCAGACCAGCGACCAAAAACATGGTCATTTTAAATATGCACGTTGCACTAGTTGTAACTATTTACTCGCTGCAAGTTCACCGGTAGATCCATTGCAGAACACCAGCAAGTTATGAAAATGTTTGCATCTTTCACGGATTCAAAAAGAAAAATAGATGGAAACAAAGATTTTTTTGCAACACTTTTACAAGAAGTTGTGAAGGTTTCCTGCAGAAGAACAACACCTCGGCCCTAATGCCCAAGTTTAAATTCAAAGTTCTTCTAGGCGAAGAACTCTTTGCTGCAGATGCAATTATGAAAATGTTAAACTTTGGAGTATGCAGTGTTTCATCTGCCTGAGATCACTTACAAAGTGCCGCTTCCATCATTTCTTGCCTAGTGAATACTGGCAGTACAGCCAAAGCCGAAATGATACAAACAATCATTGCCAAACGCACTGAAAGTATTAAAATACATGTAGGAATTTGTTATTGATTCACCATATATTCGCAATGTTAATCCGGTACCGTATTTGAACTATTGCATCTGAACATCTGTAACTGTCGATTGCCTGCCTGCACTTTGATATTATGACATGGCCAGACATTGATCGTTCGCATGACTTCGACTTGAGACTATAGCAACACGGTCGCGGTGTATTATAATGAAATGTTCTCAGATTTATTGGTTTGAATGACAGACATGCGGAGTGTTTTTAGATACGCACTGCATAGCTGCGATATTGCCAGTATGAAAAATATAGCATTGCCTGTATTATTATTATTATTATTATTATTATTATTATTATTATTATTATTGTTATCAAAAAAGCTTATCATATCTTTGGCAGGTGTGAATAGGTTCTACGAAAACATGCGTAGTATGTTCGGATTCTACCCCAGCTTTTTCTGGAAGATAACTTGGTGCGTAACAACGCCAGGCATTTGCGTTGTGAGTATAATTTCTACTACACCAGTCCTTATTTATGTACTCCGTAGTTTTTTTTTTTCTTCTTTTCTTTTTTTTTCTTTTGTTTCTTCCCTTTTTTTAAACTGAAATTTTCATAGCATTTCACCGTCCTTTTATTATAACGGGATTAATTCTTCACAAAACTTATTATATTTAGGATGAGGGGGATGAGGAGGGAGGTTGGCAACTGACAACAAGATTGTTCTTTGTAGCAAAGTAGGGGCGTCACAAGAGAACATTGCCCCCGGGCGCCTCGAACCTTCGCGCCGCACTGGTATGTACCGTGTGACCGTGTGAAGAGAGGTGCGTTTCGGCGGTCGGACCAAGTTAGTCTCTTTTGACCGAGATCTAGGGACAAAGAAACTGGTTCACCGGTGAAGAAATATTTGTACTTCATTTATACATTTGCCAGTTTTTTCTTACGTCATGAACTCTAATGCTGAATAACTATGTTTATTAAAGACTAATATTTTGCTTCAACGATATATTCCGGGTTTGTTTCTCGATAAGCTTATCTGTTTGTCGGTAATGGCACATG
The DNA here is from genome assembly GCA_029931535.1 of Margaritifera margaritifera. Lineage (NCBI taxonomy): Eukaryota > Metazoa > Mollusca > Bivalvia > Unionida > Margaritiferidae > Margaritifera > Margaritifera margaritifera. The sequence continues at coordinate 3,888,676 of JAQPZY010001647.1, read as the reverse complement.
AATAAGTTCCCGCTTCTTTTCTTCATAGATTTCTAAAGCAAACGATAAATTTGGAAACGTTTATCATTTTGACAAATTTAATTAAAATTTTTACCTGCTCGTCTTTTATGTGCGATACTGAAACAATTGTAGAAAAACAAATGTTTTGGTAGGCGTTTGATAAGACATTTAGATGCAGCAGTGCAATATACGAACCTTAAAATTCTGTATTATTCAGCTTCCCTAGGCATTCAGTGTTAAGAATCTTTTATTAAATTTGTTATTTTTATACAATTTCTGATGTTTTTTTTTTCATTTTTGTTTTTAAAAAAAAACGTATTAGGTGGGGTATAAGGTACAAATAGAAACTTTGTTTAGTCAATTAGGATGTTTTCATCTTCCATTGGATAGACTCTGTGAAAAAAATCTCCTTTTGGCTTAAAAAAAAAAAAAAAAAAAAAAAACACGAAGAGAAAAAAGGTGCACAAAGAGCATTTATAATATACTTTTAAATGATTTCAGAGTAAACACAAATAAAGTCAACCGGGCTGGTCTATCATTGGAGACTCACACCTCTCATATGGAACAAATCGCGGACATGCGGTGGTATTGTGCCGAATGTGTATAGGACACGACTCATGCGTACCTCCTGAAAATTATTAATAATAATAATAATAATGTCTTTATTTTAGAGGATAACATATTTAGAATAAAGCTACATACGTATATATATCAGTTAAAACTAGTAATCCTATTTAAAACGCTGACAACAATGAAAGATATCATTAATTTAAAACAATAAAAGAGGAAAATATGTGTACAAAATAAAACTGGAATATAAGTCTGGATATTATTAGCGGCAAGCCAAAACGTAGTCATTATATAAGGACTTTACAGTGAGAAGTTGAATTTCTAATTTCAATACGAATGGTATTCCATAATTTTGAACCCTACACAGCGAGAGATTTATTGAAATAGGAAGAGCGAGATCGTGGAATGAAAAGATATTGTTTGGATAAAGAACGAAGGTCACGATCGCATATATTAGCGGTTTGGTGAGATAAGACAGATAATCAGGTACAAGGCCATTGACCATTTTGACCATCATGCGATCTTCTGCAATGTAACACTTTCACAAAATGCTAACCATAATTTAATATCGAAAACATTTCAGACGACGGTGTGAAAGTATTAGTTTTTAGAATTGTTTGGGTAATTTAGTAATCTTGTCAGTTTGAGTGGTACTCCAGTCGCTGCACTGAAGAGTGAACTTCGACATGAGTGCACACCCTGCCTGTATCCACGAACAGTGGAACACATTCGTGTCGAGTATATCGACTTACACCCTGTGCGACAGAATTTTTTTGTATGTTTTTATGTGAACTCAATTAAGAAACTTTATGTTGATATACCACCAGAGAAAATCTTCTACTTTTTGAGGGAATACGATTTATATTAAAAACAAATTGACGCTATATTTTTAGGTTTTGTATCTTTTACCATTATCTTTTATTTTATGTACCTTTCACATTATTTTATTCTGTTCCGTCTTTCTTTTATTTTGTAGTACTTCATGTTTACGCTTCTTTGCAAGAGTTTATCTACCAAATGTTATTAATTTTTTTTGCAGTTATTTATATTTTCATATACATATATATATATATATATATATATATATATATATATATATATATATATATATATATATATATATATATATATATATATATATATATATATATATTAGTCACCGGCCACCTTATTGGATGGTCTGTTGTCCGTCGGCCGTCGTCTATCGTCTGTCCGTCCGTTAGCACAAGTTTGTTATCACTACTACTCCTAAACTACTTCGAGGATTACCATAAATCTTTACACACACATTCATCCCTTGGTCTAGTTGGTTCTAAATACAAATGGTGCTGCTCGGACATCCAATATGACCGCCAACGTGGCAATCTTGAAAATCTTTTGTTATCGCTACTCCTCCTGAATGGATGCTGATCTCAACATGGGGTTTTCACTAAAAGACTTCTTATGATGTATATTTGGTCGTAAATGAAAATGGTGCCTATCTGACGTAAAATATGGCCGCCACGGCAACCATCTTGAAATAATTGTTATCGCTAATTCTCCTACATGGATAGTCAAATCAACATGGGGTTTTCACTGAAAGACTTCTTATGAGGTCTAGTTGGTTCTAAATGAAAATGGTATCAATCTGACGTCCAGTGTGACCGCCACAGCAGCCGTCTTCAAAATCTTGTTATTGTTACTCCTCCTGAATGGATGGTCATATCAGCATGGGGTTTCACTAAAAGACTTCTTATGATGTCTAGCTGGTTCTGGATAGAAATGGTGCCGATCTCACATCCAATATGACCGCAGTGACAGCCATCTTAAAAATATTGTTATCACATCTCTGCTTGAACAGAAAGTCATATTGACATGGGGTTTTCACCAGAGGACTTCGTATGATGTCCAGTTGGTCTTAAATACAAATGGTGCCGATCTGCCGTCCAATATGACCACCCATCAGTCATCTTGAAAATCTTGTTATTGCTACGCCTCCTGAATGGAAAGTCATATCTTGAAAATATTGTTACCTCTACTCCTCTCCAAATGGATGGCTATATCAACATGGGGTTTTCACAACTAGACTTCTTATAATACCTAGATGGTCCTAAATGAAAATGGTGCCAGTCGTACATCCAATATGGCTTCCACGACGATTGTTTTAAAAATCTTGTTGTCACTACTGCCTCTTAATGAATGATCATTATGGCATGGGTTTTCACCAAAAGACTTTTAATGATGTCTACTTTGTCCTGAATGAAAAATGCACCAAGGTGACATCTAATATGTGCACCAGAGCAGCTAATTTGAAAATCATGTTATCGCTGAAGAATATCAGAGATGGTTTCAACACTCGACAGTTAAAAGGAAGAAATGGTCTTATCTTGAATTCCTGGAAATTCTAATGTTAGACCAAGCATGATGAAATTAATTATTCTTCTGAGATATTAATATTAGAGATATATTGAATAATAAAATATTGGAGCAGCTCATAACTCTAATAAATAAATACTAATCCAACTTGATTTGTAATATCTACAGTATTTTCAGAAAATGAAGGTTATTATTGACGTTCTTGTGACATTGTTCAGAAGAGGGAACATGCTTTCGGCCACATGCCGGCCACCTTGACAGACATGAATCCATAACAGAGGAAAACTCTCTTGTTAGAACGATGACCTCTTTCTATTCGTGACAAATTTCGTTGTAAATGGGAGCAATGACCCAAAGTGAAACACGTCAATGTTGACAATCGCTCAAATGGACCCCGGTATCATTAATGCTTGTCGCCTTGATAAAGCTGCATTATAAATACCTCGTCGTAACAAAAATCTAAACAATTTCTTTAGCTCAAAGTAATATCTTCTGAAAATTAAGTATAGCCAATATTTGATATCTCATTATGCATGAAACCAGCTTTAATCCAGTTGTTATGACCAATATACCTTCATCTTTATATGTTCAAACTTCAGCCTATACTTGGATGATAGGATGATGAAAAAATGATACCCCATCCCCTCCCCACACACAAGCAATAAGAAATTTTTATTTTTGTAATAAAAACTGCTGATCTCTTATTTTCAGGAAATAATATGTTGGAAGTTTCAATTGTCACATTTGCTTGTTTTCCCATGTATTTTCAGGGCGTTCTTATATTTTCGTTCATTAAATTTGAACCGGTGAAGTACATCAACTACGATTTTCCCATTTGGGCCCATATGATCGGAGTATGCATAGCTCTATCCTCAGTGGGCCTCATCCCAGTCTACATGGTTTTTAACTTTATCATCACCCCAGGGACATTTACTCACGTACGTATTTGTTCGTTTCTTTTTATATTTTTCGTTTGTTTGCTGGTTTGCTCGTTAATGACATTTTTGGACGTTTTCTATTTCCTTTTGGTCGATCATTTGTGCTATATGTTTGCTAGATTTGTAATAAATATCCATAATCTGAAATATTAAAATGCCATTGAATTTCTAGACTTTAAGGCTTTTAGCCGTATATGACCAATGTTAGAATATTGTTTAATCTTGGCGACATCGTGTTTTAAAAATTGTTAATATTTTCAACATGGCCGTATTTAATATTATCAAAAAGATATAAATTTTGACATTAACAGCATAAAACATAAGGCTTCAGAAATTTTATTTTAGGTCTGATATTTTTAAACAAGAAACATTAGCTGTATTTTTCCGACAAATAATCAAATAAAATAAATGCAAACAGAGAAACAAGAGCATTATAGACATAAAAATACATACACCTTACACAAAAAGCAGGGACATATTACTATACAGTAACGAATACAGACTTAGAAGTAAATCATACATCTAAGCAATGACTAAAATAGACAAGAGACTTAGAAGTAAATTCTCTGTCTAAGCAAAGACTAAAATAGACAAGAGACTTAGAAGTAAATTATATGTCTAACCAATGACTAAAATAGACAAGAGACTTAGAAGTAAATTATATGTCTAAGCAATGACTAAAATAGACAAGAGACTTAGAAGTAAATTATATGTCTAAGCAATGACTAAAATAGACAAGAGACTTAGAAGTAAATTATATGTCTAAGCAATGACTAAAATAGACAAGAGACTTAGAAGTAAATTATATGTCTAAGCAATGACTAAAAAAGACAAGAGACTTAGAAGTAAATTCTATGTCTAAGCAATGACTAAAATAGACAAGAGACTTAGAAGTAAATTCTATGTCTAAGCAATGACTAAAATAGACAAGAGACTTAGAAGTAAATTCTATGTCTAAGCAATGACTAAAATAGACAAGAGACTTAGAAGTAAATTCTATGTCTAAGCAATGACTAAAATACACAAGAGACTTAGAAGTAAATTATACATCTAAGCAATGACTAAAATAGACAAGAGACTTAGAAGTAAATTCTCTGTCTAAGCAATGACTAAAATAGACAAGAGACTTAGAAGTAAATTCTACGTCTAAGCAATGACTAAAATAGACAAGAGACTTAGAAGTAAATTATATGTCTAAGCAAAGACTAAAATAGACAAGAGACTTAGAAGTAAATTCTATGTCTAAGCAATGACTAAAATAGACAAGAGACTTAGAAGTAAATTCTATGTCTAAGCAATGACTAAAATAGACAAGAGACTTAGAAGTAAATTCTATGTCTAAGCAATGACTAAAATACACAAGAGACTTAGAAGTAAATTCTCTGTCTAAGCAATGACTAAAATATACAAGAGACTTAGAAGTAAATTCTCTGTCTAAGCAATGACTAAAATATACAAGAGACTTAGAAGTAAATTATATGTCTAAGCAATGACTAAAATAGACAAGAGACTTAGAAGTAAATTCTACGTCTAAGCAATGACTACAATAGACAAAGAGACTCAGAAGTAAATTCTATCTATAAACAAATGACTAAAATAGACAAAGAGATTTAGAAGTAAATTCTACCTAAAAACAAATGACTAACATAGACAAAGAGACTTATAAGTAAATTCTACCTATAAACAATGACTACAATAGACAAAGAGATTTATAAGTAAAGACTACCTCTAAGCAATGAGTATATATAAAAAGAGCAAAGAAGAAGAACAACAAAAAAGCTAACAAAGCTAAGAACTAAGCTGAGAACTAAGTTATCAATATTATTGACTACAAAGTAAGAAAAGGCTGAGCAAAATTGAAGGATTGAACAGAAACAAAATTCGATAAAAAGAAGCAGGCTGTTTGTAAAATAATTATTTGCACAGTCCAGATTTACTGGTTGCCGATTCCCATGTCTGCAACAACCTGCGGAGGACACCATATGAGTTCGCACAGAATCTCATTTGGTAGGCTCTGCCAGACATGGGGAGCAGCAAATCTGAATGTCGCCTTGTCATACCTATATTTTCGCATCCTAGGCAATTCCAAAATAGTATCGTACCTGAAATTATAATGATAAAAAAATTTTGTTGTTGTTTTTTTGTACAATGTTAGAGAGATATATGGGTGCCATTTCATATACGATCTTATAAACTTGTAAGGCCATGGTTCAAAGTCGTTTTAAATAGAGTGGTAATCTTGCCGTAATCAGTTCATCGTTGGAGCTATTGTAGTCTTTGTAGTCCTCATAAATGAATCAAAGGGCCCGTAGTTGTATATTTGTTCATAACTTAAGACTGTTCTCCTTATTATAAAAATGTCATGCTAAATGACAGTAGTTGAAATTATAAAGAATAAAGGAGTAAAGGATAGTCATTTTCCAATATAAAGTTAGATACATGCTGATGCGCTGTAAGACATTTTGTTGTCGTAAAACTTTCCTGCATATTTTACTTATATGTTGATCAAATTTCAATAGGAAATCTATATCAACTCCAAGCAGCAGAGCAGTGTCGTCACAGTCCATCTGTGTACCCCCCGATAGAGAAAGATGAGTAACCCTCGTGCATTTATTTTGGTCAATGACGATGGATTGGAACTTGTCCCACTTGCTCTTCGTTCTATTTTTGGAAACCAATTCAACAGAGCCTCATGCTCCTTTTGTAACACATACTTTTGTAACACATCCTTTACGTAAGAAATGTATGTAAACAAGATAGAGTACTACTGTTATCATCTGCTAAAGTTGAAAAGTGTTGCCTGTTTTTAAAAAAAGTAAAAGATACCATTTATGAAAACATTAAGGCCCAAGAAGAGATCCTTGGGATACACCCTCCACTATGTCCAGTAAATCGCCCAGTTAGTTACCAAGTTTTATCGAATCCAAGTATTTCCTATCTCAAAGAGAAAGAATGAGATTTCAAAAATAATAAACTCTGTCACTAACCGTGGCGATAGACCTTAAGCTATCGATTAATGCATTATCAGACACTTCTCTTGTCCTGTTGGACAGATTTTCCTTTTGGACAGATTCTACGTCTGAGTTTTTCGAGACGATTTTTCATTTAGGGTGAAAACTTGGTCTTTATTTTTGTAGCAACCATCAGGTCTGAGGTTTTAATTGGTAATAGAACATAAAATACACTTAAATGTTTTGTAGTAAAAGTAAGAAAACTTTTTTCAGTATATAAAGATCTATGTACGAATTATTGAATGAATTCCAGTTTGTTAATGGTTGACTGGCAAAGACCAAATTTTTCAACTTTTCGAATATCGTGCTCATGGTTACGCAAAAGACAGAGTAACAGATAGTGCTAAGAATCGTGGAAGATAAAAAAAATATAAGATATGACATGGTTTTTATAGGGAAATTCTGTCCTGATAAATTGTATTTAGCACTGTATATTCATAAAGAGGTCTAAATTGTCTAAATTGAGAGAATACGTGTATCCGACTATAACTTTAAACGCGCAAATAGAAGTTTCATACAGTTGGCACAGTTCTTGCAGCACGCATATCTGTCTACTTAATTATTCCCTTTACCTGTCACAATTGTTGTGTGGAAAAATGAAATGAGAAAGCTGTAAAAATCAATTGAGACATATTCGTGAAATTATATTGTTGCGATTTAACGAGGGAGTAAATAAAACTATATAGCATGAAATTGTTGACCATTAATAATATTTTTGCTAAATTATAAATAATTAGATTTCCTTGAAAAATTCACAAACATTGTATGCATGTGAAAATTTTATTATTGACGGTAGATACTCCTTCCATTTCAGCGGTGCAAAGTACTATTCCGGCCAGATATACAACTTCCCGGTAACCATATAGAGCCACCACCGCCCTATTCTGATGTATCGGTGCACATTAATGCTGATAGCACTGCACGACTATAATAACAAAGGCCCATCGTCTGCTCCCGTCTTTTGTAACATTAATTTAATCCTGAAACTGGAATCCAAAATCGAAAGAAGAAAGCATATATCTTCCAAAATGTGACTTTACTACTTTAAATCTCGAAGTTTCTGTGTGTGCAACCCCACTTCGACAATTCTCTCCCGTGATCAAAAATTAGAAATTGATAGGTGACTTAGCTAACTGTATTCGAAGATGTTTTTTCAGTGCCAAAAACGATATATCTAGGAACGATCTTGTTTATATTTAGTTCCATTATTATCTTGTACGTGTTGTCTTCCATGTTTTCTTGGGCACCGACCATTTTATCGTCTGGGGATGGTTTTCTTTACAAACAAATTATGTACCCCTTTTCTGAAGAAAAACCCAGTAAAACTCTATTTTCCACGCCTGTCCAAATGATATGCCCCGTTTCATATGGTGAATAAAAATTTCTTTCTTAAATAAGAGAGAAGGAAAATATTCCGGGCCAAAAGAAAAAATCTTAGCTTTCGACCACCACGACCCCTAAAAAATTAAATGGTCGGTGCCTTCGTAATAAGATCTTCCATTGTAAGCCATTTTTCATGTTGGTCATCCATTTCATAGTCTTACAGGCTACCGAAATATTGAGCAGAAGTGTGTATATAAGACCTTCGTTTTAGTTCTTAGCTGTATTAGATTCAGGAGAAATAGTAGTTTAACTGAAAGGCAGTATATAATGTGTATAAAATTGTACGTGGGTTTTTGTTTGTTTGTTTCTTGTTGTTTGTTTTTTTGAACTTTTTTGTAGCAGCTAAAAATAAAATAGTGAAAATGATAAAGTCTGCAATGAAAATAATTGAAAGGATATACAGTATACTGTGTTGCTTAAAAATAATATGTTATTGACATACAATGCTAGTGTATCATCTGACGATTACATTACACATACAGTTTTGTCCCTCACGAACGAGATATGACCTGTTTGTATAAAAGAAAACTTATTGGCATTCATGCTTAAAATTTATCTTCGCTAACCAAGGGTCGTCGATCCACATGAAGTGGATCGACGACCCTTGGCTATTGAAGATAACTTAAACTATGAAACACGGCACGGACAAGTCTACACCAATGACTAAAGTACACGGCTCGGATAAATCAACACTAATGACTCAAGCAGCACACAGCACACAGTCCATACCAATGTCCAGTGGCGGCGCGAGGGAGTGGGGGTGGGGGCAATTGCCCCAGGGCCCAGGGCGAGGGGGGGGGGCTATCAGGAGCTTTTTTTGTAGCTGTATCCTGGGCGTAGATAGGGGGCTTGGAGGCTGGGAACTGACCTAAAAATTGTTCTATGTGGCAAAGTAGGGGCGCCACTAAAGAACATTGCACCGGGCTCCTCGAACCCTCGCGCCGCCACTACCAATGTCTCAAGCACACGTTTATCTTTTCAATGAAATGCTGTTTGAGTGTTTCATATAAAATCTTTAAAGAAAATATTATACAAGCACAAAAATACGAAGTACTATCTATCAGAAAATGTTCGCGGTCGCTGTTGTTTTATTTTCGTTAGTATCGCATTAATCGATCTATCGCGAATTTTAAACGATCGCGAAAATTTTGTTGTTAAGCATGACTTTTTTAAACATCTCTGGAACGCGCATTCAAGCTGCGTGAAAAAGTTTTGCAATATTCGGATGCCAAAACAAAGTAAGCACGAAATTTCAAAGTATAAAAAACAAATAAATGTCCTAGAGGTCCAAATGTTTGTACATTATATACCGATTTAATTGTAGCTGTGAGGTTAGAAAATTGCAACTTACATAATTATTTGTCTATAAGTGATATATACTGCATATATTGCATTTCAAACTTGCTTACTTTGTGTGTTTTACATGGTATATTCGTTAGATATGTTACTCAAATAAAGTATCACTACGCCAACAATCTTCATTTCTGTATTTCATGTAAAAGCTAGATAGAATACTTGTATCTAGAGAAGGAAGAAAGTGTATGACTTTCATGTAAAAGTTATATAACAATACTTTTGTTTGTTTTATACATCAATGCTTTTCGTTTTAAAAAAATGCAAGAAATTTTCAAAGTTGTTGAGTTTGAATTCAAGGTATTCCAGTTCGATAACACCACGTACTCTGTTACACTGGTCCGGGAGTTGCCCACTATAAGCGCAAATTGGTTTTGTCATGATGTTGCCACAAGCTTGAATTTGGCTAGTGAAGCAGGAACCAGATGATTCTGAAGATTTTTCAAGCCATCTTCTTGACAGAATACAAAAATTTTACACCAGGATCAAGGCAACCAGTAAAGTAGAGGCAGTGCTTGACCAAACCCGTGCTACTAATTTAAGTAGATGACAAAAAAAAAAAAAAAAAAAAAAAAAAAAATTAACCACTGATAAATGAAAAATCCAGTTTTCTCGCTCTCTCGCTCTTTCTCTACTACTCTAGTTTAGCCCCTACTATTGTACTGTTGAAATATAAATACTACAATAAATGGAGATTACAAAATGCTATAAATGTAGTAATTAAAAATTACCAAACGAAATGGAACGGAGGAATACCCGATGATAACAACGGTCTAGAGACTGTTCATTTAGGAATTAACTTGATTGGGGAAGACCGAAATTCTTTTTATATGTGCTGGAAGGATTTTATGATTATATTATTTAAGTGTTTATGTGGTAGAACCATGTTAAAACAAAAATACACACAAAATACGAACATGAACATGCAGGTGACATTCAAAATAGGATACAACGAATGATAGTTGAAATAGAGACAAATAGTATGGTGATGTCCACCAACAAAAACAAACAGAGCTAGATACAGTGAGCCATCTTGAAAATCGTGTTATCGCTACTCCTTCTTAGTTAGTCCTAAATAAAAATGGTGCCGATCTGATATCTAATATGGCTGCCACAGTGAAGTGCCTGAAAATCTTGTTACTTCTCCTGAGTGAATGGTAATATCAGCATTGGGTTTTCACTGAAAGACTTCTTATAATGTTTTGTTGATCCAAAATTAAAATGTTGTTCATCTGACGTCCAATATGTGGCCTTCTTGAACATCTTGATTTCGCTACTCCTCTTAAATGGAAAGTAATTTTGACATGGGGTTTTCATCAGAAAGTTCTTATGGTGTCTAGTTAGTCCTAAATGAAAAAAACTAACCCTCAATATGGCCACCTTTGTGGCTATCTTGAAAATACTGTTATCTCGACTCCTCCCAAATGAATGGCTATATTAACATGGGGTTTTCACCAATAGACTTCTTATAATAACTAGTTGGTCCTAAATGAAAATGATGTCAGTCGTACATCGAATATGGCTGCCACGACGTCTTGAAAACTCTATTGTTACTACTCCCCCTAAATGGATGCTCATTATGACATGGGGTTTTGACCAAAAGACTTCTAATGATGTCTATTTTGTCCTAATTAAAAATGGTGCCAATCTGACATCCAATATGTCCACCACAGCAGCTAATTTTAAAATCTTGTTATCGCTGAAGAATATCAGAGATGGTTTCTACATTCAGCAATTAAAAGTAAGAAATGGTCTTATCTTGAATTCGTGGAAATTATTTTCGCCCAATATAGCGTCAATCCCTTCTAGGGACTCTTGTTAAATATTGTGGTACAGACTAAAATTGATTTATTTTTATTTTCTGGAGTTAGGGATGTTCTTGAGCCGTGATTACTGGGACACGTGTTCGTACAGGGCAGCAGCTTAGAGGGAACATTTGTTCATAATGGACACCAGTTTAGAGTGAATACCTGATCATTAAGGACACAATTAAATTCTGAATGGCAAAATTATTCATATAAATGACAATTACTTTAATCACTGTATTAATATTTTTTTCATTACACTTATTAGCATATTTTCTTTTTGTCGTTGCATACAAATATATACAGAATCTTTCTTCGTTCTTTCCATCCAACATATTTAAAACAGTGAAATAAATATTGACATATTGTTGTTCAAATAGGTCAATAATGAAGGCTTCGATACTTGATTTACCGATTCTAAAGAAAGTGAGAGAAAAATTTATAGCTCCATTAATGCCTGTCAAAACTAGGAAAGAATTACGACATATGAATAAGCAAACTTTAAATAGAATTATCACTAAGTAACTTAGAGATTAATTTTAAGAGGAATGTAAATAAGCACAGATTTTGTGGTGGCAACAATCAAGATTTTTATGACTTTTTTTTAATGACACTGATGAGTCCTTGAAGAAAATTATCATTCAGAAAATTAGACAATTTGGTTCTATTAAACTACAGATAGACTTAACGATTAGACTTATGAAGAAACTCACCAATTGGGGACAGAAAGCTCTGTACACGACCTATGAACACAAGGAACAGAGCTGATATAGATAATGTCATTAAACGCTTATTTGTCATTTTTCGTACCAAATTTAGACACAAAATAAGCAAAAGTTCAAAATGGATGTTTTACAGGATTGAATATTTAACATTGCACGTAGATATTTATCAACTGCACAGGGGAAATTCATATACAGATTTGCCTTAATGGGTTAAGAAGAAAAAAACATATGTCAGTGTACAAAAAATGACAATAAGTGTTTTTTTATGCTGTAGAATGTGTGTTAAATCCACCAAGTGATCATACGACCACAGAATGTGTGTTAAATCCACCAAGTGATCATACGACCATAGAATGTGTGTTAAATCCACCAAGTGATCATACGGCCATAGAATGTGTGTTAAATCCACCAAGTGATCATACGACCATAGAATGTGTGTTAAATCCACCAAGTGATCATACGACCATCAAAATACCATCCAGATTGATACATAAATTAGTTTGACAGATGTCTGATGAAAATAGAGATGATTGGGGAAATTGCTGAATTTACCTTGACAGATGTCTGATGAAAACAGAGATGATTGGGGAAATTAGTTTGACAGATGTCTGATGAAAATATAGATGATTGGGGAAATAAGTTTGACAGATGTCTGATGAAAATAGAGATGAATGGGGAAATTAGTTTGATAGATATCTGATGAAAATAGAGATGATTGGGGAAATTAGTTTGACAGATGTCTGATGAAAATAGAGATGATTGGGGAAATTGCTGAATTTAATATCTCCGTAATATGTATGAAATTTTGAGAACAAAAGACGTTGCCGTTGCTGCTTTACAGCAAGGCTCGTGTCAGATGGACGTTGCCGTTGCTGCTTTACAGCAAGGCTCGTGTCAGATGAACGTTGCTGTTGCTGCTTTACAGCAAGGCTCGTGTCAAATGGACGTTGCCGCTAAGCGACAAGGCTTTTTACCAAAGGAACAACGACATCACCGCTGATAGAAATTACATTAAAATCAGAAACATTAACTGAGACGGAGAAAGTAGACACGTAGACAACAAGTTGATCATATTCGCTTCAAGTGATCCCAACATCTACAAGGATAGATGGTACCATTATGTTAAAGTAAGCGATTTTTTAAAATTGGTGTCTTCACAAATAAGCAAATATCATGTGCAAAAAAAAAAATAAGCAAATATCATGTGCAAAAAAAAAAATATGCAAAAATGCTTGAATATTTTTTCAAATACACCAGCAAAATTATCAGAACACAAAACACTATGTTACAGTGTAGAAACTAGATAACTATAATGCATGATCTGACGTCCAATATGTATAAAAGACTATGTTACAGTGTAGAAACTAGATAGCTATAATGCATGATCTGATGTCCAATATGTATAAAAGACTATGTTACAGTGTAGAAACTAGATAGCTATAATGCATGATCTGACGTCCAATATGTATAAAACACTATGTTACAGTGTAGAAACTAGATAGATATAATGCATGAAAAAGGTTCAATTGTCAAATTTAGACTCTATCATCAGCAATTAAAAGTTCCGCATATTGTTTATTGTGATTTCAAAAGTATCGTGCTGTATACAAAGTGTCCGTCCTGCGCGTCACAATATTGTAATAGTGCTACGCATTAAACAGATATATCCTGGACAATACAAATATCTAAGTACATTACTAGGGTTTTGTTTGTACCTTAAGTCATGAATGTTACAGTACTATTGTTTACAGAGATACTGGCTGCATTCAGGTGTTTTTACAACTGGTTGGGTAGGATCGCCAAAATAAAATGTGCGACGAATTAAGGCCGACAAATGCAGAAACTATGGTATATACAGAGGAAGATGAGAAGATGTTTAACTCAACTAACATTTGGCACACATGTACGGAAACAATAGAAGATACTGAGGTTTGTGACTACAGTAAAATAAATGGTAAATACAGAGACTCACAATGATTGCAACTTAAATTTCAAATATCCTTCTCTGGGTTTGATAGCCATCTTTTTATCAAGACGATTATGAAAAAAAGGATCCAGATGAAGAGGTACAAATAATACCAAATAAAGACAAGAAATATATTTCATTCAGCAAGGATTTGATTGTTGAAAGCTTCATGAAGGATGGTAAGGAAATAACTGTTAAAAGAACTATTGACGGGTCAGTCTCTAGAACGGTTAACTAAGAATTTAAACGATGACAATTTCGTTGAAACAATGAAACATTTTGGTGTAATGAAACCAACATATTTGAGGAAATACATATACCCGTACTAAAGTGTGAATAACTTTGAAACATTGAATGAAACAGCTATATCATCCAGAAAAAATTCGATTAAAGTCTAAATGATTCAAACATAACCAGTAACGATTACCAGTATGTACATGATGTGATGCTACATTTCAGCCTTCAAACACCAGGTGATCTACATAACTATTACATGAAGAAAGATACTGTATATACTCGCGTATAAACCGGTACCAACTGCAGATTGAATAGACCCATATCTGCCGTCGCATATTGGGCCGGCAGATCTGTCTGTGCAGTTTGTAAGGACTAATCAGTAGAACAAACAACAGAGACTCTGATCTGCCGGCGCATTATACGACAGCAGATCAGGGTCTATGTTATTTGCATTTGGACCCAGATTACGCGAGTATATATGGTACTTCAATGTAGTGCGTCATCTTCGAAGAGTTTAGTAATTTATGTGCGAAACACAACAAACCTAACGTTGTGTGCTGTTACAGTGTACCAGAGTTAGCCAATGATGCAAGTTTCATGATTTCAGGTGTAGAACTTGAACTTTGAGAAACTATGATAGGTTTTTGATGAGAGAGAGAGAGAGAGAGAGAGAGAGAGAGAGAGAGAGAGAGAGAGAGAGAGAGAGGGGGGGGGATTGAGAGGTGGAACAGGCATGATCCCTCATAGATACACAAAAGCAAATAACGAATTGTATGTGGATAGAGAAGCTAGGACAAAGTCCATCGATGAAAGGAAGATAAAATATGATGGCGAGTACAAAAGGTCAAGGTGAAGGTCTTTCATTATGTACCTAGATAGCCATAATTGATATGCTTGGGACATGTGACAATATATGCCTGTAAAGCATGTTAGATGAGCAAATGGTGTACAAATTAGATGGGTAGAAGACAATCTGCAACAAATATCTGATGATAGTGATACCAGTTACATGTTTAAAGTAGATCTGGAGATTAGACTTGAATTACATATTCATTTCAAGGATTACCCGTTAGTTCCAGATAAACGTTATTTAGTGAATAACGTAAATACATTACGTTATGGACACATTAGTACCTTGTAATGAAAAGAAAATTCGAGCCTCATTAAAAGTTAATTTCTTTTGTTCTGTTCCAAGTATCTGCAATCTCTCTTTGTACATCCTCTGTGATGAGGTGGTTATCAGTGAAGATAGTTTCCATTATGTTTGTCCTTGCTGCAGAAGTGGACCAACAACCATGTATTTTCTCTGAAATCTTTGATTACAGATTCGTACTTTTGCACGATCTCTCACACAATATTTAAAAATATCTAGCACTAAAAGCTAACCTAGTTGTTAGATTATTCGTTTTCTTTTTTACATCATCAATGTTGGCACAATCTGCAATTATAAACAAAGTATTTATACCTTGACATACATCAACCAGTAACTCTAACCATTTATTTATTTTACCCTGGGATCTATCACAATCACCTTTTCATATTTGAATAACCACTTCCTATGGTAAATCTTCTTGATTATAGAAAAAGCCTTTGTAATTAGTCTCAATATGAGTTAGTGCATATAATTTGGCACTCCACAAATTATCATGTTATGGGGCTCTTTCGAATACATTTATACATGCCTAAAAGAGAATTGATTTAAGCTCATTGTTTTAAATGTTTACCTGGCCTTCTTTTCTTTTTAAATAGCAGAAAAAAATGTCTGAAGGTGATGAAGAGTTTGAACTGAAAGAAATTGAAAATCTTGCTAGTGAAATGATGGTATGGTAAGTGCACAAGTCCAAACAGAAGTTCAAGATGTTGTAAATCTTGCTAGTGGTCCTGAAGAGCAAAGTGCTGATGTTCAAGATATTAAACAAAACAAAATTTAATTGAAGGAACTGTTGAGAAATTATAGTTATCTTGTAGACACAGACTTTGTTACCCAATGTACAAGACGAATGCATAGAGATAGTAATGGTGAAATATATATGAAATTACTGTAATGTGGTTAATGTAAAGATCACACATTCAAAAACACTCCACTATCCCTCATGAAAAACTTCCACAAATACCATCAAGTCAAGTTATATCCTTGCCCAACAATCTTCAAGGCAATTTACTGTATATACTCGCCTATAAACCGGGTCCAAATGCAAACAACATAGACCCTGATCTGCTATCGCATAATGCGCCGGCAGATCAGGGTCTATGTTGTTTGTTCTACTGATTAGTCCTTACAAACTGCATAGACCCAAATCTGCCAGCGCATTATGTGATGGCAGATCAGGGTCTATGCAGTTGGCATTGGATTATACGCGAATACAAACGGTATATGACTAACAGTAATAAAACATTATAAAATGTACTCTAAAAATGGACAAAAAAATAACACAACAAATTACAAATTAGTAATTTATCACTTTATTAACAAAATGAATCACTGCATGAGCTGTATAATGCATAATTAATGCATAATAATAATTTAAAAAAACTGCTATAAAATTAATCAATAACAAATATTTTTACACCAAAATAAATACTATGTACAGATGAAAAAGAAAGTGTGCTTGTATCTCGCAGCCAATAGTTTTGAGTGTAACTTGAATGTATACACCTCTGGGATTTCATTTAATGTAAAACATACCGAATCCTATGCCAAAGAGACAGAGAGATTAATAGGATAGCCCTATGCCAAGAACTTAATCTCACCCGGGCTCCTCTTAGAGTTACCTGTCTGAGGTGCCTGCTGATCTTTTTAGACAGTACATGGAACTGTTTAGGGCAAGTAGATACAGGACAGTGGTGGTGCCTCTTGATTTTTTTAGACAGTACATGGAACTGTTTGGGGCAAGAAGATACATTGGACAGAGGTGCATATTGATTTTTTATACAGTACGTAGGGCTGTTTAGGGCAAGCAGATACATAGGACAGAGGTGCCTGTTGATACTTTTTGACAGTACATGGAGCTGTTTATGGCAAGTAGATACACAAGACAGTGGTGCCTGTTGATTTTTTTAGACGGTACTTGGAACTGTTTGGGGCAAGTAGATACAATGGACAGAGGTGCATATTGATTTTTTATACAGTATGTAGGGCTGTTTAGGGCAAGTAGATACATAGGACAGAGGTGCCTGTTCATACTTTTTGACAGTACATGGAGCTGTTTAGGGCAAGCAGATACAGAGGACATAGATTCTTCAAAAGCAACTTGCCCTTGGCCAGTGTGTCATTTTTATTTTATTTCTGGATCACTGAGAGAGCAACAGAAAGAGATGTATGCAGGTACTGAACATGAACAATCTTAGCACAAAAGAGTCAAGGACTAATGGTACTGCGTAAACTAAAGCTTTTGACTTTCATAATTTTGAAATGAAATTTGACAATAAACTTATGATCTACATGTTCCAAATATTTTTGTTTTAATATACATTAATCATCCATAAATTAAACTTTCTATATATTTACAGCAACAGTGGTGAAACAGAAACTGAATATAAAATTTATCACAATGCATGCTTCCATATATTGATTTTAAGCATCATAATCAGTATTTTTAACAGGAGATCAAGCTGATATCACAGTCTTTAGTAGATACAGTATCGTATATACTCACGTATAAGCCAGGTCCAAATGCAAACAACACAGACCCTGATCTGCCATCACATAATGCGCCAGCAGATCAGGGTCTATGTTGTTTGTTCTACTGAATAGTTCTTACAAACTGCATAGACCCAGATCTGCTGGCGCATATATGCGAGTATATACGGTACTCTCTCTTTATAACACTGTTCATGGAAGCCACAGAAGTCACCAATTGGAATACCACTTGGCCATTTCCATCACACCCAAAAATAACCTCGGGCAGTGCACGCCCATCATATTCAGAACTATTTCTAGGAAATATACCTCTTTCATACCTGCTGCTATGGTTACAAATAGTGCCACTCCTCTTATGGAAGGCAGTTGTACTTCCAGCAAAATTGTACACTGATTTGATGTAAATCACTCTGCTGAACACTATCCAAGGTTCTTTTGGATTGATGGAAAGGGACGAGAGATGTTCCAATAGAAAAGTAACTCAAGCTACAAGTAAGGTCACCTTATACCGAGGTATGTTCCTTATACTGAGGTATCCCTCATGTAAGTGCACAGAACACAAACAAAATTGGGTACTTAATGGTATAAAACCACATTATAATTCATTCATAACATGCAATAACAAAAATGAAGTGAAATAAATACAGCAGCAAAAATACAATGGTTCAAGACAGTGCCAGGGCTTGTCATAATCTTACACAAAGGGGCTTGGTAATTTTTTGAGACAGAACATAAAAACTCTTAAGGGCAAGTCGATTTTTAAGTGGGGCAACTGATTCTTTAAAAGCGACTTGCCCTTGGCCTCTGTGTGTGTGAAACATTGTTCTGAGCAATGTAATATAACAACATTTAAACAACTGAATGATATCCATGACCATACTGGCAGTTTGTCATTTCACCATTAAATATTACTGAAAAACCATTAGTACACTCATCGCTAAATTTATACAAATTTAATACAAAATGAACGAGAATCAAAAATAACATTCTTTCCCTTAAGGAAGTTATTGTGTAGAAATGAAAGTGGTTGGGTCTGACAATCAGGGGCTACAACTCTGGTACACAATGAAGTACAACACTGACAACTGAACTCGGCCAAGGTCTCATCAATATCAAGCTGCATACCAAATTTGGTTCAAATAATAATTTGGGTATTTATTGTGTTGAAATATAAGTGGCTAGATCTGACAATCAGGGCCTATAACTCTGCTAAATGATGATGTAGAAGGCTGACAATCAAACTCAGCCAAGATGTCATCAATATCAAGCTGCGTAACAAATTTGGATGGAATCCAATAATAATTAAGGGACTTCTTGTTTGGAAACAAATGTGTGTGGGTGTAACAATCAGGAGCAACATCTATGCTACATAATGATGCAGAATGCTGATGTAGTGAACATGGCCAAGGCTGCATCAATGTTTAGCTACGTACCAAATTTGGCTGAAATCCAAAACCATATAAGGGAGTTATCGTGCGGAAACAAAAGTGGGTATTTCTGACAATCTGGGATATTACTCTGTTAAATGAAGTCACAGAACACTGACAACTGAACTTCGTCAAGGTCTCACAAGAAATGGGTGGGTGGGCGTGTCCAACAATCATGGACTATAACACTGCTAAACAATGATGCAGAATGCTGACAAACTCACAACATGTTTCATCTAAAGTGTATGTCAATGTGGTCTTGTTGCCGCATTTACTCAAATTAAATTAAATTCATTGTTGTTCTAAAATTGAATATTAATATAGTTTAACCAAAGTCTATTCAATCCTGATTGTTGCATGCTCTGTGCCTTAAATGTCATCAAAAAACTTCCAGATGAAAATTATTGATTGCTATGGACTTTTACAATGGTGGCCAGGTATTAAACTGGGTTAGAAAAGAGGACGTCAGGTCTATCATAACATATAGCCATGGTAGTACAATTTGTTTCAACATGCGCAGCTTTCAATGTGACATCACAGCATGAGACATCCAATCCAGTTTATACTGGATCACACCTTTAGGTTGACCTTGTCAAAAAATGCCCACGTACTTTAACATTGATTTTTGCTGTATTTCTCGGGACGTGTAAATAATTACTTTCCAAAGGAATATGCGTGTAGGAGGATTAAAATAAAGTGAATAATCGCCATTTAAAGGTATGTGTAATCAAATTCTAAAAAATGACACCCAATACTGAAATAGTTGGTACTGAATGCCTACATGACCTGTATGACTTGTACCATACCTGCATACAAAAGTTTGCTTTTAATCCAATAATAACTAAATTATTATGCAGAAATGAAACTGTGATGGATGGTCAGAAGGAAGGAAGGATAGATGGAGAGACAAAAGGACAGATAGACAGGCCAAAGTTAATGTCCCCAACTCCTTTTTCCATGGAATACGGGGGACAAATAAATAAGAAGAGATTTATTGTATCTAACCTTCCTACACCAGTGGTTGCTAAATATGTGACCACTTCAAGTGGTTTGAATATAAATCTTAATTTCAACTGGGTAAATAAGCACATTAGTTTTGGTGTAAATAATTGGTTTCCATCGTTTTCAACTTAAAAATAATATTTTGAAAAGGTAGATAAAAACTGTATTTGATCAAAAGGTATGTGTGATTGAATAACAAATAAATATTACATACAATCATGAAAATGTGCTGGAAGGCTATAAATACACTTGTATGCAAAGACTTAAATATCTAACTACCAAAGGAGACCACTCCTATATAAAATGTTAAAGAGTACAGGGGCAAAATCTTTTTTAAAAAATACTGTTTCAAATAAATATTCACAACATTCTAAGTGCATGAGGCATTTGCATGCTTTTAATTTATCAAGGTGCTTTACACATGTGACTGAAAAAACTGAAAACTGTAAACAAAAATTATTTAAAAAAAAGAAACCTGACAAATGAAAATCATCTGGAGTACCTATTGCCAGCTGGGAAAATATCAAAAAGTAGCACAATTCAATGCCTCAACAATGCAAATCCCCATATATTCCAATCCTCCATACACACTCACTCAACAATGCAAATCCCCATATATTCCAATCCTCCATACACACTCACTCAACAATGCAAATCCCCATATATTCCAATCCTCCATACACACTCTCTCAACAATGCAAATCCCCATATATTCCAATCCTCCATACACACTCTCTCAACAATGCAAATCCCCATATATTCCAATCCTCAATTCAATGCCTCAACAATGCAAAGCCCCATATATTCCAATCCTCCATACACACTCACTCAAATTCCCAGATGGTGACTCAACAGTCAGAACACAGAATCTGTCACACACATTATGCATTTTCTGGATATGACTGCATATACGGAGTTTGGTCAGAAGAATATCTGAAACTGTCACTGTAACTGCAAATTTTGTATATCTGACATCTGATCCCTCCCTGGAACTACAGGGGAGAAGCCTAAAACCTACACCCTTCTCTCTCGTAGATGGCTACCATGTGGGCAATCTATGTACCAAGTACAGTGAATTTTAACCCAGTGGTTTAGAAGATATGAGTTAAGAACACATGGACAGAGGGTATCACAATACTAAAGTGCAGGATTAATAAACTGTCTTCAGATTTTAATAAATATTCTATTGGAGCATTACCACTGTTATAAACAAAGGTACCATATTTACCTATAAGTCCGGTCCAACTGCAAACAACATAGACCCTGATCTGCCAACCCATAATGCACAAGCAGATCAGGGTCTATGTTATTTGTTCTACTGATTACTCCTAAAAAAAATGCATAGACCCAAATCTGCTGGTGCATTATGTGATGGTAGATCTGAATCTGTGCAGTTTGCAGTTGGAACAGACCTATATGTGAGTATATACGTCAACCATTTGTTTTATACCAATTCTCATGCACAAAACTGTGCACACAGTGTGTATATTTAAAATGTATAAATTTACAAACATATGTATTAATAAATTTGCAATGCTTTCACTTGGGTTTTAACCAGGATATACAAATTTGTTATTTTTAGGAATAAGTCTTTTACTTCCAGTTTACAAATTATGATAATCCTATGGATATGGCACTGTGATGTAAAATATGTGATTATTACTAAAACAATGATGAAAACAACATTAACACCAACAACATACACAAACAAGAGTCTCTTGAAGGGACTGAAACTCTAATGGGCAAAAAGAATTTCCAGGAATTCAATATAAGACCACTTCTTCTTTTTAACTTCTGAGTGTTGACACCATGTCTGATATTCTTCAGCAATAACAAGATTTTCAAATTAGCTGCTGTGTTGGACATATCAGATATCAGATTGGTACCTTTTTCATTTAGGATAAAGTAGACATCATTAGAAGTCTTTTGGTGAAAAACCCATGTAAATGTGACCATCCATTCAGGAAGAGTAGCAACAGCAAGATTTTCAAGAGGGCCATCATGGCAGCAATACTGGAAGTACAATTGGCACCATTTTCATGTAGGATCAACTAGGTATCATAAGAAGTCTATTGGTGAAAACCCCATGTTGATACAGCCATCCAATTGGAAGGAGCAGAGATAACAATATTTTCAAGACAGCTACTATGGTGGCCATACTCAGGGTCAAGTTGCATCACTTTCATTTAGGACCAACCAGACACCATAAGAACCCTTCTGATGAAAACCCATGTCAATATGATTTTCCATTTATGAGTAGCTATAACAAGATTTTCAAGATGGCCCCCATAGTGGCCATATTGGATGTCAGATCAGCACTATTTTAATTTAGGACTAACAAGACATTATAAGAAGTTGTCTGGTGAAACTCCATGTTGATATGACCTTTCATTTTGGAAGAGTTACAATAACAATATTTTCAAGATGGCTGCCATGGTGGCCATATTGGATATAAGATATGCACCATTTCCATTTAGGACCAACTAGACAGCTTAAGAAGTATTCTTGTGAAAATACAACGCAAATATGACCAGTTATCTAGGAGAAGTAGCCATAATAAGATTTTTCAGATGGCCATTGTGGCAGCCATGTTTGAGATCAGATTGGCACCATTTTCATTTATGACCAACTATACATCATAATAAGTCTTTCAGTGATAACCCCATGCTGATATAATCATTCATTCAAAAGAAGCAGTGATAACAAGATTTTCAAGATGGTCACTGTGGTGGCCATATTGGATGTCTTAGCAGCACCATTTTCATTTACGACCAAGCAGACATCATAAGAAGTCTTTTAGTGAAACTTTTATGTTGATATTACCATCCGTTCAGGAGGAGTAGCAATAACAAGATTCTCAAGATGGCAGCAGTGGCAGCCATACTGCATGTGCGAGCAGCACCAATTTTATTTAGGTATAACAATACATCATAAGAAGTCTTCTGGTGAAAACCCCATGTCAATATGACTTTTGTTCAGGAGGAGCAGCTATAACCAGAAGGAGTAGTAATAACAAGATTTTCAAGATGGCTACTGTGGTGGCCATATTAGACATCAGATTGGCACCATTTTTATTTAGGACCAACTAGACATCATATAAGTTTTGTACTGCAAACCCCATGTTGGCATGACCATCCGTTCAGGAGTAGAAATAACAAGATTCTCAAGATGGCTGCTATGGCAGTCATATTAGACATCAGATTGGCACATTTTTCATTTGGAACCAACTAGACATAATAAGAAGTCTTGTTGTGTTCAGGAGGAGTAGCAATAACAAGATTTTCAAGATAACTTCCATGGCAGCCATACTGTACATCAGATCAGCACCATTTTCATTTAGCACCATAATAAATCTCAGTGAAAAACCCATGTTGATATGACCATCCATTCAGAAGGAGTAGCGATAACATGTTCAAGATGGCTTCTGTAGTGACCATATTTGATGTCCGAGTGGCACTATTTTCATTTAGGGCTAACTAGACCATGGGATGAATGTGTGTGTAAAGTTTCATGGCAATCCTCCAAGTAGTTTAAGATGGGTAGCAATAACAAACTTGTGGTAACGGATAGATGGACAGCCATCTGACAACAGACAAAAAAGTGCATTCCATAAGCTCTACTGCCCTACAACCAGTAGAGCTAATAGTATTAAATACAATAATAATGTCTAAATTTATGGAGCGAATATAAATCTGTTATGGAAACAACAAAATGAAACACTGATGTGACCCTGCAATGAAATGCCACATTCACATTTATACATGTATGTACTTACACACAGACAACAAAAATGCCCAGACAATTTTTTTAAAAATCTTTGTAAGCCAGTCAAGAATTATTTTCAAAGAGGAAATGCAAATAAATATAAACAAATACATAAATGCAAATACTGAGCTGAAAGGCTATGTACTTTGCTTCCATTTAACTGTTAAAAGTTACCCCAACCTTAAACAGATATAATGAAATTTGGCCAATGAAGAAATACCCCATTTCCCCAATTCAGTGCACTTAATTAACCCTTCCGGGTGGAAAACTCTATGGAAAGGCATAGAATTTTCAAACAGAATATCAACTTTGTTGCAAAAAAGATATTGCCATAAGTTCATTATTTTGCATTTGTTCTAAATGTAATGTACATCAACAGAATTTATACATTTACAAAGTATCACCATATATGCTCAAATACAAGTATCACCCTATATACTAGAAAGCCGTGAGCTTGTGACAAAAAAATCTTTCTGCCAACTTTGAAACTTAATAGTTGAGCAAAAGTATGTAATTTAGTCATTTTTGTCTAAATGATATTTTGCAAATCATTTGGCATTTTCATCAGCATCATAATCCTTGCTATTATCAACATCTGTATAATTCGTGTTGTTCTTATTTTTTTGCTGCTGCTGTTGTTGTCAATGTTGTTTGTCAACTAAACCAATATTTATCAACAAATCTTTTTCCACTATCACTTTAGCAATAATTTTGAGATAAACTGCAGTACTGCACTTAAACTTTTTCCAATGTTACAACAAATATACCTCTCTATAGTCTCATGCAGAGATACAAACAGGAAATGGTACGCTAGATAGACAGAGATATAAACAGGAAATGGTACGCTAGATAGACAGAGATATAAACAGGAAATGGTACGCTAGATAGACAGAGATATAAACAGGAAATGGTAAGCTAGATAGACAGACAGATAGATAGATATACACACAGATAGATAGTTAGATAGATACATTTATAGATGGATGGACAGATGGACAGATGGAAAGTGATAAAATATGGAAATTTAAACACATACAGACATACATACATACCAGGCCTCATGTAACTCTTATATATGCCGGACATGTCTGATGGTAATGATATTTTGCCATTTGAAAAATACTCCTGATGAACATCTGTAGTTATGAACGTAATTTTTTTCTTTTTTTGTATGTATAACTTCAAAACTGTAAAATCAAATAATTGTACACTCCTTATCTGACAAAACATGCATAGGATGGCAAATCTTCACCTGACAGTTGTCAAACTGCCTCAAGCATTAGTCATAATTGCTCCTTGATTCACACTCTCACCAACAAAGCAGATGAAGGTATACACTGCCAAGCCTGAATGATCCCATATATATACCGCTGTGAATACCATCAAGCATCAAATCGAATCTCCACTTTACACTGTCAGCATTGCTATAACAACAAATGCTATCATGTTTTTGTTTCAAGTAAAAGTAATGACACAGAAAAAAATAGGAAAGTAAAAGTCAATCAGGCAAACAAAAAACGCCTATCAAAGTTTTCTTAATTGGTTGTTCATAGTAACAACAGTCAATCAAAAAGGTCTGTTGGCATACATTGCCGCTGACTAAGTCAGCCAATCAAAAAGGTCTGTTGGCATACATTGCAGCTGACTAAGTCAGCCAATCACAAAGGTCTGTTGGCATACATTGCCGCTGACTAAGTCAGCCAATCAAAAAGGTCTGTTGGCATACATTGCCACTGACTAAGTACTTAAGAATTATTCAGATCATAGTAAAGATAGCCTTATCATTTTCCCTGGTTTATTATAGATTTAAACTATACACAACAAGCATTAACCATCTTGAATAAGGAGAGAGATGACTGGGATGAAAGAAGTTTCAACAGCAAGTGGTTGGACCAGTTTTCATAGCCAAGATATGACAAAACATTGAATGTGCTATTTTGTGAGTTGTGTCAAAAGTACAAGCTGAAGAACAATTTTGTCAGTCCAGGTGTTTTAAACTTTTTAAAGTCAGTCCATGTCAACTATGTGGGATGTAATGAACATATACATCCCTCAAAAGCAAAAAGGAACACTCTGTTACTATATTTAACAAAGTGTCAGACTTGGCAGATGAAGATATGACAATGGGATTTTGAAATACCTATTTCATTTCTCTGAAGGAGTGCAGTCTGCTTAATTAATTTTAAATGTATTTACAGGAAATGCTTTGACATTGTTAGAGAGAAGGTATAAAGCATTCCATGTGTCATGCTTGGAGATCTTCTATCACTAACTGATGAAACCCAAAGGAGAGGTCAAAAGAGTTGTTCTTAAAACTCAAGCTAGAAAAAAGATGTAGCTTTTTTCCTAAAACATATCAATACGCATGCCTTTTCTGTTTCAATTGTGATAATTCTAAACCACTTTTAGTATCATTTGCCAGAAGTTCAACATTTGGTTCACAGATGCAGTGATCTCAACTGCCAGCTTTTCAAGTTGAAATGTAAGAGACTGCAATTACATATTTTTTCTGGATGTATATCAGTAATGTTTTAGTTTCATTACGGCTTCAAATTATAAGTATATACGACTGAACAATTGATTTTGGACACATTTCAGCCCACCCACCCCCACTGCTGCTGTTGAAAATCAAATGTCCAACAGCATATTAAAATAATTTCTGAACTTCTGATACATACATACATGTCTAGATACATACAAAACATACATACACACATATTGTAGATACATACATATATACTGCACACTTCCACTAATCCATCCATCTATACCATACCATACCTTGAAAAAATTATTCATACAATAGACAGGTGTGCATAGAAATACTTGCATCTATATACAAAATTATACCCTATAACTTAGAAGCTACATACAGATAATAATACTAATTACCCAGAGGTAGCCAAAATGCCAAAAATGAACTTTAGTATAAATTGGGGCTAACTTTAAATTAAAAATTAAAAGTACACACAAAATATACACGTTTTTCAGTGCATTCATATCATGAAATTTGCACACCATGCAAATTTCCACATGTTTAAATTTGCTTTTGTACTGCCTCTAGAGATGGTGCAAATTTATACACAATGCAAATTTATGTATGTTTGCAAATCCACTGAAATGAGAGTCTACATAAATTTTTATATGTAGGTAAAGTTGCACATGTATGTAAACTGGTGTATATTATTGTTACTACTGTAAATTTTGGATAATAGGCATATATGGCTTATTTTTTAAATTAGTGAAGGTTGTACATGATTATGTTTTATATACTGCCATATATACTCATGTACAAGACAAGTCCAACTGCAAATAACCTAGACCTGCTCTGCCATTGCATAACATGCCAGCAGATCAGGGTCTACATCGTTGGTTTTACTGATTACTCCTAACAAGCTGCATAGACCCAGATCTGCCAGCACATTATGTGACAGCAGATCTGGGTGTGAGCAGTTTGCAGTTGAACTGGACTTACAAGCGAGTATTTACGGTAATTACAAAGTTTCTATATATATGCTTATCAAACAGATTTTATGACATATTAAAAAAAGATGATTTATCAGAAGAAGGGAAGATAGTAAGATTGAAAATGCAGAAAAAGAACAAGGCACAAAAAACATAAATAGCCATGCTAATCATTTAATTAAAAACAGAATAATCATCAAAAGTGAATTTTGCATCTTAAACTTTTTTTTTACACATGTATACGCGTTTATTTTTGCAACAAAAATATGCAAAGTCCAGTGTGCTAATTATCCATATTATACAGTATTTTACCAAGAATGCTTTGCATCCTTCATAAAACCTCTTTCTTTCCACTAGATCATTTGCCTCAAATGTGACTTTCACGTAAGAGTGACAGTTTAATACAATTCAACTAGAGCAGAATTTTGCTGGATCGAACATGGTCACTTTCACGTAAGAGTGACAGTTTAATACAATTCAACTACAGCAGAATATTGCTGTCACATAAGAGCGACAGTTTAATACAATTCAACTACAGCAGAATATTGCTGTCACATAAGAGTGACAGTTTAATACAATTCAACTACAGCAGAATATTGCTGGATTGAAGTAAGAGTGACAGTTTAATACAATTCAACTACAGCAGAATATTGCTGGATTGAAGTAAGAGTGACAGTTTAATACAATTCAACTACAGCACAAATATTGCTGGATTGAAGTAAGAGTGACAGTTTAATACAATTCAACTACAGCAGAATATTGCTGGATCGAAGTAAGAGTGACAGTTTAATACAATTCAACTACAGCAGAATATTGCTGGATCGAAGTAAGAGTGACAGTTTAATACAATTCAACTACAGCAGAATATTGCTGTCACATAAGAGTGACAGTTTAATACAATTCAACTACAGCAGAATATTGCTGGATCGAACATGGTTGGCTTTAACAACCTGGGTTACTTGAATTTGTGTTTAAGACCCAATTTTAGTACATCACACGATAAATTCTTGAGTTCCAATTGGCTAACTAAACGGATTTATTTTAGGACAGTAGGCATTTTCCCCTGACTACTACATCTGATGATGGTCATTACACATATTACAGTGGTCACTATTACTACATCTGATGATGGTCATTACACATATTACAGTGGTCACTATTACTACATCTGATGATGGTCATTACACCTATTGCAGTGGTCACTATTACTACATCTGATGATGGTCATTACACCTATTGCAGTGGTCACTATTACTACATCTGATGATGGTCATTACACATATTACAGTGGTCACTATTACCACATCTGATGATGGTCATTACACCTATTGCAGTGGTCACTATTACTACATCTGATGATGGTCATTACACATATTACAGTGGTCACTATTACAACCTCTAATGATGGTCATTACACATATTACAGTGGTCACTATTACTACATGTGGATGTTATACAGAGGCATCACATTAATTCATGTGAAATACTAAATGTTATTGCCTTCTCCCTTGGGAACTGTTCCCCTATAGTGCTGACTATTGGGGCCTATTGCCTGCTGTTTGATTCAGGCACTATACCCACCTGACAACACCATAGTGCCTGCTCCTTTGGTTCAGGCACTATACCCACCTGAAAACACTATAGTGCCTGCTCCTTTGGTTCAGGCACTATACCGACCTGACAACATTATAGTGCCTACTCCATTGTTTTAGATTCTATACCTACCAGAAAACACTATAGAAGAACAGTTTTATCAGGAGAAGGTTATTCCGATATAGTGTTGTCTGGTGTGGTGGGGTATAGTGCATGCTCCTTTGGTTCAAGCACTATACCAACCAGACAACACTATAGAAGAAAAGTTTCATCATAAGTCTGTTCCCATACAGTGTTGTCTGATGGGGTATAGTGCCTGCTCCTTTGGTTCAAGTACTATACCCACTAGAAAACACTACAGAAGAACAGTTCCATCAGGAGAAGTCAGTAATAAAAAGTTATTAAATCTCACTTACCATATATACTCGTGTATAATCTGGGTCCAAATGCAAACAACATAATGCGCCGGCAGACCAGGGTTTATGTTGTCTGTTCTACTGATTAGTCCTTATAAACTGCATAGACCCAGATCTGCCGGCGCATTATGTGGCGGCAGATCTGGCTCTATGCAGATTGCAGTTGGTATAAGCTTATATGTAAGTATATATGGTACTTTAATTATGGATCTCTCCAACTGATTTGATGGGTGTTGGAGCTATCCAGGTTTGATTGTTTATTTCACAGAGCATAAAATCAATTAGTAAATGAAAAGTGACTAACTACGGGATCAGAAATATTTTGTGCATATATGCCATGAACTGTAAGAAATAGTGTGCTCTTTCTCTCTGAAAAGGCCAATAATTACACAATCCCTGAACAATAACATTTGACTAGAACTGTGATTGCAACATTGAGCTATTTTAGGGAAAGGTAGAAGTTGCATTTTGTACATCATGCACCAATACTGGAGAAAAAAACACACACACAATCTTGTCAATTATAAATTTTGTGTTCAGACACATTTCATCCTACAGTTTGGATGGCATTTGCTTGTCGCTTGTCATGTATATCTGTACCTGAACTATTTCATGATGTTCTACACCAATAAAAACTTTAATTTATTTTGTTTTCTTTTATAAAAAAAAACCTGACTGTGAACAAAGACTGCCCTCGTATAATGAAAAATGCACAAAATTTAAACTTCGTGATGTCTCCCGAGTTTCATGAATGACCATAAATATTTTGAATACCAGTATGAAGGAAAACACATTAATAAAGTTATAATGAAATTGAAATATTTTCTTCTTTGTTAATTTTAATTGATGAAAATGAATTGGTCAAGGGCTCTCTCTGATATAGGTGATTAGAATCAAAACAATACAATTCATTTGCCTGCCACATTTGAGGATTCAATTGCTGTATTGGTATTTTCTCTGTAATGATTACAATATGCATCATTTTGGTGAATCTAATAAAAAGTTCCTATAACAATCTACTATAAAAAAAAAATTGGCCTGATATCGTTGACTGCTCTTTATCAATCTACATGGATTTTCTTTTTACAGAAAAGATCAGTGTCTATGTCCGTAACAAACACTACTGAATAAAACTTTATATAAAAGAGCACTTTATGCTATGGCATTACATCGCCCACTGTGACCACAGGAAAGATACCATGAAAATAATAAAAGAATACTAAACAGTGTATGATTCAAAGACACATTTCAGATATTTTTCATTGAAGATTGCCAAAACAATAAAATCTTTTTAATCTTGCTCTTTGGAAACATATTTTGCAAATATTCCATGGAGATGACATGGTTCGTACAGCCCCAGAGAGCTGATTCTTAAGTACTTTTCAACGAGTTTTTAACACTTTCCCGACCACAGACATGTATATCTGCCGCATATAAGTGCCTTGGCTCAGAAGTGACAAACAAATCTGCTTGAAACAAGCACTATTAACCACAATAGCAGATATATCCGTTTGCAGGTTATGCACACTAGACCTTAGTGATGGATAGATTCATTATGTATGTTAATTTTACAAATTATCTCATCCATCATTAATATGCAGTAAAAGGACATTTAACCAATCAAAATAGAGTTACAAAATGATGGTTCTTGCTGTGAAAGACATGTACTAAATATGGTTACTAATCAGGGGGTTTTCTGGAATTTTGTATCATGTGATAGTTAATACATGTGGTTGTTGTTGATAGGGGAGACATTTGTTTTTGCGAGCAATTTTGAATCAGAGTTTTCTGGTTTTTCATACAACAAAATTCATGATATGGAATTAGGGAGTGTTGGCAGTGATACTAGACTACTTTCTTTGTCCAGTCTGTCTGAAATTGAAGCAATATTGGATGAAGAAGACAGCACATCGTAGACAAGAGAGCCATATGCCACACATGTCACTGAGTTCACTGAAAGCATTGGTTATACTTTCGTTTTTGATCAGGGAAAAAAAGATTTCTTTAAATATTTTCCCCTGGCATTAAATGAAAGACTTGTGACTGAAACTAACAAAGTTTGTGCAAAATGTATGGAAGAGAAGCATGATTTTCTCTGGCAACCCACAACACTTGAAGAAATGCTGGCCTTTCTAGGCATGCATCTAGTAATGTCAATCATGGTTCTTTATACATTTACCGTAGCTTGGTGATGTACATGACCTTTCTAGACGCCAAGTATTCCACAAATTATGACTGGATTATGTTTGAAAAGCAGTCCAAACATTTATGTGTACAAATTTTACCTTTAACTTGGTATAAAATGAATGACAGACAATTTTAGTGTTACAGTGTTTGTGTTCAATTCATATGAAGTGCATTTTCTTCCCAATATTGTGGAAGTCATTTGGATATAAAAATCAGACAGAAGGTAGTTATAGCTCGTGTATATGCATGGTACATAAAATCAGTAAATTATAAGGAAAACATAATTAGCCTTGATCCCCCAAGTCATGAGATTAAAAATTATCATTTGGCTCCAGTATCATCAGGCTCTGGTAGTCAGTAGTGACCTCAGCAGCTTAGCAGAGCAGTGGTCCACTACAGCAACACTGGCAATTAAGAATTAAGGACTTCCAAAAGTTCTCAAGGAATATTGTTTCTTGCAGAAATTGAACTTTTTCACATGTTCCTTTGTTCATCAGTGTATTAACAGCCACAAAAGTACAAGAAAAATCTTGTAACAAACAACTGCACCACTACATCAAAGGGATGCTACTCCATCTGACAAGGATCCATGTCATGTGTCATTTCATCCACCACATTTTAATCCCATTATAATTATTTGTTATTTGTGAAAAATATGTATTAAATCACAAAAATTCTGAATTTAAAAAGTGATACATTTGATAAGTTTTCATGTTTTGTATTCCATCAGATAAATTCAAGGGGTTTGAGGAAAAATTCGAGGATATAACCAACTTTTTCAAAATTCAAGAAGTTTTCAAGGCAACACCTCAAATTCAAGGGTTTTTCAAGGTTGTACGAACCATGGATTAAACAGATTTTCATAAAATTTTACTTTAGAATATGAAAAAGGCTTGGATATTCATGACTTTGTAGTAATTTATTAATGAAAAAAGCTTTTATTTGTTGTGGACATTAAGAATTTTGGTTGAGGATTTCATCTCCACATTTGAAATATATTTAAAAACCTATTTTTCAGGAAATTTAAGACTGATAAAGAGTAGATTTTTATAAAATAAAATATATGAAAGCCAAGACATGTCAGGCACTTCTTTATGCCTTTTACATGTTCAAATTTGCAAATCTGCTATGACCTATAACTATGATATACAAAACAAAAGGTAAATAAATAAACTATCTTTACAAAATGTTTTAACAAGTTTTGTCAAAGTCAGCTTGCTCTCAGGTTGATATGGAAATAATCACTTGGTGATACAGATCAACTTTCACTCTTGGCCGATCTTGACTCTCTCTGTCATGGTGACGGTAGTGGTAGTGATGGTGGTGGTAGTGATGCATAAGCTATAATACATGTATTCAGCATTATATAAAGATTTAATTCTCTGCTGCTCATTAAATTACAACCCAGGATAACCTTAAAACACCTCTATGAGTAATGATTCATTGCCCTTCCAAATAACTGATGTGATGATTTACACAAATTTAATTACATATTAAAATGATTTTAATTTAATCCAAGGGTATAAAAGCTTTGCGAGTTATATTGTATTTTAATCTTAACATCTGAATTTAGAAGAATAAAAGCAAACAGTGTCATTTTCAAATTCTGACCAATCAGCATTCAGTCAGTAATGTCTAAAATGGTGGCAATTTCATTTCAAAATTTTGGCTACTAAATGTTTTATTTATGGACTGAAAGTAATAATCAAGTTCAAAATAGCTATTTTGTTGTATCCAGTTACATTAAGTGCAATGGGTGCCTTGACCTGTCTTTGTTCCTAGTATAGTGCTTGGTTTTCATTGCTTTTAGCATGATACTGGAGATTCATTAAACTGCAATCATCATTTACACGTTCTCTTTAATCTGGACATCAAAACCAAACATTATTTGCTAACTTCTGCAAAATTTAGTAAAAAAATACATGAAAGGTTCATTCCAAGCAAACATTTTTGGAAGTAAATCTTCTCAATTATTCCATAATGAAATGTTCAAACCCAAAGACACTAAATATTTTTCTGATGATTTTTATTTTTCACATTATAGGATCTAACTACAGTATTCCAATTGCTAAACTATTAGAAAAATTAACAAAATTGGCAAAATATTGATGATTTGATGCTGCCAAAAAATACAGTATTAATTTCTGAACATCAGGAAGAAATTTTTAAAAAAACATACTTTGGTTTTGTAATTACCTATTATGTTAAAACCCTCTGAACTTGCCAGGTTTTTAAGTTTTGAGATATGAACTTTTCAAAGATAATAACATTTGTTCTGCATCGAAAAAGTACTTTAGATATGACTTTGTCAATTATGTTAATTAATGTACTAAACTGAAATACACCTATAACTTGAAAACAATGATATTTACTGGGGTAAAATCTAAGATTTGAAGAAGAACATGCCAGAGAAACTGCAAAAATACTGAAATCCTAAAAGCAAGTACACCCCGCTACAATGTTCAAACTGGGTTTCATAACTGCCAAAAGCATTATATACCGCACCGTGGTATAGCAGCGATAATGGAAAATTCTATGAATTATGCATGTATGTGTCTGGGGTGGGTGGGTGGTGGTGAATATAGAAAATGCCAAACATACAGTAATAATTTTACTACCTGCCAATTTATGTAACATATGGTATTAAGAGCGTTTCATGCTCAGTGAAGTTATTTACTGCTGTGTAAGAAATTAATTATGATCTGTAAGGTATAGATTTCTGAAACTTAACTGAATTATTTTTATCTAGCTTTCCTGATGTTCTGAGTAATGTCAATATGGAATATATAAGACAAAAAATCTGAAACCATAATGCAACTGTGTTATATCCAAGTTTGTGTTTTAACAATCATATTATAACAGGGTTCCCAGTAATTAATTTTTTCACATTTACTCAGTAGAACAGGCATATTTTTGCTGGAATGACCGATTGGAACAAATTTATTTTCAGTTCAATTTTATTTACAAAAATTCTATTACTTTTAGTAACAGTATTCATAGATATAAAACATCAATGAATTTGAGAAACTCATAAATTAAGTGCTTAAGTTTTGTATCTACATTGACTCTGGTTCTTCAGTATTGGAATTGTATTTTACAAGGCCAGACATTGCACTCAAGAAAATCTTTGTGAACAGAACATGATTTACAAGAAAACTAGAAACAAATTCATAGAAGATGAATGCCCCACCAAAATGTAACTGATGCATGTATATATGGATGGATGCATGTATAAGTGTAACACTATATGCCCCTTCCATACACTTTGTAAGACATCATCCCAACACTGTTTCTAACCTGCAAGTAACTGCATCAAATAAAAAAAATAAGATCATGTTTTCTTGTAGGCACTATACCTGGGAAAACTTACATCATACACTATAAGTCAAATATTTTTCACTCTCATTATTTCTATTGTTGAAATTTACCATATGTACTCGCTTATGAGTCGACTACAACTGCAAACAACATAGACCCTGATCCGCCATCGCATAATGCAGCAGATCAAGGTCTACGTTGTTTGTTCTACTTATTACTCCTTACAAACTGCACAGACCAAGATCCGGTGTCGCATTATGTGATGGCCGATTTGGGTCTGAGCAGTTTGATGTTGGACCGGACCTATAAGCAGTATAGATGGTACCCTTTATGTCCATAGAAGTCTTTCCTTTAGTCAAAGATCACCTGATATGGTGTGCTGAGCTATCACAGATTAAAGTATATCCCTGGATAGATACTGCTTGACCACAAAATGCTGGTAAGGTAAAAGGTCACCAGAAAGAGTCTTTCTTTGTATAACAGGGTACAGACAAGCCATGTTTCAACAACATTCATTATAACAGAATAGTAAGGTTCTGACAGAAAAATGATTTGAACATATAAGTTTTATCTTTAGAATGGAATATTCAGCATCTGACTTTGACATTAATTTCTGATATATATCGCTCTTTACAATGATAGTGTGAGAAGTGTGATGTTATCGACAATGACATAAATATCGGTCATGACAATGACATGTTTATCACTCATGTCTTCTTGTGTCTGGGTTTTTTTATTCACTGAAGGCATTAAATTTGAAGTATACATTTGTATTTCTGACTCATTCTTTTTATTTGTTTATGCTAGTTTGACAAAATTAAGAGAAGGAGGAAGCTACATTTTATAAATTAAAGGCATGATCTTTACATATTTGTTACAATGACAAACTTGGCTAAAAACTCATTTAGTCACTGAAACGAGAGTTGATTACATAGATAGACTTTATCAGGTTTCAAAATTTAAATTCAGATTTCATACATTTTGTTGCATTGAATGCTAGCAATGTGGAAATTAATAAGCAATTGATGTTGAGGAATTCTGTGTAAGATGATGAGTTTCATGCTCAAAGGTATGTAATATTCAAGCTAGAAATACATTCACATGAATGTCTCACCATAGTGCCTGAAAACTACCATACATACTCGCGTATAAACCACAACCTTGCCATCATTCTGTGGTCAGATAGTTAATTTAGTTGCAAAAACTGAGACATCTTTCTCAGAGTACACGCAAAATAAAATGCAATTAAACATGAACAGCTTGGTTCATTAGATGACTAGAAAGTAACAGAGTTCATGATGAAAAGACGGTTCTCCTCCTTCTTGATCCAAGCCAAGAGCTTGTTGATTGCATTGATTGCCACAGCTTTGGTCACCAGTGGTCCAAATACTGCATACAGCTCAAAGCCTTGAGTTACCTGTATAAAGGGAAAAAAAAAAACAAATAAAATTCAGTTTGCAATTGATGCTTAATTGCATAAAAAGGAGAATATTTTCTGCTATGAACAATGTATTTGGAATGAGCCTTCTACAAATCAGTGCTGTGAAGGATGATACCCAACCCCATCTCATCACAGCCCCAGTGCATCTCCATCCAAAGTGCTATTCTTCATGGCCTCTTTGCAAAAACACTAAGTGTATTACAAAAAAAGCTAGAAATGTGTTCACATGAATGTCTCACCATAGTGCCTGAAAACTACCATATATACTCGTGTATAATCCAGGTCCAAATGCAAACAACATAGACTATGATCTGCTGTCGCATAATGCGCTGGCAGATCAGGATCTATGTTGTTTGTTCTACTGATTAGTCCTTACAAACTGCATAGACCCAGATCTGCCGGTGCATTATGCGATGGCAGATCTGGGTCTATGCAGTTTGCAGTTGGTATCAGATTATACGTGAGTATATACAGTAACCTAAATACAGAACCTAACCAAGGTGTGACAGATGGACGCAGGATGTATGGCTGGTTGGACAAGAGTAACTTAATATGCCCTACCACTGTTGTGTTGGGGCATACACAACAAAAAAAGGAAAGAAAAGGTTATGCATTTTCATTACCTTTTTACCTTTTCAGTGGAAAACAAGGCACGATTAAGAAAAAAGAAAAAGAGCAACTTTAACTTTAACTAGTTTAACATATCTTATAATGATTTACACCATCACTGACATGATCTTAAAATGATTTACACCATCATTGACATGATTTACACCATCATTGACATGAACTTATGATTTACACCATCAGATATGATCTTATAATGATTTACACCATCATTGACATGATTTACACCATCATTGACATGATCTTTAAATGATTTACACCATTGTTGACATGATCTTATGATTTACACCATAAGTGACATGATTTATACCACTGCTGACATGATCTTATAATGATTTACACCATCATTGACATGATCTTAAAATGATTTACACCATTATTGACATGATCTTTGGCCAAAAATAGGGAAATATGCATACAAGATTTTTTTTCAGACACATAGAATATTGAAACCTATTGCAAAGAATAAGCTATTCTGTTAGGATTGTAAACAGTTCAGTTTATATTCAGAGTTTGCTCTACACATCAGCAACTGAATATTTTTTGTACTCACTGTAGTTTAACTAAACAAGATGGACCAAGAATTATTACATACATGTAGGTTTTGTGAACAAATTACTGTATATACACACTTCTAAGTAGGATCCAACTGCATAAATCCAGATCTTCCATTGCATAATGCGGTCAGAGCTGGATCTATGCAGTTTGTTAGGAATAATCAGTTGAACAAACAATATACACTCCGATCTGCTGACCCATTATAGTCATAGGCATGTAATTTTTTTTATGAGCTATGAAACTAGCCTATGTGTGGTGGTATATTAAATACCATATTTAAAATAATGAAGGTCACTGATTGACTGAATATAATTGCCAGAAATTTTTTTTAAAATTTTTCAGATGAAGCCTGCGTATGGGTAAATTGTACACATTAGTAGGCTTGAACCTAAAATCAGTTATCACTATCGATGCACAGATACATGTACTACTGGATGTAAATGCGGAAATCTGACTGGGCTGAGTTTTTAGAGCAGACACCTATATGGAAATTTTGTCAAAAATGAGGAATGTAGCATATAATTTTCATCATTTTAAAAATTTCCTATTGGATAGATCATTCATAAGATGTAAGCATGATTTGCCAATCTTACCAGAAAAGTATAGTAATTGGGCCAAATATTAATCTTACGGTCTATGGGAACTGAATTAGTTGTCTGTGCCCTATAGCTTATCAGCCAGTTTGGTTGAATTCGTTTGTAATTATAGGAATAAGTTGTCTGTTGTGTAAGTTTTAGATGTTTTACTTAAAGCAGCAATTTTTAGACACACTGGATTTTTAACATAGGTATCCAGCGATTGCTCAATTAAATGCCATGTAATGCATTTCTCAGCAGTGCTATTAACAATAAGTGTCCACAATAACCTGTCTGTCATAAATTTGAGCACATAAATGTATGACTAACAATTCTAAGCTATCAAAAGTGGAACTTGATGACTGCAATTATTGAGGTCTAGGGATGAAAAATTTACAATTTATACTCAAACAGGGTACATCCACCCATACAAAACCAAACCACTAAATGAGACTCCATGATCACTTTCTGTTAGGTGTTGTATCTTGATTCTGTAACTTGGCAATTTATTTATGATACATTTTTTCTGGTTTTTTTTCTATAATTTTCAACTATTTTTTCAAATGTTTCACTGATTTTATTACAGGTGGGTCTCTCTCTGCCTCTGGTACAATGATGCAAATGGTTGAGGAAACATTTTCCTTTGATATTTAACTTGCGATTTCATTAACATTGAAAGGGAAAGCTTGGTTTCTCAAATGCGGAGAAAATTGAAGTCTGTGAAGATGGAAGAGTGAGTTCCAATACTTTTCCTCCCTTTTCTACAGCAATCACAGTGTCTGCACACCTTTCATATAAATGTTTGTCAGACATCAAGAAAGGCAAATGATACAGATTTTATTACATCCCATTGTTAGAGTCATGTTGAAATGTGTGTTTAAATTCATTTAGCTTATGATATGCATTACGTATCCACATAGGAGCCAAAATACTTCTTTTTGGATATGTTAAGAAGTTTCAGAGGTAAACTTTTATTCTTTTGTGGAAAATGTTGATATCAATTTATCATTTCAGCAGGCTCCCAAATAGAAATAAATTCCCCATTATCTTCAAATTGGTAATTGTGAGACAATGATGCTTCTGCAGGAAATTTCAAGGAAGAGGGCTGTTGACTATGAATAATTATTATAATAGTAAAATTTGATTTTAGGTTACAGGCAACTATATATTTTATGGGCTACCGAACCAGCCTATGTATGGTGGTATATTAATATCATATTTGAAATAATAAAGGTCGCTGATTGGCTGAAAATAATTATTGGAAAAAATAATGTAATTTTTCAGAAGAAGCCTGCATGTGATTAAATTGTATGCATTAGCAGACTTGAACCTAAAACCATTTTTATTTTATCATTGTCCTCACTCAGGTATTACTGGATGTAAATTGGGAGATATCTCACCAGGCTGGATTTTTATTGTGGGCACCTACAAAGAAACTTTTGTTAAACCAAGCATATCATTTTCATCGTTTTAAAAGTTGTCTCTTGGAAGATCATTCATAAGATATAAGCATGATTTGTTGATCTTATCACAAAAGTATATTAATTTGGCCAAATATTAACATTATGGTCTATGGGGAACTGAATTAGTTGTCTGTGCCTTAATACACTGGCAGATCAGGGTCTATGTTGTTTGCAGTTAGACCCGACTTATGCACCAGTATATAAGATATTTATCCTGTGTGTGAAGTATAATTTCTACCCTAGAAAGTATTAGAAACTACTATAAGATTAATCAGTGAAATATTTATCCACATGTCATCAAAGATATGAGGTTTCATAAAGCAATTTCATATTCCTTTTAAGACATTAGACATGTGTCACACAACTTTGTATCACACATGACCCTAAGATGTCATAAGAGGCAAAGTTATAATGTAAGAATACAGTGTACTTCAAAATTAATGTAAACTTCTTTTTGGAATTTTTTTTATAAACATCAGTGATTTTTATTATATGGTAAACATGTGATATTAAAGCTTCCGTAAAATTTATGAAACTGTTTGATAAAATTGTCTGTCTTTTACTTGTCAATACTTGCTCAAGACAGAAACTATTCAACTACAAAATTCATATGCAACAAGCACACAATTAGGATCCTCTATATAAAAAAATACAGCCACAGAGTTCTAGGTAAGTTTGGTTTGGTGTTTTTACTGCACAGCCACACTAGTAGTAGATTATTCAGTGCTGATGGAATTGGAGTAAAGTGTCTTGCACAAGGACACACTGATTCTGAGGTAGGATTTAAACCTGCACCCTTTCGATTGTGAGTCCGGCATGCCAACCACAGAGCCATGCAGCTACTCACTCTAGATAAGAATATAACAAATTGAGTATTTAATGTTAAATTCCTCGTTTTGGAATTAACGGCATATTTTGACAAGTAGTATAATTTCTACTCTAGAAAGTATTAGAAACTTCAATAAAGTTAATCAGTTAAATAATTATTCACAAATCATCACAGATACAAGGTTTCATAAACCAATGTCATTCATTTTATGATATCTGACATGTGTCATACCATGTCATATCATACATAACCTTAACATGTCATACAAAGCAATGTTGTAAAATAGGAAGAATACATTGTACCGATGCCTTACCCAACCGAGAAGTGTCTCATATGGTCCCACATGGTACAATATTTTGAGTGGTCGTGATAATGAGTGTATTCGCTGATGAAGGTACTGGTACAAGCCAAAAAGTCTCTCCTGCTCTGCCTGAGTTAAATATGGTGCCTCAAGCTCTGGACTTGTGTACTGGGCAGTGCTTTTGGATTTGTACAAGAAGTGCCGGAGGTCGGAAATTCCGCAGTCTTTATTACTGTAGCTGTTTTTTCTCAATGAATCACTGATTGCTTGGAGACCATTGTATTTCACTAACCTCTGATAAAAGAATGTGAAAGTATTTACAAATAATTTTGAAATACTCTATTTCAAGCATACGTAGATATTTTAAACTGCTATATTAAAACCTACTCAAGTGCAGCAAATAAAAATATAATTTCTCATCTACTGTAAATTATTCATTTTTCATGGGGTATCAATTTTTTGTGGATTTAATGGCTGCAACAAACCACAAATGTAAGAACTCAATGAACAATAAGCCTTCCAGAGCTCTAGATAAGCAATTTACTTTTAGAGCTACCATATATACATACTCACGTATAAGCTGGGTCCAAATGCAAACAACATACACCCTGATCTGCCATCGCATAATGCACCGGCAGATCAGGGTCTATGTTGTTTGTTCTACTGATTAGTCCTTACAAACTGCATAGACCCAGATCTGCCGGTGCATAATGTGACAGGAGATCTGGGTCTATGTAGTTTGCAGTTGGTATCAGCTTATACGCGAGTATATACGCTATTACTGTATGCTTGTATTGCATTTTGTTTATCCCACCCTGCAACACACAAACACGCAATCATCAAATTTTCAACACACATACACGCAATCATCAAATTTTCAACACACAAACACGCAATCATCAAATTTTCAACACACAAACACGCAATCATCAAATTTTCAACACACAAACACGCAATCATCAAATTTTCAACACACAAACACGCA
This sequence comes from Margaritifera margaritifera, assembly GCA_029931535.1. Taxonomy (NCBI): domain Eukaryota; kingdom Metazoa; phylum Mollusca; class Bivalvia; order Unionida; family Margaritiferidae; genus Margaritifera; species Margaritifera margaritifera. The sequence goes on along the minus strand of JAQPZY010001647.1, from coordinate 3,846,741 downwards.
ATCATCAAATTTTCAACACACAAACACGCAATCATCAAATTTTCAACACACATACACGCAATCATCAAATTTTCAACACACAAACACGCAATCATCAAATTTTCAACACACAAACACGCAATCATCAAATTTTCAACACACATACACGCAATCATCAAATTTTCAACACACATACACGCAATCATCAAATTTTCAATCATTAAAACACGCAATCATCAAATTTTCAACACACATACACGCAATCATCAAATTTTCAATCATTAAAACACGCAATCATCAAATTTTCAACACACAAACACGCAATCATCAAATTTTCAATCATTAAAACACGCAATCATCAAATTTTCAACACACATACACGCAATCATCAAATTTTCAATCATTTATGCTATACTGCGTTTGGTACATACCACAAATGGCAGTTGTGGACACCATCTACTGCATTATAATGAGGGAGATATGTATTATAATTTTCATACATTTCTTACATACTTACAATGAAAATTCATTTATAACTTACTAGTATACTATAAAACTATGAATTAATATATAAGGGAGAAGAATGAAAGAAAGGAATAGAAGAAAAGACCTTCTTTGTGATCTATATGTGTAGAAATATTAAAGTATGTAATGAAATGGGGGTATGATTTCACGTGACAAACACTTTGCTAGTGATCTACATAGATAGATAATAGAAATGCCTACTTCTTGTATTCTGTTTTTGCATTCTGACAGAGTGAAAAAGGACTCCCTGTCCACAGTGAGCAGAATTAAGCATGTCTGACAACTCTCATCAAGGTAGGATATGTGTGCTTGAAGAAATCCACTGAAATTAAAGATCTGCATGAGTTGGATAGAAAATACAGCACCAACAGTTGCAGGGGAAAAATATAAATTATTTAACCAACAGAGGATTTTTATACTAACATCCTCAACATACTATGCATGCACTTTTTTTTCCTACTTTAGGTATATTAAACTCTCTACCAGCGAGAATCATAAAGTCTGTGGAACTGATGTATGAAATTTACACCCTGACTTATTTTAATAAACAGCTTTCCTGGACTGAAGTCGAAACTTGTATTACTTGTCTTTATTGTGTTCTTACACTCCATTATCTTTTCACATATATTTCAAAAAAGCAATTATCAGTTTATGGCAGAAAGAAGTATTATCATGCAATTGTTAAAAATTAATATTCCTAATAATACTGTAACAAGTAACACAAAAATGGATTCCTTAAGACCTCAATTTTTATTGCAAAACCAAGAACTTGAAACTATTCATTAAAATTATCTACTTTAGTAAAATACATTATGGAAAGATTACTGTTTTGTCTCATCTTTCAGAGACTGTCATTAGTGAGAGTTCCAGCTTCCAGGACTTCCACTTTCTGGTTCTGGACTCTCAGTTTTCAAATTTGGTCAACAGTTTTCTATATGCTGGACTCCCAGTATCTGGAGAAATGTGGCTCTGGACTTTCAATTTTAAAATCCTACTGAGAGCTCTGCTCTTGACTAAACAAGCAAAACACAGAGATCATTTTGTTGGATTTGTTAGTTTTGAACTGACATTTCAAGGTAAACATTTCCAAATGCTATCCTGGGCTTGGATTTCACAGACATCAAACTGCATATTGTGGAACAATAATATTTTAGAAAGGAAAGAAATTCCCTATTGGAGAAGCACAATCTGATGAAGCATGTGATGTACCACATATACTCGCTTTTAAGTGAGTCAAACTGCACAGACCCAGATATGCTATCACATAATGTGCCAGCATATCTGGGTCTGTGCAGTTTGTTGGGAGTAATCAGTAGAACAAACAACATAGACCCTGATCTGCTTACACATTATGCGATGACAGATCAGGGTTTATATTGTCTGCAGTTGAACTTGACTTATAAGCGAGTATAAATGGTAATTCTCTTCTGTTTGTGTACACGAGATTATACTAACATAACACTGTGCCAGATTCAACACAGAACAGATTTGCTTTTTAAATAATATCTCTCCCTTCCTTACCATAACAATATAATCACCATACTACAGTGTATTAGCAAATCTAAAAACATAATACAGTTAAACCTGATCTAAAAAGTTTGGAAACTTTTGTTGAGAAATAGCTGATGTACATGTATATGTCTGTGGGACCACAACTTTATTATTAACCCATTTTATCCTGTTTACCAATTTCAACTACACTGTCCGATTCCTGAGAAGCAATTCTAAATACATTGTGGTAAAACTGAGCATCACACAGCAGCAGCAGTTGAAATTGTGATGACCTTCACCATGTTTACTAAAAGTGTTGTAACATTGTTATTTCTTTTTTAAAGTATATAAAACTATGTATCTTTGAAAAGGTATTAAAATTTGCAACACAGTGATATATGTTTTGTTATCATTTACCAATGTACATGCTCACAACTGTATTTTGAAATATGACTTGAAAAAAAATAAAAAAAATAAAAAAACTCGCCATGATGTTCAGTGAATCTTTTGTCCATGAAGATGAATGAAATGCTCCTAATATTATGTGAATAAAATAAAGATAATTCTATTTCTAGTATTTTGGTCCAAATTTGAAGTTTCTAGCACTGTTAGTTCAAAAGTTATAATAATTTTACTAAAATTGGACAACAAAACACCTGGAACAATTTTTTACATCACATTCCAAAACATGTACTTCAGCGTGCAGTTTCTCATGAAAACATGTCACATATTAATCCTAGTCACAAATTAATCCTAGAAATCTTTAAGTATGATAAAGATAATTAATCAGTAGAATGTTTGTCCAAATTTGAGGTCCATATCATCAATATGTCAGTAATAACAATATTACTTTAATCACAAATATAAATGTCCACATCACACTGCAAAAATGTACTTCATTTTTAAAACTGCAAATTCTACATCAGTTGTTGTGTAAACATCAGCTAACCCATCATTTAAGTCAATATTATCATCAGAATCATCCAAATCATCAACTTCAATGTCGCTACCCTCGCTGTCAACATCCATGTTTACATCTGAGTTGTCGTCCATCATTTTATCGATCGATTTTCAAGCCAACAATTACTTTTGCAACCACGTTTTTTTAAAAATTTCACTGCGCATGCGTGCTTTAACCATTTCCTGTGTTGGTGAAGAAGTACACAAATATTTGTGATGTATAACACATGTTTCTATAGACGCTACACACATACGTAGTAGATTACGACCGTAGTCGTATTCAGGATAAAATGGGATACTACGACCACAGGCGTATTCAGGATAGAATGAGGTATTACGACCGTAGTCGTATTCAGGATAAAATGGGTTAAGGAAGAGAACAGTACAGCTCATGTGGGATTGTGAATTCTCACTTTAACACAGTGCACTCCCATGCACATTTCCACAGTTGCAGTAATTTAATTAGTTGTAGTAATCCACAACATTTGAACTCACGTGGATGTGGGATCCACAAAGTAAACAGCTGCTTGATTACATTCAGGTGTGAATTCCACCAGCAACAGTCGACTTCACACCTCCTCCCTTGTACTCTTATCTTCAGTCCTCCAACATTGGACTCCCACACCTCTATTGTACTCTATCTTCCTTCAGTACATCTTTCTATTTGAAGTTTTATTTTTGTAATCTTCTGCAATTCTTTTTTTCACATATATATTTACCCGGTATTTATCTGACATAAGTGCATATACTGAATTGAATACCATTTCTCAATATCAAAAATATAAAAAATAATGATTAGCAGATGTGTGTTGAAATAAAGTGCTAATAAAAACATTCAATTTATCTTCCCTTAAATTTCTCAAATACTACAATTGTTGAGTTTCCCAACATGCTATTAGTTGTTGAATATTTTGACCTTACAAATATTACACTTCCCAAGTATTTTATTCATTGTTAAAAGACCTAAGCGTACCATGTAAAGGAATAGTTGGTTGGCTGTTTTGTTTTTAATGGCACATTAAACACATTTCTAGCTATATCATACCAAGGTGCATTTCCTGAAGAAAACATCAAGGTAGCCTACCCGGGCTGGCCTTGGCAGATATCAAACCCACAACCCATGTATTACATGTACATGTCCAACATTCTACCAAATGAGCTAAAACAGTTCCCACCTAGAGGATAAATATCAAGTAAATCACTTCTTTAAATGAACAAATCTGATTGATTTCTTATTGATAAAGAAAAGGTAAAATAATTGATTGAAACTTTTGACATGTAGATGGCAGCAGGTGAAAAAGATATAGCTGCATACATATTGAAAATAATAAGCAGGTGTTGCAATGAATGAAGGGAAATAAATAGATTTATTAGTGAATGGATATGTATGAGTATACCCTCATGGAACACTTGAGCTTTTGTTGTGTGAAAAGGATAGATTTTGTTGTATAAAAAGGAGAGAGAGAGATGGAATAGAATGGATATAGATGGAACCATAAATTCGCTTAATGTTTTCTGTTGATTTACTTCATTTACCACTACACGGTATTCTGTAAAAACTGTTATACAATAAGCTCTTGAAATCAACTTGAAACCACTTTATATGATCTTAGAAAACTAATCTACCTAAAACATATAACAACATACAATATGGGACTTTATGTGTCAGTCATTTACCACTTCAACATTATGGGACTTTATGTGTCAAGTCATTTACCACTTCTACATTATGGGACTTTATGTATCAAGTCATTTACCACTTCTGCATTATGGGACTTTATGTGTCAATTCATTTACCACTTCTAAGAAGTTGTCAAAATATGCCACGGTGCCCGAGGTAATGAAAGGATACCAGATAGGATATGCCTATAAAAATCCAAACTGTATTAATCATGGAGGAAAACACTGATTCAATACAGCTCACATCTATGTAATGCCTCAATATTTGCACACATGTCAAAAACAAGCTTGTACACATTGTACATGTATTAGGCACAGTACTTTATGATGTTCCAGTAGGCTCAGTACATGTACAGTACAAATTAGGCAACACCGTTCAGAAGTTCATCAGCTGTTCAAAACATTGTGTCAAGAAGGTGTCAAATTAGCTGTATTAGTGTGACATGTCACTGCCAAACTGACTTTGCAGTGTGGGCCTGCTTAGCAAAGCTTTGAACTTCAGAGAAACAACCCCTGAACTGATCAACTGGAGAGACGTCAATTATGCAGGATAATGATTTGACATATAAAAAAAAAAAAAAAATATATATATATATATATATATATATATATATATATATATATATATATATATATATATATATATATATACACATACACATTATAAAATATAAAATCAGAGCTAGTAGCAAAGGGTGTATCTCACTAAGGGCCCAGCTCTATACAAACTGCTTGGCAAGGCCTTAAATACAACAACTTCCATTGGAAATCTGAAGTCTGGAGAAGATGGGCATTCAGGAACCATAACTCTTTTAAATGATGTGGGGTGCTGAAAATCCAACTCATTCAGGTCTCAACAATATCAAGGTGGCTGAAATGCAATATTACTTACTAGTATTAAAGTTATGCTGCAGAAACAAAGTAACAAGGACAGGATATCTGGGTCCATGACTCTTCTAAAAGAGAATGTGGAACATTTGAAATTAAACTAATTCAAGGTCTCATCAATATAAAGATGCATGACACAATTTGGTTGAAATCCAACAAAACTTTTAGTAAAGATATGACGTAGAAATCAAAGTCAGCTGAATCAGGGCAATCTGGGGCTATGACTCATGTAAATGATATTGTGGAATGGATGCTTGCTTAAAGTCTCATTAGTCTGAAGCCACATGTCAAATATGGCTGAAATCAAAACAATATTGGTTAAGTTATCTTGCTGAAACCAAAGTCAGGAGATGGAGCAATCAAGGGACCATAATCTTCTAAACAACACTAAACGCATATCAGGCACATACAAGTCTCAGTAAATGTTAGTTCTTGAGTTACAGTACAGCTCACGTGATTTTTCGGAACTCCGCGCATCGCGGTGGGGGTGGAGAGTGAGTGGAGAGGATTAAGAAAAACCCCTCCACCATCAATCACTCCACGCGTCCTGACGGAGTTGTCGCAGAGTCTCGCGGAGAATAGCCCTGCACACCACGCTTTCTCGCGGAGTCGTATCCAATCGCCACCGCGGATTGGACGTGGTCTCGATAATATGGGCGTGGTTTACTGTTTATCACCCATGCAAGCAGAGGTTGAGAGAGAGACGGGGGGGGGGGGGGGGGGGGGGGGCAATTTCCTAACTTTTTTATACTTAAAAAAACGTAGTAATTCAGTTAATTATAAATATTTCCTTGTTCTAACGAAGATAATATATGATACATAGTGCCAAATCATATTTAAGATGATGATAACGTAATGACAATGCCTCGTAAACTGTATTAATACTACATTTTGCGCAATGAATCTAATTTCTTTTTCTTCAATACTATATTATCGGAATCTAAACATGCATTCATATCCTTATTTCTTTTTCAGTAAACGCAATACAAAATTGTAATGATCATATGAAAGTCAGTGATATTGTACTACCTGCAATGAAAAGAACGATAAACATCGAACAAATTAATAACAAAGCTGCAGTCATACCTGACTGAAGTGAAACAAAATCGCTCAAGTTCCGATGGTTACTCTATGCATGAGTACTCATTCACATATTGTACGTTTTTTTTCTGACAGCCAATTGCTTAAATAAAGCATTATTAAGATTTCACATCGTTATTTTATTTTTAAATGTACTATTTTGCATTAATTACCAAAGTAGCGGGGTTTTTTTAAAAATCACAAATGGTCGCAAAAGATCATCCTATACACATGTAGTTGACACGTGCAAGTAACCTAGCACAATAGAAGCCATCAGCACTGCATGTTTTCTTTGATATTGATGTGTTAATTTCATGTGCTAACTGTTAACCTAAAAGTACAACAGCAATGCTTCTGCGGGTTTTTTTCTTTGCCATTGATTTGACAAACTTGCGCATCAGATGAAATTAATGTTTAACTTTTTCTTTTCTGTTCGTTTTCCTATTGCATAATACAGAAAAATAAGATGAATAATTTTCGATCATTAACTCTTCTTAGTAAAGTCACCCCCCCTCTCTCTCATAAAATATGGAATCCAAATCACTACTGCACAAGTTATCGTAAACTGAAATCTGGAAAAGTGCAAGTGGTAAGAAACAGAAACACGCTCAATAACCAAAGGCTCTAACAGTCACAAACAGGAAACTGCATTCTTTAATATCTGCATAAAAATAATTAAAAAAGTATATTTTATTTTTATATTTTTGCCGTTGGAAAATGAGCAAATAATAGGATACACGTGGAGACAATACATCCATGCAAAATGCTCTAAACTTGTTGGAAATTAAGATCTCTGAACATCTCAGATTTTAGAATTTTCCATATTATTTTTCATTTCGGTAATAAGCCGAGTTCAGGTTAATTACTAACAATTATCAAACTTCCGTTGTTAATGGCGGGACCATAATTGCAGCTGTCATAATTGCGCCAAGTCAGATGGCTTCGTGTGATAAAAACACACTGTTCCCAAGCTGAAACTTACATCATCCTTTGATGCAAACCCTTGTTAATATTTTACAACAGTGTTCACAATGGTCACTGCCTTGATTTCTGCAGAACATCCGCTGAAGTCAAGTCTTTATTAGGGAGAGACAATTGAATTTTCCAACCGTTTGGGGGGGGGGGGTAAATGCGTGAAAACAATTGTCTTTCTCTGATTTTTGTAGCAGACATTAATCCGTTCCATATTTCACTTAAAATAAATAATTACTGTGATGAAAGAACAAAAAATATCCCGGTCGAAAAAAATGAAACAACATATAAACCCCGTATATTAAATGGTCAGTCCCTTACAGCACACATGCAGTCATAATATTCAGCCTCGTGACTCTGCTATTACTGCTTAAAGACTAAGCACGCGGTTTGCATTTCAGTGTAAATTCAGTGTTTTAGGTTTGTTGTGGGGGGGGGGGGGTAAGCAGAAGCGGATGTCAATTTGGATTTTAATTGTCCATATCTCAGAGAATTACTTTCCTTTGGAACAAAATGATAAATTTATTCTGCTTGAGAGGCTCAGCAATGTGTGCTTCTCGTCAAGTCAGTGCATAAGTTTGTTCATATTTCTTTGAAATAAATTAAAATCATAAACTTATTGCAAAAGAAGTCGATCAACCTTTTATAAACAGTAATGTGTACTGAATATACAAGCCTTTTGAAATTATTTTTTTATTGTCCAAATATATGATCGAAATAAAAACGACTGATTCTTCAGATGGTATCCGGTTGTAAATCACTCTTGACGTCTCAGACTTTCCATAGGTGGTCTACATTCATTGGCTGTTCAGATGTCAATCAGTAATGTCGACTAGCCCCTCCACGGTGGAGTTTACATCGGCATGACTGCCGAAACGCGGTGGTGATTTGTAGGTATTTATGCCAATTTATGCCTCCACCGCGGAGTGCTATCGCGGAGTTAAAGTGGAGGGGATTAAGTACCCCACCGCGATGTGCGGAGTTCCGAAAAATCACGTGAGCTGTACTGTATGCCATTTACAAGCATCATCTGATGTGAAAATATTAAGTTAATTGTCGAGGGCCATAAAACTATCCAAAATGGAGTTGAAAAGACAAAACCCATAAAAAAACACATCTAGGTTTTAAGGTAATGTACACACTAAATTGCACCAGAATATGTAGAATGGTTCTAGAGCTATGCTTGTTACAAGGATCTGCTGTAATGGAGATGTAAAATATAACTCCATCAAAATTGGACCTGATATGACAAAACCTTTACAAGACACATCTACATGTACATGTAATAGACAATTTACCTACCAAATGACATCTAATTATGTGTAAAGCTTGGAGAGTTATGCTGGTTACAAGTAGTGTTAAAAGACGAGCAGATGTAAGGATGGATGAACAGATAGATGGAAAGGTGATTATTATAGGGCACATGCATCTCTCTCAGAATTGCCCATCATTGCTGAGTTTTTGCTTCCCCCAAACCAAATCAGTGTTGAAATAAAATATTGCTAATGCATATCCTTATACACAAATGCTCAAGCACCAAAGTTCTTAACAAGTGTTTACGACCTCTACTATGAAACTGTGGATAATCATGATTAATTAGAACGAGGTTAACCAGCAGCTGTCTTAGATTAACTGCACTGCCCATGACTCCCTCACACACACCACCATATAAAAACATAGTAAATAATCGTGTCAATAGTATGGGACAAAAGTGCAATTTACAGTTTTGAGAACTTTCATTGAGACAAACCTGAATACTGCACTCTTAATGTTGAATATTCTCACCCAATATGATAACACTATGCCACCATGACAATTTCAAATAGCTTTGTTGCCATTGCTGAGATTGTTGCTGTTGTAGATATTATTATTGTTTGTTTAATTAAAGGGTCTTTAAAAAATAAGCTGGGCAGTGTATGGAAATGTAAAGAATGTCAAAGGAGAGATAGTAATAATCAATTTTCATAACTGACAAAAGGTCCAACTGGGAGAGAGAGAAATGAACAACTGTTATGTGAAACAATCAAGGTCATATGGCACACTGAATATTACAGTACAATCTGTTGTTGGGCATTAGATTTTTACTGCAAAGATGATTCTGACTCTGAGATGTACTTTTTAACATACTAGTAAAATCTCTTTGTAGGTTACTTGATGTGTATTCCAAGGATGGTTCTCACACTGAGATGTTTTTTTTAACATACTAGTAAAATCTCTTTGTAGGTTACTTGATGTGTATTCCAAGAATGGTTCTCTCACTGAGATATACTTTTTAACATACATGTACTAGTAAAATCTCTTTGTAGGTTACTTGATGTGTATTCCAAGAATGGTTCTCTCACTGAGATATACTTTTTAACATACATGTACTAGTAAAATCTCTTTGTAGGTTACTTGATGTGTATTCCAAGGATGGTTCTCACATTGAGATGTAATTTTTAACATACTAGTAAAATCTCTTTGTAGGTCACTTGATGTGTATTCCAAGGATGGTTCTCACACTGAGATGTTTTTTTTAACATACTAGTAAAATCTCTTTGTAGGTTACTTGATGTGTATTCCAAGAATGGTTCTCTCACTGAGATATACTTTTTAACATACATGTACTAGTAAAATCTCTTTGTAGGTTACTTGATGTGTATTCCAAGAATGGTTCTCTCACTGAGATATACTTTTTAACATACATGTACTAGTAAAATCTCTTTGTAGGTTACTTGATGTGTATTCCAAGGATGGTTCTCACACTGAGATGTAATTTTTAACATACTAGTAAAATCTCTTTGTAGGTTGCTTGATGTGTATTCCAAGGATGGTTCTCGCACTGAGATGTACTTTTTAACATAGATGTACTAGTAAAATCTCTTTGTTAGTTACTTGATGTATATTGCATGGATGAATCTGACTCTGAGATGTACTTTTTAATATACTAGTAAAATCTCTTTGTAGGTTACTAGATGTGTATTGCAAGGATGATTCTCATTGTAGAGATTTACTTTTCCATTTACTAGTAATTGGCTTTGGTGGATCTATAAATAGTGAATGACAACACAAGTGTTATGTAATAGATAATTAAAATTACTGAAAGTTGTTTGTGTTTTTTAAAAATTCAAACCAATGCTGTCAGACATTTAATAACTTCGTGTTATTGTGCCAATAATAACCAGACTACTACCCCCCCCCCATTACACCATTTTAAGAGGCACATTTAAGATCACAGCTCATGAATTATACAAGGAAAATTAAAACTCAATATAACCTGGCAGTTTAACAGCATTGATAAAGTGACATTATCACTCTTTTTTTTACAACAGTCTAGTTGTATTCATTTATTGCCAAAAAACACACAAACAAGGCAAAATAACGTAAAGTCAGTACTTTTGATTTCAAACAGTATAATTTGACAGGCCTGACATCGAGATTAGATAAAGTTTAGTGTAATTAAAACACCGTAGCATATCTGTAGTTCTACAAAAGTGATCATCACAATGGTTGACCATGGTGATGAGAGATACAGTTGACCTCTGTGTTTTCTTCCCATGTATTCCCATATCCATGGTAACACATGAGAAATCACTGTTGCATGAGCTGTACTGTACTTATAGTTACAATGCCATCAAAGTTTCCAACTGTATACTGTGGATTGTACTGCCAGAAGTCATTATATTTGACCAATCAGAAAAAGCATCACATTTTATGGCCTGAAATTGTTACATTCGATCAATCAGAAAAAGCATTACATTCGATCAATCAGAAAAAGCATTACATTTTACTGCCTGAAATTGTTACATTCGATCAATCAGAAAATGCATTACATTTAACTGCCTGAAATTGTTACATTCAATCAATCAGAAAATGCATTACATTTTACTGCCTGAAAATGTTACATTCAATCAATCAGAAAAAGCATTACATTTTACTGCCTGAAATTGTTACATTTGATCAATTAGAAAATGCATTATATTTTACTGCCTGAAATTGTTACATTCGATCAATCAGAAAATGCATTACATTTTACTGCCTGAAATTGATCAATCAGAAAATGCATTACATTTTACTGCCTGAAATTGTTACATTCGATCAATCAGAAAAAGCATTACATTTTAGTGCCTGAAATTGTTACATTCGATCAATCAGAAAAAGCATTACATTCGATCAATCAGAAAAAGCATTACATTTTACTGCCTGAAATTGTTACATTTGATCAATCAGAAAATGCATTACATTTTACTGCCTGAAATTGTTACATTCGATCAATCAGAAAAAGCATTACATTTTAATGCCTGAAATTGTAACATTCAATCAATCAGAAAATGCATTACATTCACAGATGATAAAGAATATGACATAACCTACCTAGAATCAAACTTTGGTAGACAAATGGGGGTCCATGACTCTGCGGCTTTGAAAGACTCAGCAGCGTTGATAAGGTTGATAATGATGTGCAAGTCCATAGGGTGCAGATAATACTTCTTCATTCTCACCAATGTCACCAGTTGACTATTGGCAATGATTAAAGTGAACACTAAGTCCTAAAACAAATTTTAAAATAAAAAAAATGGTTATACAGTCTAAAACTACAAAAAATTAACAAATCTTTCTAATTAAACTGATTAGTCATGTCAGGACACAAAGTAAGTACAAGGACTGAACATATGCTCAAATGTAAGTTTGCAAAACATATTTTCTGTTAAAGTCTCTCTGCATTACTGCAGATTTAATTTGCATGTGACAATATCATGAAAAGTCCAAGCAAATATTTTGTGTCTCTGATACCAGTTATCTGTGCTTGGTTCATATGGTGGAAACAAAATACAGTGTTACCTCATTATAATGCTGTTCCAGAAGCATAAGCAAGGTTGTCATATATTGGAGTACATTATATGGAAAATATAACTCGACCAGTACATAGGGATCAATGACCAAACGTTACGACTAGGGGTAAATGTAAGAAAAGAAAAGACTCAAACAAGCTTTCAAGATTTAAAACACTAATATTTAATTTCCTAAAATATAAAAATATTTCAACAAACAATCAAAGTGAAAGAATTAAAAATAACTTACAGTATAGAATATCCTTAAAAGTCCTAAATTGTTCTATTGTTCACTGATCCGGATGTTAATCCAAATTATTCTGAATGGAGAATATTCCGAATGAAACCACCAATGTGCTGGCGTGCCAACAAGAATCAGTTATATCCAGGTGTTATTAATTCCAAGTAATCCTTGTGAATATAGAATATCACACAAGTTCTAGAGATGTTTCCGCTAATTCCAACGGAGCTGAATAATTCTTAAATATCAGTATTTAATCCCAAAAATGTACTGTCTGGAAAATATTTCTGAAGTAGCAGTACTAAATCCAAAATGTACTGTATAATAATAACTCTGAAGCATAATATCACATACAAAGAACCAATTTCGTTAAAGACCTCTCAAGCTGAAGAAACTATGTAGAATGACAAACGCTGCGATTACATCTCATTTATAGTCTCTGACTGCGCAAATCAAATAAAAACCCAATTATACTATGTCTCAAACAAACACATCAGAATTGTGATCTTAAACTCTAATTTCTGGTCAACAAAATTAATCAGTCCTTGGATTACGAAATCCAGGTCAGAAGTTCAAAAGTTTAAACCATCATGCACTGGATCACGTGACATGACTAATGCTTCAAGCGAAATATTGATTTTCCCAGTGGCCAATGTATTGGGTCACATGTACCATATATGTACTTTCTGCAAGATGACAGCTGTTAGACTATAATGCAGAGGATATAAACTATACCATTATTTAAAAACAAAATGATACATAATTCCATAACACCATACCAGTGTTATATCAGGGACTGTGTTGTACTGAGATGCTTTATAATGGGATCCATGACCAAACCTGTGTTATATCAGGGACTGTGTTATACTGAGATGCTTTATAATGGGATCCATGACGATACCAGTGTTATATCAGGGACTGTGTTGTACTGAGATGCTTTATAATGGGATCCATGACCATACCAGTGTTATATCAGGGACTGTGTTATACTGACATGCTTTATAATGGGATCCATGAAAATACCAGTGTTATATCAGGGACTGTGTTGTACTGAGATGCTTTATAATGGGATCTATGATCATACCAGTGTTATATCAGAGACAGTGTTGTACTGAGATGCTTTATAATGGGATCCAAGACCATACCAGTGTTATATCAGGGACAGTGTTGTACTGAGATGCTTTATAATGGGATCCATGACCATACCAGTGTTATATCACGGACTGTGTTATACTGAGGTACTTTATAGTGAGGGACCACTGTACAAGTGAACTTTATTACGAAGAACTTGTAGTGGAAAATATATTCATCTGAAGTCTTCCTTCAGACAGAACACATTAGGTTTCAAATGCATTTTATTTTATATCAATAACAAAAATAATGAAATTATTAACGTATGAAATATATATGGAATCAATAGAAAAACAACAGTTTTAATTGGGCATTGACGTTATCTGGAGAAAGAGGCAGAAGGAAAGACCACATGGTTCTAGTGTACACTACAATTGGCTTAATTAAATATGTTAAAAAATTGCATACTGTGTAATACTGAGGAGAATAGAATCATTAAAACTTGATTTTTGTTAAAAAAATTATTAATAATGCTTCATTTTCCACTATAAATACGATATATACTTGCTCGCAGGTTCAGTCCAACTGCAAATAATATAGACCCTGATCTGCTGTCGTATAATGCACAGCAGATCAGGGACTATGTTGTTTGTTCTACTGATTATTACTAATAAACTGCACAAATCCAGATCTGCCAGCGCATTATGTGACGGCAAATCTGGGTCTGTGCAGTTTGCAGTTGGACTCAACTCATAAGTGAGTATACACAGTACATATTAAGTGTGGTTTCGGAAATAGGCAGGTCAACTCTAATTTTGATCGCAAACTTATCAGTTTTTCGAAAGGTTGTTCCTTCCTAAAATTCAGGGTCTCAGTTAATTGACCTATGTTTATGCATTTCAGTTTATTAAAAAATTTGACTAAATTTGAATGCTGACAATGAGCCAGTACATTGTTTATTTATGTGCAGTGTAATTTATTCTTACACCATTTATAATATTTCATAGCTCAATAATGATTCATGGCAAACCTGACTTTTTCATCTGGGACTTTTTCCAGGTTTGGATTCACAGACTCCAATTTTTAAAATCCTAGTAAGAACCACAGACTCAAAAGGCCATTGGGGAGGACAGTAGAGGCAGAACCACAGACTCAAAAGGCCATTGGGGAGGACAGTAGAGGCAGAAGTGAGGGTTTTATGGGTAGCAGAAAAGGACAACTCTCCACTTTTAGCAAACTGGAGCACTTAAGATGCTTTTCCAGCATCCTCAAGTCTCATTACCTTATGAAATGGACGGTAATTTTAAGTAGAAGTCTGCAGTCAAGCAGCACTATCCATACCCTTTTCTCTGCTGTGCATGTCCACAGACCACCCCCAATGATTTTTCAAGGTTTTAGAGGACTGTTTGCATGACATTACATACACAGTCAAACCTGTCCTAAGGGTCACCTGTGTTCAGCAGTCACCTAGTAACAATGGTCATTCTAATCCCCACCCCCTGCAAATTTCTTATATACATGTATATGCCCTGTATTTATTGGTCACCTCCTTTCAGCGGTCAGCAGCCAAGTGTTTCCTAACCAAACACTGGTTTCACCCTGCCTTATGCTGTCACTGGAACATATCAGCAGTGACTGATCCAAACATTTCATATCTCGATTGTACTTACCGTAGTCCAGTCAGGATATCAGTGAAACTCAAAGATGTCAACATGTCAGCTTCGAAAGCAAGGTGGTTTTTGTACTTACAGGAGAGAATCGAAGCAATTCTTTGCTGAATAGTGGACAAAGTAGTCATGTAGTTGCAACAGAAATAGGAGTCGGGCGAACTCAGATCCAAGGGGTTATTAAGCGAGAGATATTATGGCCCATTTTGAGAACAACGTTAATTCAGAGTGTAAGAAATTACATACAATCATACCAAAATGAGTAGAGATACATGTACACTGCACTTGTGATATCCCTTATGGTTTATATGCTACTAACAATAGCTGCAGGAAGCTTCTTTTCATTCCCTAATCATGAAAGGTCTCTCACAAAAGCTGTCTTTTGATCTCGGTGAGTTTGAGCAACTGCTTAATCCATCAATTGTTTGAAGTGTGAACACCTGTTCTCATGCCTAATTATACCAGCAGGCCTAACAAAATGTCAGTTCTGTGTTTGACAATCACAGGTAAGCTGTCAATTAGCAATTTTATTTAGACGCAGTTTCTACTGATAAGTGATGATTTAATGTACATGATGGATTAAAGTGGAACTTTTTATTTTATTAATTTATTACTTTGTTTTTTTTCTTCTTTTTGGGCATTTAGCTAAACTAAATATATGTATCTTGATAGCATACTACTACTACTAATAATAATAATGCTAATGCTATTTGGTGCATAGTACATGTATTTGTCATGAACCAAGTTTGAGAGCTGAACCTGCCTTCTGAGGTCACCTGTCTACAAAGGCTACTTTGAGAGAAAAAATGTCCAAGCACTCGTCCAAGTGAGTTGCAAATATGGGTGAAACGATACACCTCTGCCACATATTGATACGATTCTTGATACACAGACTACGATGCAATACATTATCGATACACATATCAACTTGATGGCCTATTCATCTTTAGAAGGTCTGTCAATGGCAGGGTGGTGCCATTTTTTATGTGTTGACATATTGGGTGTATTTCCAGTATGCAGATCACAAACAAACATAGACTTATCATCTGTTCATATGCCATTCTCATCCTTGACAAGATAAAAAAAAAAAAAAAAAACTTCCAAACAGACTACCTGTTAGCTGTTAGTGATTGTTATTCAACCTTTAAGGCCATTTCAGGCTCTCCATTTGATCAGATGCATGACTCATCCTGGTCACCACGCCCTTGTTTTGCATTGAATGAATGTTTTTAAAACATCTTATTACCAATTTCATGTCTTCACTTAAATTTTGAAGGCATTATGGTGTTATCTTCAAAACAGAAGAAATACTGTAGTGCAATTTCTTTGTGCAAGGAAAATCTTATCTAGAACAAGTCTGAGTGTGGGAGTGGAGATGACTAACAACCAAATCCTTCACATTGTACTTCCTGCAGATGCAAAACAACTGCCATGGCCACATGCACTTGTTTCTGTCAGTGAAAAAGGAAATTATTGACAACCCCAACTCCCCTCTACAAATTGACAAGGTGGCTATAACTCATGTGGTTTGGAATCTGCCCCCGTGCCCGTTCTGTCCTAATTTTTTTAAAGTATTTTTTTTTATCCCATCGGCACATTCGGTCGCTGATTACATATATAAATGTAAAGGAGACATTCCAAACTTATTCCCCATGTACAATTTAAGTACTTTACAGATCATATAATAGACACTTTTGTGTGAAGTTTCTATGTTGCTTTGTATCTATTTGGAAAGAGTTTGGATGCCAATATTTCTGATATGTCACGCAGTGAACATGCTGCAGTTAGTTATGACTGGTGGTTATTGTTTTATCCAGGACTTGAACAAACAAAAACCACAAATCGGAATTACATGTAACATATTTCACTGCATGACACAACGGAAATGTAGCCTTTTGTTCCATCAAAGTAGACAAGATGCGATAAGTGGTTATTAAATGATCAGTAAAGTACTTAAATCATACATGGGGAACAAATCTGCAATGTCTACTTTCTGTTGATATATGTTATCAGTGGCTGAAGATGCAGACGGGATAAACTACTTAGCGTGGAATTGGGGCTGGGAAGGGGGCAGATTTCAAATCACGTGAGTTTGTCACCTTGTGTTAATTTGTAGAAGGCGAGTGGGTGTTGTCAATAGTTTTTATTTTTTCTGACAGAAATGAGTGCCTGTACTTGCTACTACTGTCTCAGATGAATTCTCAATTTAAAGAATGAAAAGGCAAATGACTAATAATTATTCACGACTGCTGGAGTTTAAAGTAACTTGTATAGAGTATCGTTTTGTATCGATTCTTCCCCTCTTGTATCAATATGGGTATCAATATAGAAAAAGTATTGATACATCGATATATCGATTAATTGTTTCACCCCTAGTTGCAAAAGATACTCATCTCTGTCATCACTTTACTCAACACAGTACACTCTTCCACCAGACTGCTTATGCTCTTACTAAATAAACACAGGCAGCCGACACAAATTTGATACTAAAATGGGTCCAATCCCTGAAAGCATTATGTCCTGAGTGAAGACAGTAAGTTTAAAACCCTATTATTACATTGCCCGTGAGATTAGTATGTCATAAGAGACAAAGTTTGTAACTCAAGAAACTGCAGTTTCACACCTACATGTAGCCTTCAGTTTCTTAACAGTCTTGCATTTTCAGTGACACATTTCACTAATCTACATGTAGGTGTCATTTTAATGTAGAGAAGTTTAACTTTTCAACAAACTTTCACACATCTTTATGAGATAGACATGTGTGAAGTTAAAGAGCCAGAAAATGTCAAAATATTTTTATTATTCATCTGGTCAGACAAACAGTATTATGTTCACCCCAGGTCACAAGTATTTTCAAGACTGTGCAGCTTTATTAATACATTGTCATGCCAATGTGAAGATACCAGTAGATATTTCTATAAGTATGTAATTACATGTACTTTTCACACAAAAAATGTTACTGTTATTTTTGAAAGAAGAATGTCAAACATCTTTGCAATTTTTTGGCATGAGAGTGTATCAAACAAGCTGCATGTCTTGAAAATAATGGCAGCATGGGGCAAACATAACAATGTCTAACCACATACAAAATTAAACAATTGTGACATTCTATGGCTGTTAACTTATCACAGGTCTAACTCATAAAGATGTGTTACAGCTTGTTGAAAAGGAAAATTTCTCTGCATCAAAATGCTGCCTAGATTCGTGAAAAATGACCATGTATTAGAAAGGTTTTAAACCTTCTGTCTTCACCCTCAGTATAATATTTCCATGATTGGATTCATTGTAGTATCAAGTTTGTGACTGGTAACTGTAAAAAAAACGTTTGCTTCCTTTGTGACATGTTCTGGACTGAGAAGTAAGTTAAACGGGCAAAAGTAATAGATAATTAATGCATACTGGATGTTAAGCAATGTTAAACTTTGGCACTTGTTAAGGGCAGAAAATGAACACAGATGTATTCTCACAGTGCCAATCTGCATCTGCTCAACCAAAGGACAAGTAAGTAGTAAAGTTTTCCTCTGCACAGCCAATTTTAACCCGGATTGTATGAGTGGTTTTCCTGAGCCCTGGACTGGCAAGATCATATAATCCCACTTTTCTTTTAAATACATGGTGATAATGATAGAAATACCATATTTTGTCTATGTATAATGTATACCGACATCTGATTAGCAAAGAGCTGGATCTGCTATCACGTATTGTGACAGATCTGCTATCACATACTGTATATACTCGATTATAAGTTGACCCCTCTTTTCATGGCTGCAAAAAGCCAATTCAGCTATGACCCTCCTATAAGTCGAGGTGTTTTTTGCAAAGTAAATCCGTCTGCAAGGGGTGACATGTCATCACTGAGTCAGAGCTGCACTTAGGAAAAATAAACGAGCCAAACTGGATAGATAGATAGACATATAGATAGATAGGACAAATAAAAACAAAAACCAATGTAGAATAAATACAATTGTATTATTGAGCTGAATATGTACAAATAAATTTAAAACTTACATTTTGTCCATCTTCTTGTAATGAAATCCATATAGCTTAACATTTTTAATCCATTTATATGATAAATCCATGAATTGGATTATTGGTCACATACAGGTATAAAACTGGTATCCTATAAATGTCACTGTCTAATGTCCTCTGGTTCAAAGCCCAAGAATTCATCCTCATCATCATACAGTGTAGTTAACCAAATAAAGTAATAAATTCCTCCAATGTCATCCCGTCATCGTAAACATCGTCCGACTCCGAATCTATTTATATGATAAATCCACGAATTCAATTATAGGTCACATACCAGTATAAAAAGAGAATTTCAGAATGATCCGATTCACAATATCCCGTAATATATTAATTCCACACGTCGTGCAAATAAACAATGAAAGTTAAGTCCACTTTTTTGTAATTCACGGTATCCTATAAATGTCACTATCCAATGTCATCTGGTACAAAGTCCAAGAATTAATCCTCATTGTCTGATAAAGTTCTGAAATCCTACATCGTTATCTAGTCATTGTAAATCGTCGTCATCTAGTCATCGTAAATCTCGTCCGACTCCGATTTTCGGCTTTACTGTCATATGCGGGTGCTTATGCAAAGACTGAGCTTGGGCTCTGTGAGTAACACTTTGATCATAAAGTCAGAAATCTATTAAAGGCTGCAACTGAACACATGTCAATTGTGCGGCAAGATCACAGGGAGTTCAAATAGCCTCCCTCTGTTACTTGGCACTGAACTCGCGGCTTGATCAAAGGGTTGTCACGTGGGAAAACAAAGAATGTGGTGTGTTTACAAGCAAAGGGATTAAGGTCAAAGTATATGCACAGGAAGTTGCAGAACTCTACTTGGCACTGAACAAGTATAAATTGGCGGCTCGATCAAAAGGATTGTCAACTTGAAAACAAAGTGAGTCCCTTTACAAGCCAAAGGCTTATCGGCCCACGTGCACTGGCAGATAACTTGGGAAATATCACTTGGGAATTAAATCTGGCTTGTGGAAAAGGAAAATACAAATTAAATCAAAACTTTTATTGCATCAAGCACTGTCTTTATACAGCAAAACACAAATATTAATACAAATACAGGTTGTTCGGACTTGCACGAAAATGGAGGCAATATACTTACTAGTAAACACCCACGGTAAACATTGACAGACACTTCATTTTGCGGTAGGTAGTATTTAATTTACCGGTAATATTTTCAAATTAATAAAATCCAAATAACTGTAGATACATGTATTGTGTAATGAATACCGTCATGAAACGGATAAACACAGTGCATACCATATATGCATTACTGCATAGGAATAGTGGCATGAAAACGTAAAAATATATGAATTGACAGTATTTTTATGTACTGCAAACATCTAGTTTCCAACATTACCCCAAGATTTTTTTATTTTTTTAATGTCGCGCTTATAAGACGACCCCTACTCTATGAGTCAAATTCTAAGTAAAAAATGTCGACTTAAAAGCGAGTATATACGGTACTGTAACAGATCTGCTATCACAAACTGTGACAGCATTTCAAGGTCAACACTGTTCATTCTACTTGTGATTTAGTGTGAACAGATAGACTGATTGTCTAGCACATTTTGTAATGACAGATCTGGATCTCTCTGTTGTAATAGACAATTTCTGAATTACTTCCCTTAGGAAATGCCCCGATGACCACAGCCTTATCTTGGGAATGAATGACAATGCTAATGTTACAATAGGGAAATCATAGATGCTGCCTTCCTGTCAGTTATGTTCAATCTAAGATTTGGATTAGGGAGGTAATTATCAATCATAAATGTTTATGTTTTCACTAAAAATAATTCTTATCCTATTATTAACGAGATTATGAGTAATTTTGTTATTTAAGACCCTCCCTTACATAGTTTGGGTTGCTCTGTAAAAGATAAAAAAATGTGAGGATGGAGTGAACTTGGAGGTGTTCTACTGATCTCTAATACAGAAAAATATAGACACGATGCCTTTCTAAAAGTTTTTTTTGGGGGGGGGGTAAAACTAATTTTAATTATGCAATACTTACCTGTCGCTATTGTTAGCTATTCCATTTTTGTGCTGAAAATCACCATCCGTTCTATGTGAATACATCCTCCCAGAGTGGAGAAAAGGTTAGAATGACCTTTGCACTCCAGTCTGTGCCTTGTTAAGGCTTACCTCAAATTGTCATTTTTTTCATAGATGACAATTATGCAAGACATCAGAGCGAGGTGGGCGGAGGGCATTTGACAATAGCGACAGGTACATGTAAGTATTGCATAATTAAAATTAGTTTTACCCCCCCCCAAACTACATTTTAATAGCAGCAATTACTTATCCTGTCACAATTGTCAGCTGAATTTGTCAGTTAGGGGGGTAGGCTGATGCTCTAGTTAAACTTATCAAAAACAGAGAAAATGTAATGTACTCACCGCAGAGGGAGAGGTACATCTTATAGAAGTTTGGTGTCTCTCTGAGCCACATGTTGTGCTGCAACGATGGGCCCCAGAGAAAAATGCCTGCGCTCTGTTGGGCTAATGAGCGGAGATAAAAGGAGGAGAAGGTTGTATGGGAATGCCAGAAGCTGCCTTCATGACGTCCTTAATGTAGGCCCATGAGGCAGCAATGGCTCGAACCTCATGAACTTTTAGTTTCATAAAGGAAAGGTCTCGATCAGCAAGGGACTGATATGCTCTTTTGATTGTAATGACAATCCACCAGGAGATGGTGGCAGCTGAAATGTCTACAGAGCCCTTAAGAGGAAGACGTTCCCTACCCTTCCTTTTCCTTTGGAGGCATTAATATAGAAACGGAGGGCCCTCACGGGGCCTAAAAGTCTATCTGGATAATCCCCTGCACATATTTGACTTAGACTGGGGATCTCTATAGGTAATGGAGCTACTGAAGGTAATTGATTTTTAGCAAGAAATCCTGGTTGGCAGAGGAGGGAGACAGAATCGTAATTCCTGTTAAACCGGAGACAGCCAGTGTCAATAGACAAGGCATGAATCTCGTTCACTCAATGGTTCATACGGGCTTTTGGTTAAAGACCACAAAACACAAGAAGATTCCATCTGGGCATAAGAGAGCAGGAGACGGGTCTCTGGAGTTCAAGTACTTAATATGATCGGCAATGTACAAATCTGAACCGATTGCCATGCACCGAGAGAATTCAAGCGTGTTGGAGATGGCAGCTCGATAGCCCTTGATAGTGGATACTGAACATCTTTTGGTCTCAAAAAGGAACAAAAGGAAATCAGCAACAGCGAGGCAGATAGGATCAACGTGTTCCTACTGCACCAATCACAGAAGATTCTCCACATGGCATCATAGACCTGAAAACTTGTTCTGGCAGAGAGATCGCTTGCGATGAGCCAAGCGTCAAGGTGGAGAATGTGTGGGCTGTTGTGGAAAAGGGATCCCCAGTGTTGAGACAGGAGATTCCTCTGGTAAGGTAGAGACCTGGGTCGATTGATCAACGGGTCTAGCAGATCATTGAACCATGATCGCTGGGGCCACAGTAGAGCGATGAGGATGATCTGCACAGTGGAAGTTCGGACTTTTTGCAGCACTTGAGGTAGCAGTCGGAATGGTGGGAAGGCGTATGCGAATAACCGATCCCACTGGAAGCTGAATG
This sequence comes from Margaritifera margaritifera, assembly GCA_029931535.1. Taxonomy (NCBI): domain Eukaryota; kingdom Metazoa; phylum Mollusca; class Bivalvia; order Unionida; family Margaritiferidae; genus Margaritifera; species Margaritifera margaritifera. The sequence goes on along the minus strand of JAQPZY010001647.1, from coordinate 3,823,744 downwards.
CGTCCACTGCCCATGCTCTCTAATCTGAGACCAGAGATACGTAAAAGGGAAGTCTGTTGTTGAGCCTGGTCGCAAACAGGTCCACTAAGGGTCTTCCCCAGAGTGTGAACAGGGACTCTGTTACGGAGCAGTGAAGAGACCATTCAGTGAGGATGGCTCGACCTGTCCTGGACAGGATGTCTGCTAATACATTCTTCTTGCCCGGAATGTAGCGAACTCGGATTGTTATGACCTCTGAGGCTGCCCACCGGAGGAGGTTCCAGACCTCCATGCAAAGAGAAAGGGCATGTATGCCTCCCTGAGATCATAGATACGTTATGACAGACGTGTTGTCTGAGGAGACCATGATGCAGCGACCCCTTACTCTGTCGATGCATCCTTGCAATGCTAGAAATACTGCTTTCATTTCTAGGTTGTTGATGTGGAGGGATGATTCGGCCCGAATCCAAAGATCCTGGAGAATTATGCCCTCCAGTTCTAAATGAGCACCCCAACCGGAATCTGATGTCTCGGTGAACAGATAAGAGAGGGGATCGGGTGCATGTATTAGGACCCCAGCCAGGAATCTGTCCCGATTCATCCACCAGAGCAAGTGGTGATGAAAGTCCCGTCTTAGTGGGATCGGGGTTGATAGAGAAACTCTGAGTGGTTTCCACCTTTTGAGGAGGAGGAACAGTAGAGGGTGCATATGGAGACGTCCTAAAGGAACCAAGTTGGCAGCGGCATTCAAGGTTTCCAATAGGGATAGCTAAGGGCGAGCAGATAACGATGTTTTTGCTCATAACGCCTCTAGAAGAGCCAGGATTCGATCTACCCGATCCAGTGGAATGTGGACCAAGTTCTGGTTTGTGAGGAAGTTCATCCCCACCTAAACAAAGTCCTGTGATGGCATGAGTTCCTACTTCTCGAGGTTTGGTAAAAGACCCAACCGAGTTACGGCAGACCAAGAACGGAACAGATCCTGATGAAGGGACTGAACCTGGATATTGTCTATCAGCCAGTTGTCGAGATACTGGAGAAATGGTGTTCAGAGTAATTGAAGGTAGTCCGCAACCACTCCGATAATTCGAGTGAAGACTCTGGGTGCGGAAGAGATTCTGAATGGCAGAATCTGCAACTGAAAAACTTCCTGATCTAAGCAAATACCAGAGATATTTGCAGTGTGGAGGAAAATTCGGGATGTGCAAGTAGGCATCCTGAAGGTCGATGGAGACTGCCCAATCAGACGGATGAAGTACATTCCGAATTGATGAGGTTGTCTCCATCTTTAAAGGTTCCTCCAGAAGAAACTGGTTGAGTAGGCAGAGGTCGATTATGATCAGAAATTTCCCACTTTTCTTGGTGACCAGGAAGATTCGGGAGTTGAAGGCTGATCATTCAGGACCCTCTTGACTGCCCCTTTCTGCAAAAGGGTGTGCACCTCTTCCCTCAATTTCCCCAGATTGGACTGGGGAAAAAGAATGGGGGTCCTTGATAGCAGGGGGGGTTCTCGAACTGGAGTTGATAACCCTTGTTCATAATGAAGAGGACCCACCCATCGTCCATGATGCTTGACCAAGCCTCTGAAAGAGGCCTAGGTGAGCACCTACGGGGATGTTCAGGAGGGGGATGCACAGCAGGAAAAGGGTTAGATCCCTAGGGCTGTCCCCCACCCCCTTTCCTCTGGTGGGAAAGGAATGAGGATTATAGAACTTCCTCTTTTGGGGTCTGCAGCGACCTTGATGCCGTGGACCCAACGTACAAGCAGGAGGTTTCGTTTAAGGTTGCAGCTTGGGCTGGGGTTGTGTCTGCTTGAAGAACTTGGTGGATGGCCCCTGAGGGCGATTTGCATTAACACGCTTCCTGGCCGATTGCAATGGGCCAGGAGTGAATGTAAGGATTGATGATGATGATCCAGCAAGTCTTGAGAAGCCACAGTTGGTATGAGGCCCCCAAGATGGTCTCGGCTTCTAGCGGAGCAGCCCTTAGAAGGTCTTTACTCTGGTTAACTAAGACCTTCGAGGAGTCCAATGTAATGTCACAGTGGATGTTTATCGGAATTCCGCCGATAAAGCCATTGCAACAGAAAGTGCATGCCGGGACATCTCAGCCACCACTTCCAGCACGCATTGTAATGGGGCTGGATTCAAGGAGGCCTCTCTCAGCATTCTAAACGCAGCTGCTGAGAATGGATTGGAATGCAATGCAATGGTTACAAGTAACCGGTTTTTCTGCTACATGGCATTGATTGTTTTAATTGGAAGGCAAGTCCAGGCTCCCGTAGAAATGCCTACTTTGGCTGCCTCAGCATCCAACTGGGGAGGTTTGGTAGGCCACTTTGGGGAATGTATCCTGTAACTACCAGAGGATACCAGGGGTCTCAATGTCGAGTGAGGGACAAACCACTTTCGACGTTGCCGAGCTACATTTTGGCCTAGCGAAGGCCTCTGTGAGAGTTCCTCAATCGTTGGGGAATGAGGGAGAAGCAAGAGGTCTGGTTGTGTTTGCTCCCCGGAGATCTTTTCCATAACGGAAAGGATCTTTTTGGATTGTGTGTCACATGGTTTGGGGCACAATTCTGGGGGTAAGAGGTGGTAAACTTTGTTTACTGCCTTATCAAAGGACCAGACCTCTTCCTCCACTTCCAACTGAGAGGAAGGGGTGGGCCTGAGAGGTGTCAGTGCCGCTGTTTCTGTCTCAAACTCATTTGAGTCAATGAGAATTGAGAGGACATCGTCATCATCTGGTATACTCTGAGTCGGAGAGTGGGTGGGCATCGCTATGTCCCTCGATGGTGGAGGGGGCATAGGAGCACTCTGTGCCACGGCCTGTAGTTCAGTGTGAGTACCAGTGGGGAGGCCAGACTGCCTGTCTACCCTGGATGATGTGACACCTCTAGCCTTCCTCATTGGGGCCACTTGGTGAGGAGGTGATGGCGGGACAGAAGCCGCAGCATCATCTTGACTGTGAGGGCAAGGTCCAGTAGCCCACAGGGGCATAGTGGACCAAGGGCCTTGAGGTGGAGTGCCCCACATACAATAAGGATTCATTGGGATAATAGGGTTGGGGGGGATGCCGATCCATTCTCCTTCCCCAGTCTGAGGCCAGTGGGCAGACTCACAATCCTGCACAGGATGGGACAGTAGAGGGGGGGGGGGGTACTCAGTCCGTACCCTGTCCCCATACCGTGAGACCAACGAGTGATAATCAGAGAAGAAATCATCTTTGACTGTTATATCACTACCCTGAAAGTGATGGGAGTGGTGCATCACCTCCCGAGTGTGAGGGAGTAACATGCTACCATGAGCATGAGATGTGTTGCGTTGCTCCACCTTCCCAAAGGGAGGGAGCAGTTGCTGTTGCAGTGCTCTACCTCCCAAACAGGAGGGTGCAACCTGCTGTTGCGGTGCTCTACCTCCCTAACGGGAGGGTGCAACCCGCTATTGCGGTGCTCTACCTCCCAAACAGGAGGGTGCAACCTGCTGTTGCGGTGCTCTACCTCCCTAACGGGAGGGCGCAACCCGCTATTGCGGTGCTCAGCCTCCTGAACAGGAGGGCGCAACCTGCTGTTCCAGTGCTCTACTTCCCTAACGAGAGGGAGTGACCCACTGTCGCGATGCTCCACCTCCCTAACAGGAGGGAGCGACTCGCTATCTGAGGCGTATACACTGTCTTGAACATGAGAAGTGTTCGTCTTCTCCTTCCTGTGTGTGTGTGTGTGTGGGGGGGGTAGGCAATTGACTCCTCGAATGTCCAGTCCCTCCTACTGGAGGGCCTCACAGGCCACCAAAGAAGTTGGTCCCAAATGCTGAGACCTAAGAGAGAATCCAGAAAAAATCTGAAGATAAGTACATCTGGAATCAACTAGATTCCAGGTGCCAGAAGGCCATAAACTGCAAAGTGTGCAACTTTCTTTTTTTTTTTTTTGTGCACTTGGAGCACTATATCCAGTCTGGGTGAGTGTCACAAGAGCCCTTCTTGTGGCCACACTTCCCCACAGACTGTTCTGACATTATTTCTGAAAAAGAGAAGTAATGACAATATTTAATAAATGTCACAATAAACTCACCTTGTTGTGTCACGCTAAACTCACCTGTTTGTATGTAGTGCATACCGCGTACACCCCTGTGTATGCATTACGTACCTGTATGCACGAGGTAAATGATGGATCGTGTAACACCACTGTGTATGCATTAAGTACCTGTATGCACGAGGTAAATGGTGAATTTGACCTCGCAGAAATAAACTGGTATTGTTCCAGTCGAAAAATAAAATATTTCACAGTGAATTTTATTAAAGAACTTGCAGACACATATGCAATGAACACGCAATTTGTGGTGTGGACATTAATAATATATGTGAAAATTTACCGATAATGGTCACTTTTTCTTATGAAGAGAGAGGAATATGCAGTTCTCTATGTTAGGCAGGGCCTGTTGTTATTTTTCAAAACACAGAGACTTACCCGTACCTCAGTTGTATATCAGTAAATTGGGTGAGTGTTTCCACCTGCAAGGGGTGGAATACACAAGGTAGCCTTGGAGACCCATTAAAGAACGAAGTTCCAAAATTAAAATGGGGAAAGTTTACAATAAATATACGGAACGGATAGTGCAACACCAAGACTTATTATGAAACTGCAGAATGGAGACCACTAATGCGGTAAGTTGCTGCAGGCACAATTTTCTCTGGTGCTGTTCTTCAGGCAAACGTCTACACAGTATGGCGTCCGTGAAAAAGATGATGATTTAAGGCAAGCCTAAACGAGGCCCAGACTGGAGTGCAAAGGTCATTCTTACCTTTTCTCCGCTCTGGGAGGACGTATTCACATTGAACGGACGGTGATTTTCGGCACGAAAATGGAAGAGCTAACAATAGTGACAGGATAAGTAATTGCTGCTATTAAAATGTATTGAGTAAACAAAATTTCAATTTAATGCAAGCCCATCCTTTCAAGTGATCCTTGATCATGGATCAGATTGCAACATACATGTGTACTTAACCAGCAACATAGTTAGACAAATACACCACAAAAAAGTTCTGAACATTAATGGAAAAAAATAAAATCATTACTACAGTGGTCCCCCTCTTGAACGGCCCCCCTGACCAGCGGCCACCCGCTTTATAAGGCCACAATCCCTTGGCACCGACGAGTTTGTGTTCAAAAGTACCCCTCAAGGACGGCCACCCCTCTAACGCGACCAGCGGCCAGCATTTTAGTGCAAAAACGGTCAAATTTACCCCTCGCAAGCGGCCACATAATGATTGTTTACAGAGTAAAATCTCAATAATATTTTTTAATTTCTCAATTCAACACATTGACATTTTGTTCCAATATGCCAATAAAGTAACTTTAATGCTTACAAAGAGGTAAGTAATCCGATTATCCTTACTGCCATGTGTTCCTTAGATGTTAGCTTTTGTCACTTTGATAATTACTGGCTATTATTACCACCGATAATTATCAAGATGACAAAAGCTAACCGCTGAGAAGCACAGCATTGTTCGGCTCAAGTCAGCGTGACATCCGGTCGCCAGATAGTAAAATGGTATGTTAGCCTTTCTGGCTTCACTCTAATAGATTATGAAATATACATAACCGGGTACCAGACTGGAGAAGAAGAAAAAAAAGTCGATCACGTGACAGACTCACTTTCGTTGTAAACACTGCCTCACGCGTGATTGCCCGCGAAGGAATAAGTTGTCGCAAAATATCGTCAGACATTCTCAGTTTAGAACAAAAATGAAAGCAATTAAATTAAAACGAAAAGAGGGAGAGTCTTTTGATAACTACTGAGAAATTTTATGTCAGAAAGATTCAAATAAACATCGTCAATATACATTCAACTTTAGTGGGAAGACGGAATCAACGGACGTACAGGGATATTTGCAACCAAATATTTGTGCCCCGAATTTACCGACAATGTGGTTTTGCACCACGATTCATGATTATTCATATTTTTAAAAATAACATTGATTAGTTTTATCATATTTAGTCCTTAACCAGATAATATTCCTGTGATTTTTAAATGCAAATATTAAATATATATAAATTAGTTACATCTTTTATACTTTATATGTAGTTATTACTCACAACTGTGTGATCCCCCTCTAGAAAGGCCACCCGTCTTATAAGGCCACTTTCTTGCTGCAGAAGGGGTGGCCTTATAAGAGGGGGACCACTGTATATTAATCACGAGTCCATGACTTGCATAAAATTTTTTTTACCCACCTAAAGTCTCTAATCTAACTGACAACATTCACTACTGACTTGTCATGAATAATGGTCTTTGTACAATGCTTGTTACCAATTTGTACCCAAAGCAAACAAAAGAATCAGGTATGGGAGTCAACTCTTGGTATTTCAGAAATAGTCTATTGGGTGCAACTCACCTTCACTTTGGCATGCTGAACTATACTTTGTGCTATCATATCCCTGACTGTGCTTTCCAATGGTAAACACCGCACAGCTCCTAACAAAAAACCCGGCTCTGTCTCCATCATATTCAATAAACTATCTAAAAACTTTTCTGCTCCACTCAGCTGTCGACGTAAATCATAGTTCCTTCTCTGTTTGTAAATTTTCTGTAATGAAGTAGAAGTCAAAACACTTAGCACTTGGTTATAAAGGTATGTCAGCTGCATGAGCATTTGTTGTGTAGAGTCTGATCCATTAGACACACCAACTAAAATCAAATGTTCTCGGATTAAAAACACAAATCGATGTTCTCCTGCTATGATGGATCGAATAACATCACCAGAGTCCTGTACAAATGACACTAATGCCTGCATCACTCCAAATATGGTCACAAGTTTGTCTTCACTGCCATACCTGAAAATAAAGAATTATAGCATACTATATCAGTTCTATCAGTTATATTTCTCAATACTCACAAAAAAAAAATTTGGGGGGACACTGGCCCAGGGCAAATAACTTCAAAAAAAAGATTTATGTGAAAAAACACTGTATTGGGGCTTTTATAAGTCGCTAATCCCCTAGCTTAGCTTAATTGTCCAACAATCGCGTAGGCACTGCTCTATATATTTAACCAGCGATGCATTACCAAGTCAGCATGAGCAAGGGACAGCTTATAATTAATCATGCTATTCAAGAGAGTACTAATTATAGGTAGTCAATAAAATACGGAGAACAGAAATAGTACTGTTCCCTTATTCATAGGTCACATGCTTCGCTTTGTAGACACAAAGTTTATAGCTTTTGATACAATTAAGCAGATGATCTTCATAATGTGGCAGGGAGCTAAGTATTAATAATTTACCAGTGTCTTTCAAGAACTTGAAGGGGCACTGGGTGGCCGAGTGGTCTTATGCACTCGCCTTTACAGATCACTCACACACCTCACCTCCGTCCACGTGAGTTTGAGTCTCTGCTTGACCAACATGGGTATGTGAGAAAGCTTGCCAGTAACTTCCTGTGGGTTGATGATTCTTTCCGGGTTCTCCGCCAAATATACTGGCCACCATGTATAGCCTATCATGTGCTGAAAAATCTCATTAAACAAAACCAAACGAAACATTCAAGAACTTCAAAATAAAACAGCAGCATTTCATCAGCAGGCTCATGGTTTTTTTCAGGCAAATTAAATAACACTTTTTTTCAGGACAGGCATGACGGGCAACTCACTTATGATATGAGAGGGGCCTGATCTAGACTTAGAGGGACCCCATTGGATTTTTGTAAGCTATGTTTCTTTTTTATATGTAGGTCAGTAACCTAGTTTCACTACATTTGTGTACATAAACCAGCTGGGTTGGTGCTAGATTTTCTAAAGCAGCTGCCAAATTTTGCCCTGAAAAATACTGACATGTTTGATCATCTAGTGTACCAGAAAAGGGCTGCACTAGATAATTTTCCGTTCTGGATCAGGCTCCTATTCAACATTAGTCATCGTCCATTATTAACTAATATTTTCTTTCCTAATTTCCCCTCTTTTTCTGAATTTTCCATTTTTCAAATCAATGAAAATCTCGTTTATTGCCAAAATTTATGCATATCTTCATGTTTATTTGTAAAAAAAATGTAGTCCCTTACATAACTTTATGCAACCTTGAAAATACATTTATATATCACTAACAGGCGTCAGTGAATTCAAGGCAAAAGTTTGCATATAGCTGCTCAAACTCCAAAATTTAAATCTGAAAATCTGTTGTTTTCATTTAAAAAATGATTTGCCATCGGAAAATTTCGATCGCCAATAATGATTTTGCCAATTTCTAGTGCCAACATAGAACCAATATGTACGTAAATGTGATATACAGTCAGCCACATGCATATAATGGCCTGTCACCACCTGTGTATAAGACTGTTTCATGTAGGTCCCTTTAATATATTAATCAATGCATATTTTGCCTGTATTCGGTGTATCAAAATCACCTGGTGATAAAAACCACTTTTAAATGGTTCAGATGGTGGACATTATACACAGATTTGACTGTATTTGTCTTCCATAGCAATCACATATTGACTAGACCATATACAATTTATACTCTAAATGTTTTGGGCACAAAACTCTAGCTCAAACTCAAAACCCCAAAATCAAATATGGTCCTTGGAGTATATCTAGTTCCCTGAAAACAAGCAGTTTAGAATGGAGAGTCAATTGAAGAAAGTCCTGAAAGTTGTGTAATTATAACTTCATTCTACTTCACTGGCCCCAGGTGGCCAAGTGGTCTAAAGTGCTTGCCTTTACATATCACTCACACATCTCACTTCTATCCATGTGAGTTCGAGTCTCACTTTAACCAACATTGGTATGTGAGAAAGCTTGCCAGTAGCTTTCGGTGGGTTGGTGGTTTATCCTTCACCAAATATACTGGCTGTCATGTATAGCCTATCATGTGCTGAAAAATGGCATAAAACCTACAACCCACCCACCCCCAAAGCATTCTATTTCAAGATATGGACTGTCAATGTTTTTTTTTTACTTTTAGCTTCAGCTTGATTAATTTAGTGCTCAAAATATTTAGAGAATACCAAGCAAGTATTCTAAAAACTTCTTTAAAAATGAAAGTAAAGCTAAAACTTACATAATTTAAAGGACATTTGCACGTCTTTGATACTGCACGCCAGTAAATAAGCTAAAGCTAGGAACAATCTTATAAGTTCTATGAGTCTCATTTTCTTTTTTAGTAACATTTTCAAATTTTAAACGGGAGCTTTTTTATTGTGCTCAAAATGTTTGGAGATGTGGTTTGGAGAGAGAGACAGACAGACAAAGACAGAAATAGAGGGCAATGAATTCCACTCCCGTTGTGGAGCTTTTATGTATTACAGTATAAATTTATCAGGAAATAACAGAAATAATCTCTCTATTGTTGAAATAATTTCTGGGTTCATACAGCTTTTTGAAATTATAAAACTGAAGGACTCTTTAAGGATTTCCCAAGACACATGTAATAATTTCCAGGACCTAATTCATGACAGATCATGAGACAGTATCAGTTTTTCTTTTTCTTCTCTGTTTGTCATATTCTTCTAAAACAACAAATTATGTATCAATTATCTTCATGTTTACCTTGACTGTGCTCATGGCAAAACATATTTAGTTTGGATAATGGACTGCATCTGTTTCAAACAATATAAGTAATCAATATGACTGCAACTGGTTTGGAAAACAATGCAAATGGAATTTGACCTTCCTATAAAACTACAAGAACTTGCAAGCACTTGTTACCTAACATGTTACTTTTCAAGCACTTCTGTGGCCTTGATTTTGTCATCCTAAAATTCAATGAATTTTCAAGGTTTTCAAGTACCTGTATAAACTATTCATAACAATCAAACTATGCTCAATTTTTTTTAAAACAAATTCTTTGCACACCAATGACCTTGACCTTCAACCTTTTGACCATAAAAAATAAATACACATTTTACATACTTTAAGTGCAAGCCCAGCACAAACAATGGTCAAGGTACGTGGTCTAGAACTAAAATGATTACCCAAAAACCATTATTCTTCTTTCAGTCAATGACCTTGACCATTGACTTTTTGCCCCAAACTCAACAGTTTCTTACCCAACATGTTAGTCGTCCACAAGATTTGGTGAAGGTACATGGCTGATAACTAACATTTTTGTGCAGAAACCATTATTCTTCTTTCAGTCACAGTGACCTTGACCTTTGATATTCTGACCCCAAAATCAATAGGTTTCTTCCTTACCACAAGTGCAAGACATCCTCAAAGTTTGGTCCAGTTTCATGAGGAAGAACTATTGTTATTGAGTGAAAACCTTTATTCTTCTTTCAGTCAGTGACCTTGACTTTTGATCTTTAAACCCCAAAATCAAAATTGACTTCTTCCCTACCCGAAATGCAATACAGCCACAAAGTTGGATCCAGGTATGCTATGTAGAACTAATGTTATTGTGCAGAAACCTTTTTCTTCTTTCAGTCACAGTGACCTTTACCTTTGACATTTGACAAAAAAATCAATAGGCTTCTTCCTTACACCATGCGCAAGCCATCCAGCAAGTTTGGTAACTGTACATGGTGGACAACTCAAATTATTGTGCAAAAACAATTTTTCTCTTTCTAAGTAACATGGACCATTGAGCTTTTGATCTCGAAATTAATAGAGTTCTTCTTTACCCCAAGTGCAAGATATCCACAAATTTGGTAACTGTACATCGAGGACAACTCAAGCCACTGCACAGAAACAAAATTGGTAACAGACAGATGGACATCACAATATAATATGCTCCGCATTATGTCAGGCACATAAACACAATACAGTGAATTCAAGCATTTACATCATTGCTTTAAAGTGATTAATTATGTTCCATGATTTTATTTCACTAAATGTGTGTAATATAGAGCAAAGATATGATCTTAATGTTGTGCAAGTGCATTAGGACATTTGGCACAATTAGGTCCAAGAAACCTTGTGCCTGAAGCCAAGGGCTACCAGAATACTGGGAATGAGCTACCATATTTTAAATTCAGGTATTCCAGTGGGCTACTAAATATCAGTGTTCCTTCTCTGGGCTACTGATGTCAATCTGGGCTACCAGGTTTCTTTCCCTGATAGCACATAGCCTACCTAATTTTGAAATTTGTCAGCCCTGATCAATATGAAAATTATAGTGTGCTCCTGGTGGCAAAATGACCCAGAGCTTTGACCTTTTGGCACCCCAACCATCTTAATATTCAACATGTACATGAGTAGGTCCCTTAAAAGGATCTATGAAAACAACCTGATACTTATCAATATATGTTGATGTAAACAGGAAATATTGTCATTTTGCAAAACAATTAACTATGTACATGTAATAATAACAGTCCGATCTCTTTACCCCAACCATCTCATTTTGTCTGAGTATAACATTATTATGGCATTCTAAAAGGGAATAAATGACCATTATGGAATCTAGAAAGTTTAAGTATTTGCTTTAAAGCCATTTGCTTTTCAATAAAATATGTTTAAACCAAGAAATTTACAAAGGTGAAATAGAATCAAATTGGTTAGTCTCATTGCTTTTCTTTGAACACCCCACCCCCTTTCATTATAACCTGTGCAAAAGTGTCCCCACCCTTCAAGCTCTGGGGATGGATAAAAAAGTGTCCACACCCTTCAAGCTCTGGGGATGGATAAAAAGTGTCAGAAAGCTATGGGGATGAATAAAATATTCTGAAACTTTTAGTTGGATTAAAAATACAAAACTGTATACTGTGAAATTTGACATCAATGGCAGACAATACATGTAATTCATAATTTTACCTTGAATAGACAGGTTTTCCTGAATCACTAAGAATAAAGATGTGTTTTCTTTGTGATCTCCATTCTGGATAATTGACATCTTCATCTGGAATGTGAGATATTATAGGTCCATTTCCAGGATTTAATGATTGTTCCAGTGCCTCTGCTATGTCTTTGGTTTCAAAAATCTGAGAAGACATAAAGAATGAATAACAATAGCAGCTTAAGTTCCCACATACAAAAGATGATATGGCTTTATTTCCCAATGCCTTTCTCAGTTACATACAATGGTCCTTGTACCATGGACCTATACCAACAGTTATACAATTAGTTTTATGACGAGGATGCATCCATTGCTGCCTTCACAGACCAACAAGTTGCTCTCCACTTCTTGTTATTATTTTCTGACATTACTGGCTATTGCAGAGAACAACTGTACAGCGACAAATTCAGTGGAGGACAGTCCACCATATAAAAATTCTGGATTTCAGGTGGCTCACAACTAACAAATTCAATTATCTGGACTGACCTAATCCCTCTTCTATGGATCAACTGCATCAAATCTTTCCAAACACTCACTGTTTATTGTCAATTCCTCTCTGAATTAACCACCTATAAGTTCAGTGGCTGCTGAACTCCCATACTAAGAGCTAACACATGCATGTAGTCCAGTTTTCTGACCTTTCACACTGCATGTAAGAGATTTGGACAGTTATGTTGTGGTGGGAGATCAGATTGCATTCCCTACTGAAAAGTTGGAATTCACCAAAAATGCACAGTAGCGGCAAAGAGTAGTACTTAATACAAGGGTGTCATTCCATGCCAAGTCACCCGGGTGACCATCTCTGATTTCCATGAAATATTTTCCAGATGTACATCTATGTAAATGATGGTTGCATGCAACATTTTAGCAAAAAATCCAAATTACTTATGAAGTTACGACCAACTGAAGTGGGGAAGGGTAATTCATTGGTTAACAATGAAGGGTTTTCAAATGCTAGTAACTTTTTTTTATTATACAGATATCATACTGAAATTTACTAACCAACATATTTGTGACATGGGAAATCTGAATCTGAGCTAAGATTTTCAATATCTCAGATATTTGAAGAGATATACACCCCTTAAGTTGGCCTTTTGTTCATTACAGATTTTTTTTCTTCAGATTTTAAGGTAGCACTACTACTTTTTCATCCACCACAAACACAAAATATGATTTTATTTGAAAACTACACCTACAGAAAATTGTACCAAATTAATCTCATCTGAATCAATTTCATTGTTAAGCTGTAACTGAGGCTCAAACTTGAGACAAATCACAAAATGCTAAAATTGTACCCTCATTAACAATTCAAACAAATTTTTTAACTTAAATAAGCCAACATAGGAGCCAATTATCCAGTACTGAACAGATTTTACTCTGCAATGTAGGATTGCTTAGTCACATGCACGCCAAAACTTGCAGTGTAATTATTCAAATGCAATTTTATTATCATCAAACTTTTTCATTTATAGGTTGTTTGTATCATGTGATTATCTGACCTATAATGTCAAGGAAAATGTAGGATGCAAAATTTTGAATCACATGAGCAATCAATGTGAGAACTGGCCAAATGTGAGGTCCAGTTTATAAGCGCAGCATTTTTTTAATTATGTCCAAGAAAATAAATTAGGCACAGCTTGATGTAAGGTTGCTTGACTTAGTTTAGCCCCTTAGTATGCGACTCACCAATGCTGCTACCAGTTTCAGCAAATTCCAACTTTACAACAGAGATTGCATTCTGCTTCCCACCCAAATATAACTGTTCAAATACCTAATATGGAGTAGAAAGTCTCAGGAAACTTCAACCAACATGAGTGCAGACTGTCCACCATTGAATTTGTCACTGTATGGTTGTTCTCTGGCATGGCCAACATCAGGGAGAAAACAAATGTGGAAGAGAATGACTTGCTGGACAACCTTCCCTTCTCATGTGGCACCCTGCCTTCTCTGGGGTCTGCCCCCCAATATTAAATCTCCAAAGGTTTAATCCATTGCATATGGTGACCTTGTACATGTGCATTTGGGCATGAACTTGAGATCATTTTACCATTGTTCACTTACAGTGCAAGTATTATTTTGAATGTGTCAGAGAAGCATCAAAATTTTCCTCTTATAGAGAGGGTACTGTCATAAGAGACTTTCACTGTACATAAAATTTCCAGACAAGAAACCAGCACTCTCCCATGACAAGTGGTCCGGGGACATCTCTGATGTATTTATAGTTCCTAAAAAACACCTGCAAATATATATATATATATATATATATATATATATATATATATATATATATATATATATATATATATATATATATATATATATATATATATATATATATATATATATATATATATATATATATATATATATATATATATGTGTGTGTGTGTGTGTGTGTGTGTGTGTGTGTGTGTGTGTGTGTGTGTTTGTGTGTTGTGTGTGTGTGTAAAGTACATTTCATTGGCTCAGGTCAATACACACATCCACTTATCATTAAACGTTTATACAATGACTGGAACACAAAACGATGCTGTTTAAATATGATTAATCAACTTGCATGCCAGAACTGCCAATTTATGAGAGAAATGTGAGTTGCTTTAATTAAGGATATTGATTGGAAAAGTAAAGTCTTCTTAATTAAGTCTGAAAATAAGTATTTTCCACAATAATTTAGATAAGACTATTTAGCTGTTTAACACTTATGCTTAAATAATATCTGAGGCATCACTTTCTCCTCGCCAGTTGGGTCAGCTGCTTGGCTTTCATACTGTACCAAGCAGCTGGGGTCATCTCAATAGTTACTCCATAGTATAATTGGTCACAGCAGACAGAAACATATTTGGACACTGTTGTTTTTTGTTGCACTTTGTACAAGGGGTTTAATTCAGCATAAAAACTCATGAATTCCTCCCACCCCTCAACTATACTAAGTGCTCAGAGATCATGCATGCACATGACAGCTAGTTTTTCAGTACACTGCTGCCACTTTATTTTGGACATTGTCGATACCTCTTACAACTTAAATGTGGTAACTGGCTGTTGGGTGGGTACTTTTTTGCCAGAGATCACATGCTCACTTTTAAGAGCCTTGTGTATATGTTTCTAGCTGTTGGTTATCGCACCAGTGCTACCCCCAGTGTAAGAAATCTCTGTAGAGCATGGGTTATATTTAGATATCTGTTTGCTGCCGGCATCAAGCTATTGTGAAATACTTCAAAACTGGAGATCATTTACCATGCTTCCTTCGAGCCATTTTGAATAAGACCAAAATACAAAGTTACCTCATTTTGTCATGTGCTTCATTTATTGTTTAAACGGAAGGCATATTTTGTAAAGGTTTACAGGGCTAACATGAAACGATCTTTCCTCACAAGTGTGCTTCATCATTAAGTTAAATAGTACTGTTGACTCTTTTCCTAAGATGATACTGTGATGAATTTCTGTTTGGGGTGAAATTACCATGATTCAGGTTCACTGCCAGACAGTCAATATGATCTTTTATGACCACCCAATACTAATTCAACTAAATACAGTAGATGAAATGCAAAGCCTACACTATAACTGGTGTACTGACATCCTTAGCATAAGGTGAATTAAAGGTTGTTAATTAACAGAGTGACTGCAATCAAAATAAAAACACAGGTGGCAATGTTCTGGAAGTACATGCATGCCAGGGGTAGAAAAATCCATTGCGCGACAGGCAGGTACCAACTGTATCACAGTCACAGACCGGTCGGGCAACTAGACATTGATGAAAATCAGTTTGTGTTGGTATCCTTATTGGTCTGCTAGTTGTTATTCATTCCAGGTGTTAATGTTTACTAAAGTATTGATGCCTACCTGGCAAGCATATGTAATGATCCCAATTTCTGCTATCACTCTGCAGTTCAGGGCTGGCTTATGCCGGGTGTTAAGCTCACTGGAACTGGCATATTTATTTTCTGGCACCGTCTAAGGTATTGCAAAACAACAATTACCCAAAGAAGAGCCACCAGGAACAAATATTTACTCAAAATAATCACGTTCTATTTAGCCACCATTTGTACACAACCATATGCTAAATTTTAGTTGTTTTCAAAAACCTGCACATCATGTATCTTTATCTTAGAGCTTTAATATGGATGTCTTCAAAACGCAATTGCTCTTTCATAAGGGACTGACCATTTAAATTTAGGGCAGGGAAGGCCTTTTATTTTGTATAAAAAAATTGTCAGCTCTCTAATAGCTTTAAAAAAATTCTTGCTCTGATTTATAGTGAAAAAAACCCCTGCAATATCTATTATACAAAAAAAACTTCCATAAGATGAAATGAAGTAAAATAATGCATAAAATGAAAAAGAAAATTCAAAAAAAAAGAATACGAAGAAAACAAAAATTATTGTAAAGACCAAAGAAATGTATTTGGCATAAGCTTAATATTCCAATCACACAGAATGATATCTATTTAAGAACTTTAAAATTGGTTCCTTTATATAAATTTTAGAGTTTCTTTATGTTTTAAGAACAAATAGGGAAATTGATGAGTCATAAATATTAAAATCCTGATCGAGATTAAATCATGTATGTTTGGTATCATTGATTGATAAATGAAGTTAATAATTTGATCTAACATTTTGCAATAAAATTTGATTTACTGTTGATTAATCACTTTCAGTGGAATTGCATCAGGGAATTTCTAATGTGGACAACCACATGATTTTGCAGTCTGTTTGTCCAGCAGGCAACCATGCATTTATATATATATATATATATATGTGTGTGTGTGTGTGTGTGTGTGTGTCTGTGTGTGTGTGTAAATTGTTGAATAATTTTAGCGGCAGCTGCAGTAGTATATTTAGCAACTAGAAAAATCTGCTGGGCAAGCAGTTGTTTTCAAAGCTGGTTGCCCTGGGACAACCATGAATTTTCAACATTTTTCTACCCCTGTATAGTAGTAATATGTGCATCTAATAAGCAAACCAATACATGGTCCAGTACATTTCAGCAGACTGTCACAAAAGCATAGTGGTATGGGCTCAATGCATATTGAAGTCTTTTAAAGGATAGAAAACTAGTGACAGGGGAGTGGGCCAGTACCCTTAAAGACTATGAATACATAAAAAAAATTAAATTTATATTTTTTAAATTTGATTATACTAAGTAGGTGACTGCTGTGTGGATTAGCCTAGCTATTCCCGTAAATGTTACACAGCTGTGCAAATAGAAATAGCATTTCGCAGATATGTCAAACAGCAGCCATGTGAATAGCCTCTTATACAGATCATGTACACAGTGGCCGTACAAATATTCCTTCCAGATGAGATACATGGCGGCCATGCAAATATACTCGGATATATATATATATATACAAGTTTGACATTTGCATTGTCACTCTTGAGGGAGGAGTTATGCATCATAATTTGCAATTATTGTGTTTACAATATATACAAAACATCTCCAAACATATAGCCTCGAGTAACCACCTTTCGTGGACTTAGCGTGAATTTCAACGCGTTTGTTATAATATTACGATAATCTATTCAAATAAACCATAAAAAGTGTTCAACTATATCTACTTCATTTAATCAGCGTGAATAAAATTTTGGCATTCATGTACATTATTTCATAATTACCGTTTTTCTGAGCGTGTGTATGTTAACTTATTTCCGGAAGTGACGTCCATGGTTCGTGACACTCACTAAAAAGTCACGTGGGATATGGGTCACCGGACCATGTCAGTTAGACCAAGGTATGGATATTATTAGTTTATAGCGTCTCCACGTTTTTGAAATTTAAAAAAAATTACCTATAACTGAATAATTTTTTTCTGTTAATTCTATATGCAGTTTGTGCACTTACATTATTGCTTGCTTGTTCTTCACCCTTATAGATACATGACTCAATAGACTGAGAGACAGACAGACAGACATACAGATAGACAGAGGGAGAGAGAAATTTTAAAATAGACACTGGTGAATGGATACACATTTTATTATAATAGATTCAATGTCTTTTGATGTAGAATATATGTTTATTATGAAATAATACTGAAACTAAAATATCCATAGTGAATATACATTTCGAGTGTAAATTTTTCTTACGTTGTATAAGAAACCAACATGTTTAAAACCAAATATTTACATTGGCTAACCAGTGGTAGAAATTCCCAAAGTGGATTATCCTGTTCAAAATATGTAAACAAAGCCAACATGTGATCGGCGGTGCTATCTGTAGCATATAATAGAAAATTCAAGGTCAAAAAGTCGGACAAAAAAAAGGCATTGGTGAAAACATAGATTTTCATTATGATTTTTTAAAATTACATGAAATTACCTTTTTGAATCACATTTTGTATGCTTTTACTATAAAATTATATTCTTTCGCTTCTGAAGAACGCTGTTGACACAGCTGATGACGTCATTATCTCGAAACAAGCGTGCTATGTCGCGAGAAACATGGCGCACGATTGAAGGAGTTCAACGACAACTGTCCGCTGTACGATACTTAGATCTGAAGTCTGGATTTTTGGATGAGTTGTGAATCTCTGTGAACCCATGGATGTACAAGTAGGATCAAATAGTCTACATTGCTTACTTCAAAGCAGTGGTGATAATTAGATTTTGAGCGTATTTGTCACAGAAACTAAGATTACAATAGCGGTCTGAGCGACAAAAACAAAGGAAAGGGTTGTCGAAAACAGGGCATATGTAACCTCGATAATGCATGCGCCTCCAGATGAGAGTCAATTACTTTAGAGGTATCAAATTTAAAGACATACTTCTCCCTGGTCTTCACTGGATTCTTCTCCCATCGACAAGTCGCTTTTGGCACTATTTTGGTCATCGTTTTCTTTCGTTACCTTGTACTGTTCTTCCTTTGATGTCTGCTTCACGATCTCATGAATAAGACCACTTTTGTGCTTTTTTATTTCAAATTCTTCTACACAGTCTATGTCAATATTTTCAAAAGAATCTGATGTTATTAACATGGAATTTTTACTATCACCGGGGGCATTGTTTTCTATTAATTCTTCCTGGTCTGGGCCTGAAATTTGACTCTGTTCCGCCTCTCCGGACTCCGCCATTTTGATAATATTTTTAGTGGTTTCTCAGCACAAGAGAGTATACATATAGTCTGTACCCGAACAACTGGGTAGACCCAGTTCCGTTTGCGAAAACAAGTATGTTTTTTCGAAAGTTGCGATTTTTAAGTGTGAATTTGTCACCAACGATTCTTCTTTAAGAGTACAGGATGGTACATTTTATATTGGAAACCTATGGATAGATGGCAGAATCTAACTTTCTTGATGAGATAGTCCCAGTTATGTACTGGCCATTAGGCATACCGGGACAAATCCCGGTGGGCCGTCAAAAAAATCCGTTTTTACCGGTGTTTTACTGGTGTCAGCAAAACCCCGGGCCTGTCCCGGCAGAAAGTCGCATCGGTGGGCCGTCAAAAAAATCCATTTTTACCGGTGTTTTACTGGTGTGAGCAAAACCCCGGGCCTGTCCCGGCAGATAAGTCCAGGGCCGAGTTGCTTACCCAGTACACCCCTGGTTAGTCCTGTATAGCCACGGTTTCCAAAGTGATGTAAAAGAGCGACGGTATGATCATTTGAGCGACACTATTGGATTTGTGAGCGAAAATTACAACTTTCGGGGGGGGGGGGGGTACATTAGCGTTACTACATTGTGATTTTCATACATTTTTACAAATAAACTTGTCTCATTCGTCATTAACCAAGTAATTTTGGAAATGTTGAGAAATCATAGGGAAAGTTGCGACATTGAGTCAGAATATAGTTTTAAACATCAGTTCTTTTCAATGTATAGAGAACATTAAATTATGAATTTTCTACTTTCTGCAATGCACATTGGATACATGTTCTTGCTGCTCGATCTCGCTCAACAAGATGACGATGTTCATTTATTTTCACACACACACACACACACACACACACATATATATATATATATATATATATATATATATATATATATATATATATATATATATATATATATATATAAGTAGTTTAGTGTGGCGACTGGGGGTCAGAAATGACACTTGGGGGTCATACGGAAATTAACATGGAGATGACACTTGGGGGTAATACGGAAAATGAACATGGAGAGGGTAGTATAGGGTCAAATGGTAACAGTGTTACAAGTGGCTGACCTCAATGGGGTGACACGGTAACATTGTTAGAGTTGACCTCAATAGGCGCCAATATAGGTATGTACGGCGCCCATAGACTTACATTGCTGTGGTGATATGGGGTCAATGATAATTATAGTGGCCATAGATTTAACATGGGAATGGGTTTATAGGGTCAAAAGTCTTTATAGGGTCAACATTATTTATAGGGTCATACGCGAAATCCTATGTTAAAATGGTTTCATAAGTTTAACATGGGGATGGTATTATAGGGTCAAAAGTGTTTATAGGGACAAAAGGGAATGGTAATGTTAATACTATCCAAACACACCTCATGGTAGGAGTGTTAATACACACACTCTATTTACGAGAATTTAACGTGGGAAAGTTTATGGGGTCTACGAGAATTTAACATGCGAATAGTTATTTACTATCCAATTACTTAGTTATCTACTATCCAATTATTTAGTTATCTACTATCCAACGCCCCATACACACTATCCCAAACGCCTTGTGTGGTGTCTAAAAACCCCAAACCTACTGTCAGACGAAAAGGGTATGATGTGAAAGAAGGGATGAAATCACACAAACTTACTATCCAACACTCACTTTTTGAATACTATCCAACACCCACTTTTTTATTACTATCCAACACCCACTTTTTTATTACTATCCAACACGATGTGGGAGTGATCAACACCCTCTACACTTACTAACCAACCAAAAAGGGTAGGAGTGCTTTACACACATTATACTTACATACACACAAATATACTATCACATAAGAGTGGTAGGATTTAAAAGAAGGGGATGAAATAGACACACTATCATATTTAAATCCCATCATTTGATTGTGAATGAGTGCGTGTGTGCGTCCATACTATAAAACAAAATCAAAACCAAGAGACACTTACTTTTTTCTTTTTCGGTATATTCTCTTTTTTAAAAATCACAATTAACATTTCATAACACATCACTCAAGTTCATTTTTTCTTTCACTGTCTGTCTCTCTTTTTGAATTTCTTCACAGGCATCATGGGTTATTCTTCACTGTCTTCCAGTCGTCTTGACTTCTTACATTTCTTGACGACGGGGATGGGTTCTTCTTCTGTTGCTGAAGAGCCCTCTGCCTCCTCTCCCTCTTGCTTGTTCTCTTATTTCTTAGGACACTCTGAAGACCAATGTCCTTTTTCTTGACAATGATAACAGGTATCTTTCCCTTTGTCTCTGTTTTCTTTTCGTTGGTTTTGACGTTGTGGACACTCTGAAGACAATGTCCTTTTTCTTGACAATGATAACAGGTATAACGTTGTGGACATTCTTGAGCCCATTGTCCTTTCTCTTGGCAGGTGTAGCAAGTATCTTGACTTTTATCTCTTTGAAACTTTTTATAGACTTTCGGAAAACGTTTGCGGAAAAGTGAGAGCTGTTGTAACTCTTCAGTAGATACGTTTGGCATCTTCACAGTTTGAAAGTTGAATAACGAATAGTTACTCCGAGGGTAGAAAGCTCTCTCTATATATAGGGAGAGAGCTTGTGTAAAACTCAATCAGATCAAAGTTGGACATCAAGATGAAACGATCACGCAATTTCAGTGAGAAACCAGAAGAAGAAACTAAGAAACCACGACGGCGACTTTCCGTACCGCCTCAAACACAGTTAGCTGAAGTGTTAGCCCAAGTCCATGCCAGCGATTTCGAAGAGGATATGAGTGAGCCTGAAACCACACCTTCCACAAAACCAAGAGAGTGTAGAACCCCTAAAAAAGAAAGTTGTTCCGTAGTTCCCGAAAATTACTATCACATTCGAGAGACGCAAAAAGTGACATCTAGAAAATTTAGAACCAAGGCTTACACCTACACGGTCAACTTTAAACACTTCAAGTCTGAAGTGCCTCGTGAGAAAGCCGCAGGCTTCATTACCGATTTATGGGATTCATTGTTACAGACATTGAAACGACAGTGCATGGGAGCCAAAGAGGACGATCGGTTGAGACTTTCCATCCATGACGACAGTTTGAAGTCTCCTGTGTGGACCGATCTCAGTACCCCGGCAGAATTAACACCGTCTAAAGTCATGGACAAAATTGAACACGTTCAACAATCCAATGATGAATTTACCATCACCGATGGAAAAGCCACACTTCACATGACCCACGTTTCACGTCCTAGAGGTAGCGGACCACGCAGAAAAGTGTTATTGGTGGACGACCTTCGCAGTACCAACCGCAGTATCGTCCAAATTAACAATTCCCAAGACCAGATGTGCTTAGCGCGTGCCATCGTCGTGGGGCTAACGTATACCGACAAGAACGAGACCGCAGAATGGAAAAGAGCATGGGAGAGCATTCGACAATCGGACAGAGCCAAACAACGAAAAGAAGCAGAACTCCTGTTACAGCAAGCAGGCATAT
Organism: Margaritifera margaritifera; assembly: GCA_029931535.1. Classification (NCBI taxonomy): domain Eukaryota; kingdom Metazoa; phylum Mollusca; class Bivalvia; order Unionida; family Margaritiferidae; genus Margaritifera; species Margaritifera margaritifera. The sequence goes on along the minus strand of JAQPZY010001647.1, from coordinate 3,801,456 downwards.
CGAAAGAGACCGTGTGTGGCATTTGTGAAATGCAACAACTTCAAGATGTCTTGGTTCCTCGGTATACGTTGAAAGTACACCCTCAAGAGGTTCGCGGAGCTCTGGTGTTTCGAGGGCCCGATTTCCCCGAGGGAAAATAGATTCACGTGTATCATCATCAAGAACATTTCGATGCCGTCACTAGTATCACAGGATTTCTTGGATACGCTTACTACTGCGAGAAATGTGACCAAGGATTTTGTAATCGGGAGCAACACATTCATTGCGAAGAGAGATGTCGTGGCTCTTTAGCTTCCACACCATGCATTCCTGAAGAACGCATTAATTGCTCTTCTTGTCAACGAACCTTTGTCAGCCCTTCTTGTTACGAACAACATCGCATGAAACAAGTTCACCAGCAGAAAAGTGCTTGTGATTTATTGAGATTGTGCTCCAAGTGTGAACAGCTGATTCGAACCAACAACTCCAAGAAACACGTTTGTTCCGGAAAGAAAAGATGTCGTATTTGTGGCTAAATCGTAGAGTTTGATCATCAATGTTACATTCAAAAATATGACAATACACTGGAGAAAGAATTAAAGGGTGATCAGCAGCAAAAGAAGAACAAGACAGAAGTGGATTTTATCTTTTTTGACTTTGAATGTATGCAAGAGACGGGTATTCACATCCCTAATTTCTGCGTCGCTCATCGAGCTTGTGAGAAGTGCATACAAGAACCGATCTATTTTCACTGTCCCAATTGTAGTAGGATTCCAGGAGGACGTGAAAAAATCTTTCGTAGCCCCAACACTCTTGCCGATTTTGCCCAGTGAATCTTAGATCTTATCGACGACACTTGGAGCGAATGTCCTATTCAAGTCCTATTCAACGTTACGGGACCTGTCATCGATATGCTACCGTCATGGCTCACAATTTATCGGGATAAAATGGACAGTTTCTGTTTAAATATTATTCAGAACAAGGTACCGGATGCCCCCAAGTCACCATGAACGGAGCCAAACTCATCTACATGAAAGTGGAACAAGTACAATTCAAAGATTCCATGAGTTATTTGACAATGCCTTTGAGTCGAATGCCTAAAACATTTGGAATGACAGAAATGGTCAAAGAGCATTTTCCACACTTTTTCAATACCGAAGCCAATCAACACGTAGTGCTCCCGCATTTGCCTGACGTTCACTATTACGACCCAATGGGATGCACACCTAACACCGAGAAGCCTTCTATGCTTGGTACCACGCTCACGCTTCAGACCCGTTTGACTTTCAAGAAGAAATGCCGAAGTATTGCCGATCCGATGTGGACATTTTACGCCGTTATTGTGGAAAGTTTCGACAATTATTTCTAGATCACGAAGTCGATCCTTTGAAGGAAGCGTGTACCCTAGCCAAAGCGTGTGGATTAGTGTACAGAAAAAAAGTGCATGCCCGAGAACCAACTAGGCAACATGGACCCTAACACTTATCTCTCGGTCAGCCGCCAATACTCTGCCAAAGCTTTGCGTTGGTTGCATTACTTGTGTGAAAAGGAAGACAAATGGATACAACATGCCAGAAACAGGGGAGAAAAGAAAATTGGAAGTCTTTCTGTGGATGACTGGGATTTAGAAAACCCTCAGACGGTGTACGAATTTCAGGGATGCTTGTTTCACGGATGCCCTACCTGTTTTCCTCAACGAAACCTGAAAAGTCCTTTTTCAGAGTTCACCATGGAAGAGTTGTACGAACACACATACCAACGGCGTCTGAAGTTAGAAAGTCAAGGATACCAAGTGGTAGAAATGTGCGAGCACGAGTACGATCGACGTTTCAAAACCGATCCAGAATTTAGGTGCATTGCCTAAAGTTACGACATGGTAGACATCGAAATTGTGGACCCACGCCACAGTTTGTTTGGAGGACGAACCAATGCCACACACTTGCTGTACGACGTAGACGAATCTCGAGGAGAAGAAATCAAATACATCGACGTGTGTTCGTTGTATCCTTGGGTGTGCAAATATAAGTGATTCCCTACCGGACACCCTGAAATACTGACAGAACACATCGACGTGGAACACATTCGTCAATACGAAGGATTGATCAAATGCAAAGTCATATCCACGACCAACTTGTACCATCCTGTCTTACCCCATCATTGCCAAGGAAAACTGATGTTTCCTTTATACCGTACGTGTGCTGAAACATGTAATCAAGATCACCACACGGAGGAAGAACGCGCTTTGACAGGAAAGTGGGTGAGCGTCGAATTGTTTCGGGCTCTGGATCGGGGATACCGTTTGTTGAAAGTATACGAGATTTGGTACTTTCCTACCACAGCACAATACCAAAAGGACGACGCCTCGCATCCAGACATTTTCTCAAGCTACGTCAACGAATTTCTCAAACTAAAACAAGAAGCCAGTGGCTATCCCTCTTGGTGTCAGGCGCCAGAAGACCAGGTCAAATTCAAAGAACAGTACCTTTCTGTAGAAGGCATCACTTTGGAAGACGTAGAAAAGAACGAAGGAAGAAAATCGTTTGCCAAAGTCATGTTGAATTGTTTGTGGGGAAAATTTGCACAACGTCCGATCTTGCCCAAGACGGAATACTTGGCAGATCCCAGTCGCTACTTTCAACTGGTGGAAAACTGCTGAAATACGTGGAAATCATCCGGGAAGATTTGATCTTGGTTTATTACCAAGAAGAACCTAAGTTTGTTCACCCCGACGAATTTAGCAATGTCGTCATTGCAGCCCACGTGACAGTCCATGCTCGATTAAAATTGAACGATGAGGCTTTACAAGTGTTGGGAGATCTAGTCCTGTACTTTGACACCGACAGTTGTATGTACATCCATCGCCCTGGTAGCCAACACCCCACCATCGAAAGAGATCGTTTAGGGGCATGGACGGACGAGCACTCCCAAGAGACGATCCTCAGTTTTTGCCAGCGGTGGCCCTAAAAATTACGGCTACCGATACCGAGACCGACAAGGCCATCTCCATACCAAATGCAAGGTCAAAGGACTGACACTGAATTATCGAGCCAGCCAAGTGGTGAACTTTGATGTCTTGAAAAATGCTTTACAGTCTGGACAAGCTCAAGACTTTCGAGTGAAAACTTTAGAACCCGACAAAATTGTGAGTTTGCCAAACCACCAAATCGTCAGTCGCCCTTTAGAAAAAGTCTATCAAATTGTGTACAAGAAACGAGTGCGACTTCCAGACCACAACACTTTACCGCACGGACACGCCGAGCTTCAGTATAAAAAAGGAGCAAGTTCCAAGACCAACAATTCATTGTGACTACAAACGTTGACCGAGCAAGAAGAAGAAGATGAATACTAATTCCACACAGTCACCGAGCGAGGGATCTACTGTGGACTCCAAGTTCGATCACGACATAGAGTGCGATGCGGTGCCTTGCGATGAGACAGATGCCGTACACTTTCACATCAGCGATGCACCTTACCGCTCCTCTGGGACCATCGAAAGCGATGCCGTCCATGTGCCTTATCGCCCCACTAGCGAAAGCGATGCAGCACGACGCCCTTTCTGCTTTACTGGTCAATGTTATGCTAAGCGTGTGCCTACCTGCAGATGCCATCCATACTTTGGCAAAGAATACACGTTGCCTATGACTTTCCCCAGCTATTGTGACTTTGAAAGTCGATTCCAGACGTTCCAAGATAAGTGGCCTAAATATATGGAAGGACTTACTCCCAAAACTTTAGCCAGAGCTGGATTGTCTACTTGGGAGAAGGAGATACAGTTCAGTGTTTCAGCTGCGGTGTGACACTTCACGAATGGTATCATAAAGACGCAGCTTACTTGGAACATGCCAGATGGTCTCCGCGCTGTCAGTACCTGCCTTTGGTCGGTAATAACAAGTAATATGTCAGATACTTTAGAAGAGCACATTCGTTGTTTGCCTCCGGAGCTGCGAGAACGCATTTACCAAGAGTTGGTCTAGATTCAAGTGAAACGCAAAGAACAATTGCATCCTTTACGACATTGGCCTTTTAACCATTGGTATCTGAATGCTATAAAAGTACTGATTAGTTTCAAAGTATTCAAATGGTCAGACATTCATGAAGGACTAGATGACACCTTTAAGAGTTTGGATGGCACAACCTACAATGTGACACTGTTACACAGAATTCGATGGAACGAAGTTCAGGAAAAAGTGACAAACTTAGAGGAATACAAAAAACTTTTAAAAGAGGTGTCACCTCAAGACGAAACGCCTTCACGCCGTCTGAGGTGTAGAAAGGTAATCACTGAATGTCTTGGATATTCTTTACTACCTGATTCCATTTGGCAATTGTGTGACTATTTCATCAAAAAGAAAGACGTGCCTGTGAAGGAGTAATATAAAAGCAAACCCTGCCATGACCGTTGTCTTCAGTCGTGGAACGAATTCCGTGGAAGGAAATTAATGATAGTGTTCAGACCTTAGAGGATTACAAACTACTGATACACAAACTGTTTCCATTGCATTTTGGACGATATGTGGTGTGTGTGTTAGTGACTACTTTTCGTGGATTTCGTTTCCCTAGAAATTCGTTGTGGATTATTTGTGATGAACAGTATTCGTTGTGGACTATTTATGAACGGTACATGCAACAAAGACATGACCATTCACACTTTATCGGGGCGCGAAAGACAAATTGTGCTTAAAGTGTTGAGAATCGTGATGAAAGCAAGTTGTGTACCTCCGTGTGAAGAAGACATTTGTCAAACTTTATCTACACTTCATACTTTCCAAGAAGTGTGTATCGCTAGTTGGTTACACCAACAACTTAACGATTGGAAAGATGTACGTGACTGGAAAAGTTTTGGTTTCGATGCTTGGCTACAAGAAGTGGTACACTATGCCAAAGACCTTGGGTGTCACTTATCATCCAAGACAACAACAAAAAAAAGAACAAATAAACTTAGAACCAATGTCAAAAATGACATTTTTTGCTTTATGTGTTTTTTCGTGTTTTAATTAATGACAAGTAAATATGTTTTGTTGTTTAAAACATTAAACGTGTATGAAATGTATAAAATGTATTGTGTCTTTTATGTTCCTCTCTAAATTCTCCATACCTCAGTCGTGGCTGCATCCTCCACTTTCTCCTCTTCTGTTGTCAAAGTGATTGACGAAAAGTTAGATCGTCAAAGTTGGGAAGCTTTGTATCTGCGCCATCCTTTTAACATGTTGATTGCTGGACCGAGTGGTTCAGGCAAAACCATGGAGAAAGTCAAGGAGAAGCCATTTCGTTTGTCAAAGGCATTCCTCGCGAAGACGATGGGATCCTGTCTGACTTGAGTCAAATACATCAGGTCATCTTCGATGACATGTTAGGAGAAGACGAAGAGGAAATTAAACTTTGATTTACACGAAAAGGACATCATCGTAATGCCAGTATCATTTACATTACTCAAAATTTATTTCAACAAAGTAAAGCCCATCGTACCATCAGTCTCAATGCCCATTATGTGGTGTTATTTAAAAGTCCCAGAGACAAATCTCAAGTGCAAGTGTTAGCCAAACAGTTAGGCACTCCTTGGCTGAATTATGCGTACGACGATGCCACTCAAACACCTCATGCGTATTTACTCATCGATTTAAAACCCACCACTCCCGATTATTTGAGATTTCGTACCCAATTGTTTGACCACTGCAGCTGCCGCTAAAAAAGGGGCCTCACCTAAAACCAAAGTCCAAGACAGAACAGGCATATTACAAAGTTTACTGGATTTATCCAAACAAGAACTGACACGATTTAGTCCGTTGAAAACACCTCAACGTCGAGTGATGCCTGTCATGAAGTTGGTACGCCGTGCTGACCACGTGTGGCATCCGAATGACCTCAGTTCTATTTTCTGCTCCTGACACCAAAGATGGCCCCTAAAAGTGCACACCACCACCAAAACCCTCGTCGTCCCAAGAAAGGCAAAACCAAAAATGGACTTCCACCTCGTCTTGCCAAACATTGGGATGTGTTGTCCGTCCTGACTAAATCCAATCCTCCCATGCGAAAACAACTCATTCAAACAGCCCCCAAAGAAATCATCGATACCGTGCGTGAATGTTGTTTGAATGTGTTGAAAGGAACGGTACCTTTTTCCAACATCGGAATCTTCTTCGCCAAATGGTCAAAAAGAAAATACCTCTCAGTCAAAAGAACAAAATGCTGGTGCAACGAGGAGGATTTCTACCCATGCTGATAGGACCGTTGTTAAAAATAGCTGCTCCTTTGTTAGGAACGATTGCTGGACCTCTTTTAGGAGGAGTCATGAGATAAAGACGGGATGAAAAAGAAGATAAAAAGGACATCCTTCTCTAGAAAGACAACACACTTGTATCTTTGGATCTTATTCAAGGACGAAAACTTACTTTAGTTCCTAACAAACGATGGATGGAACTCCATCGTTGGTACGAACAACGGATACCTCATTTACCACCCAATCCGAATCTCAACGAGATGTCCCAGTTACAACAAGAATTACAATCGTTAATGGATCGAAGTGATTTATTAGAAGCAGAAAAATCGCAACGGTACGGTCAACTATTGCAACGTCTTCAACTCTTTCACCGGAAAGCTTTAGACAAAACAGCTTAACCCACTCTGAGAGATTTCAAGGCCATGATGAAAAGCGAACCTAAAACCACTAAAACAGACACCGCCACGGGGATGACAGAACAAGACGACCCACGAGAAGTGTTTCAAACTCCGTCTGCTCCCATCCCTAGTAAGACTGCAGCTTCCTTGTTGACACCCTCTCCTACGCCTCAACGAGAAGAAATGAAAGCTTGGGTTAAAAAGGTGATGTCCACCCCTTCTTCAGCAGAAGAAAAAAAGAAAGAAAGGTAGACAGATGTGAAGACAGAAGTGAAAAAAGACATCAAGAAAAAAAACCCCACTTCACAACCAACTCCTGTGGCTCGTCGGACGCGTCAAGCTTCGTCCAAACCTCCCCTACCCCGCGACTCCAAAAGTAGTATCGAACAGTAGGTGACATATTGATCAGTAAAAAAAAACATGGAGACACTTTTAGCCAGCATTTACTACATTCCTTCACACGCTGCTGGTTACGGAGGAGTTCAAAAATTGTATCGGGCAGCTAAAAGCAAATTGAAAAGTGTACGTTTGCCAGAAGTACAACAATGGTTACAAGAACAATCGACGTACATGTAACACAAACCCATTCGACGAAAATTTTCCAGAAGTCAAACCAAAGTGGCTGGCATCGATCATAAATGGCAAGCAGATTTAACTGATGTCTCTCATTTGGCAGCGTACAATCGTGGTTACAAATATTTGTTTTGTGTCATTGACGTGTTTTCCAAATCCGCTTGGTCGTTCCTTTGACTTCTAAAAGCAGTGCCGAGTTAGTTCGCGCCTTAAAACTGGTGTTGAAACAAAGTGGCCGTCATCCTTTACGATGGCAAACAGACAAAGGCACCGAATTTCTAAACAAAGCTTTTCAAAAAGAATTGTAACAACGGCACATTAATTTTTTTACCACTGAAAATCCTGAAACCAAAGCCAGTGTCGTGGAACGTTTTCAAAAAATCTTTGAAAGAAACGTGTGTGGAAATATTGTTCACATCAACACACTCTCAAGAACATCGACGTCTTTTCCACGTCTGGTCAAAGCGTACAATCAATCGTACCATCATAGCATCGGATGTGCCCCCGAGGATGTCACCCCTGAAAACGAAGTGAGGGTGTTTGATCGATTGTTTGGTACACCTCAGATTGGACACAAGAAAGCAGTGGTGCTCAAGACGGGAGATTGGATTCGCATTGAAAAAAACCAAACGCACTTTTGACAAAGGTTATTTACCTAACTGGACTACCGAATTGTTTCGTGTCACTGGACAAGTTCGTGGACCTGATCATCCTGTCTATAAATTGGAAGACATGCACGGAGAAGTGTTAAAAGGAACTTTTTACTTGCCTGAGTTACAACGAGTGACCAAAAAAGAAGACGAATTGTACGATATCGAAAGCATTCTCGAACGAAGAACACGTAAAGTGGGTAAACGTCGAGTGGAAGAAGTCAAAGTGCGTTGGAAAGGATATCCTCCTAGTTTTGATTCTTGGAAGAAGTAACCAACATGCTGTTCAATACAGCAGCTACCTCTTCTTCACAGAGTTACTCTCTTCAAGAATTACAAAAACAACCTTTGTGGGTGTGGTGCGGAGAACGTGTGCCTAAAAATCAAATCGTCTTTTTCTGCCAAATTTTTGTGGTGTATTGTGTCATCGGAGCAGCGATTGCCAATTTGAGTTTGCAACAAGGTGACAAACAATTGTGGACCATTTTACTCAGCAGTTGCATTGCTTATCTTCTGCCCAGTCCTTCCTTGAAATATAGTACGGACAGTAACAACAACAACAACCACCACAACGGTGCAGCCAACGCCAGTCATCCTTCTTCCAGTCACAACAACGACAACAACAACAGTAGCCCTCTTTTGGAACATTTAGAACATCATTCTCCTTTGACCTCGAGTGACTCCTCGGACACCAGAACCCTCGAACTATGAATAACCAATTCTATTTAACCTTACCCAGTGACAGTTCTATGGATGTGTTTCCCAACAATACCTTATGTTGTTTCACGGCCAAATTACCTCAGTCCATACAATTGGATCACGAAGCTCATTGGGAAGTGGCTTTGGTAGAAATCATTCATCATACGCAAGCCCTCAATATCAACGAAGGTCAAAACACTTTCATCGTGGATATCCTGAACTAACAAGTGAAAGAGCACTTGGACAAAAATGATCCTGGCATTTACGAATCCAAAAAATCTTTACACACCAATCCTCCTTCTTTGACTAGCTATACCATGAGAATTTATGTGGGGTATTATTTTAGTCCTCGACATTTGGTGGACACCATTGTGGCTATCTTTCAGGACCAATTTGGCAAAGCCTTGGACAAAGCCAAGAAAACTGTCCTGATCGAGTACCATAAAATTGCACATCGTCTTAAAAGCTCTCTTGCAACAGAGTACAGAGACTACCCGTTGTTCATCGACTTACTTGACAGACGTATTCAAGGATAAAGTCAGGTGTGAATTGATGAGTTATCATTACCTGTGAACAAAATGGATACCTGGGAACTTCATTACCTGTTGACTCGCAGTTCGTATACCGCTTCTTGGAATCCTGTGGTGTGTGCTTAAGATGAACTTCAACATCGCAAACCTAAAGATATTCAAGCCTATGTCATCAATACCGACGACAGTGATCGACCAGGAACCCATTGGGTGGCAGTGTACTTTTCCAACGATCAAAGTGTGGAGTATTTTGATTCTTATGGATTACCTCATTTGGAAAACGACATCATTGACTTTATGAGAAGAAATGCTGTCTCCATTCGATACAATAATGTGAGATTACAAGGATCAGATTCCATGGTGTGTGGACAATATTGTGTGTATTTTCTTCATCAACGCAGTCTTGGATTTCCCTTAGAACATTTAGTGACTTGTTATGATAGGGAGTACGTTAGAAATGATGCTAAAGTAGAAAGATGGTTTTGTGAACATTATGGTTATCTCTTGTCTTTAGCTCAGTAACGTAGTGAGCTTCGAGGGCAAAATGATTTAGAACAGTGGAAGTCCAGTTTTACTTCACAACGTTGTCAACCCTGTAAATACGTTCATGTTTTAAAAAAAATGTGTGTTTGTATTTTGTGTTATAGAAGCTTCTTCTTGTTTATTAAAAATGTTGATTTTTGAAAAATCTGGTGTTGTGTTGTTTATGGATTGAAGAAAATGGAATTATATGCTCTTTCACCCTCTCTCTATTGACCTGAGGTACCTGCTCTTTCACATTTCTTTCTATCAATCAGAGTCATGTTTTCTTTCACGTCCGCGTACCGAATCTGAGGAGATGCTTTCCATCACGTCCGTGCTTCAAGCATGTATAGCGATGCGTTCACCAGTCTTGCCATCTACCCTTGTTTGTATATAATAGTGTGTGTCTATTTCATCCCCTTCTTTTAAATCCTACCACTCTTATGTGATAGATGATTTGTGTGTATGTAAGTATAATGTGTGTAAAGCACTCCTACCCTTTTTGGTTGGTTAGTAAGTGCACAGGGAGTGTTGATTACTCCCACATCGTGTTGGATAGTAATCAAAAAGTGGGTGTTGGATAATAATCAAAAAGTGAGTGTTGGATAGTATATCAAAAAGTGAGTGTTGGATAGTAAGTTTGTGTGATTTCATCCCTTCTTTCCCATCATACCCTTTTCGTCTGATAGTAGGTGTGGGGTTTTAGACACCACACAAGGCGTTTTGGATAGTGTGTGTGGGGTGTTGGATAGTAACCAAAAAAGTGGGTGTTGGACAGTGATCACAAAGTGGGTGTTGGATAGTACTCAAAAGTGAGTGTTGGGTAGTATGTTTGTGTGATTTCATCTCTTCTTTCACATCGCATCCTTTTCGTCTGATAGTAGGTGTGGGGTTTTTAGACACCACACAAGGCATTTGGGATAGTGTGTATGGGGTGTTAGATAGTAACCAAAAAAAGTGGGTGTTGGATAGTATTCAAAAAGTGAGTGTTGGATAGTATGTTTTTATGATTTCATCCCTTCTTTCACATCATACCCTTTTTGTCTGATAGTAGGTTTGGGGTTTTTAGACACCACACAATGCGTTTGGGATAGTGTGTATGGGGCGTTGGATAGTAGATAACTAAGTAATTGGATATTAGATAGCTAAGTAATTGGATAGTAGATAACTAAGTAATTGGATAATAAATAACTTTCCCACGTTAAATTCTCGTAAATAGAGTGTGTGTATTAACACTCCTACCAGTCGCCACACTAAACTACTTATATATATATATAACACTTTTTATTTTAAGATCTTGTATACTTATAAGGAATTTAATGATGAGTAGTGATCACGAAGGTTCACGTTTAAAAGTATCTTTCAATTTGAAATAAGTGTTGAGTCTTCTAGAATTGCAAGATATCTACGTATATTAGTCCCAAAGATTTAGATAGTCTTGTTGAAGTATCTTCTAAATTACTGAATGGCATTTGTTAACACCGATATGCTTGAATTTCTTCAGATTAAATTTAAGTTTCTTCTTTAAAAGTTTCACATTTGTATGCCATGCACAATAATTATCATTTGTAGCAAGTTGTATACTTGTATGATAAGCGGATTTCAAGTATGTGCCAATATAAGAAAATATAAATCATTACGTTAAAGTGCACTGAGAAGCGCACAAGCCTAGAGAGCACAGAAAAAGCCACAAGTCCTGATCGTGTTTTACTGGACGGCAAGACCTTTCAGTTTCTGTTGTAGGTAGTGATGTCGGTTCCGTTGTAGGCTCGTTGTCACTTAATCTTTTTTATATTTTGTAATCTTTGAATAGTTTACTTGTGTAAGCTCGATGTGCGTCAGAGCGTATTTTACTTTTCACTAGGTCATACTTGTCGATTTCATCGAGGATGAGTGTAAACTCATCATCCGATACAAAATTATCTGCAAGGGCTTTTGAAACGCGATTTGTTATGGTATTTAACTTTGATTCTCCAAGTATCCGTATTTGATCGTTTTGTTTTTTTTTTTGTTTTCTTGTTTTGATTTTTTTAAACCTTTAGTATCAGTTGTTTTCACGTGACGTCATCACAGTGCGTGCACTTCTATGTCAGCCATTTTGATTCCCTAGCCACGCGAACTGGCACCTAACAACACAGTGTTCTCCTAAAAACACTATGAAGGCAATTGAAATAAATTTACTTTTCTTTTTGGTTTGTTTACTACAATTGATTTTGTTATTTTTGCCAAGACTTGCATTAGTGTTTGCCTTGTCTGTTGCTACGATTAATTGTATTTATACTACCATATGAAAGCGCTAATTATTATGGTAATCAGTTTTAAAATTTCCTTATACAAGAAAGTAGTTGTGAGAGTCAACCATAATCTGGTCAACATATGCACTGGCTGAAATCAATCATTGTTCAAGTTCAAGTTAAAAAGCCAAGTGTTAATATATAATTTCATATTTTATAAAGCACTTTAAGAATACTCGGTTTTAATATTAGACACAAAGCCATGTTCCGTTAGACACACGTTTCATTTTAATACACTTAAGATGAAACCACTTCTTTGAACAGTTCTCGCTTTCACTTAATATTTGTCTCCGTCCATCATCATCTCCACCACATATAAAATATTTGACAGTACTAATTAAAATTGGTTTGTCAGTTTTCTTTGGCACAGACACTTGCTTCGCGACAAGTATTTACATAAAAGTTCTGGCATAATGTACGTGCTATGAAATTTTAATGCCTTAATTGGCATTGCATCCCAAAGCTCATTGTTCGGAAATATTCTTTCAAGATGGTAGTCTTGGGGATATCATACAAAAAAAATAACAATATTGTCTGTTTGTTAGAAATAACTGCATTTGTATTTGATAAAAATATGCATGATTGCGGTTAAACTTCATTATTCCGTCTTCCCAGTGCTGGATTACCCAATAGGTAGACCAAGCTTAGGGCACCAGCAAAGCAGGGACACCCAAAAATAAAAAGAGAGATTTTTTTTTTTTAATTACATATGGGGGGAGAGGGTACCATACTCTTTTCAGTACTTAGGGCCTCTAAAGGTTTAATCCGGCCCTGCGTCTTAGGGCATAAACCAGCCAACTTCAAGCTTTATTTTATCTTTCATACTGTAAGGGCACTTAGTTTCAAGTATAATCTATGTATTATTTCGATGAAGTAAATATCCTTATCTCGACGAATAAATCTGAGATTTTTTAGGGAAGCAAATAGCGGCGCAAGGTGCGCGCGCGTTGCATTGTGGATATTTGTGTACACAATCGTGACGTCTGTGAAAACAAAGGATTAGGCGACGGCTGAGATAACCTCCAACTAGCGAACCGCAGCACGGCTCTGACCTCGAGGATGACAGCAATTGTCGCGCCAATAGTTGTAGTCAAAATCCCTGTTGCGCCCTTCACAAACATCATCGACGGACCGGCGCTTCGGACGTAGTCGTCGCTTTAGCGGACTAGGCCAAGAATGGTAGTAGCTGCGTCGATATCGATCAGGCAGGCCTCAACTTCGCTAACATCAATGAGATAGCCGTTGTTCACAAATGCCACATAGACGTCGGCGGCGTAAGCTGCCCCATTAGCTGCTACCACAAGTTTTACAATGACCTCGATAACAGCTTCAGATGGCAGAAAATATGGCGTCAACAGCTTCGCGTGCCTGAGCCGTCGGAGGTTTGTCAATTACCTCTGGAACAGGCAGAGCAGTCGGTCTAACCAAGTCAACAATATTTTGCTCTGCTACCTCGATGACGGCTGCACGTGTTGGCGGCAGCATAGTCTTAGCGGCTGGTAGTACTAACTTGATTAAATGATCACGCAATGCCTCCACGACTTTTTTTCCACCTGCTGCACCAAGAGCTGGCAGAGCATCTTTTAAAACAGAGGTCTTGATAACATCCACTGCACGCGAGGCCAAGGCCTTGGCGGTAGGAACTGCAGCAAGAGCTCCAATGACTGCTGGTGCCCCCCCCCCCCAGCTAAAAAAAATACCGCCAGCTCCGTTACCATAATACACACGATAAGCCGGTTGGTGGGCGCCAATGATTTGTACAGGTATGACTTGCATCATAATTTAGGGGGATTCCTGACATATAGGCCAATGGTAAGAGCCTCGATGCGTAGGTCTAATAGGTTTCAATCCTGGTCTATCTGAGTAAATTGTAGCTTATTAATGCGAGGATTTGAGCATGACAGGTAGACTGGCAGTGGTGGTATGAAGGACATGAGCTGGGCGGTCCTTGATGGAAGGTAAAACTGTAAAGCACATATCTGGGATTAGTTATATTACCAGTGCTCGAGTCCACATAGGATCCGCTTACGACGTTGCACGTGAGATGGATAAAGAGATGGTTGTGGTGGTCTGCACTATACCCGACGCTAGGTTGCGACACAGACTAAGAACAGCCATATCACTAGCAACACGGTTCGGTCACCCTAGCATTCAGTGTAGGCTTGATGTAGCGATGTCGACGCGATAGGCAGCTGCATAATTTATATCACAGCGGAAAGGGTTGCGTTGGCAATAATGCTAATTTTGGTGCCGTCGTCCTTTAGGGCGGTAAGCTGCCGTTGGACTTTCTGACTAATGGCGTCTATCTCGTAGGTGCCCGTTGGCAGGCATACCTCCTTCCAGTATTTTCCGCCTTCGAACGAACACACAAAAATATTATTAGCCGGAAGACCTCCAAAAGGCTGTGAGCAAATGTTGGGTCTGCTGTAGTATATGTGCAAGAACGATAGTCTATCTCGAAGCTGCGGCCCTCTGGGGCAACAAGTTGATTTCAAAGTCTTTTTTTTTAGTTCGCTGACACCATCTGCGTTTTACTTGGGTGGGTATTATCTTGGATGGTCTGAAGACGGATCGAAACCTCCGCATGGATCTGGCTCAGTATATCCGCCAACGCTTTCATCACACAAGGGTGTGTCATAAAGCTGAATCGTAGAGCTCAGCCATCAACATTCTAAAGACATCTCTTTTCATTATGTCGTCTTACAAAAGACGCAGACAGATGTCGCTAGCCTCACTAACAGTTTCTGGAAAGTGGTTGCCAGCCCGACAGCCTCTAGCAGTGTTTTAAGGCGATCAGCCAGCTCAACGGGACTGCAGGAACGCCTGGTCTGACGCGCTTTTTACTATGCCGGCGACGTCTCTTGTCGCTTGAGCGCAAACTACTACCGCTGACTGGTTCTATCGACTCTTTAATTGGATCCTGTGGGGAAGAAAATTCTTCTGGATTCTTTTGTAGTGATATTGGAAGAGAGGACCTCTTACCCTCTTTAAACTCCTTTACCATCTTGGTAAAAAAAAAAATATATATATTTTTTTTTATTCCATATGCATAGCGAAATACCCATCCTTGCCATTTTTATCTCCCAGTTTGACCTAAACGTTACTGGTCTTGTAAAAAAAATCGACGAAACTCATTCCAGCCCATGTCAGCAGCACACCATGTTGTGTGAACATTTCGGAAACGGTGAACATCGGTGCCAAAAAATAGTATTACCACATTAGCGTTGTCGCAAATTACCTTTGTTATGTGGGCGTAATGCTGGACCAAGTACAAGACATCGTCATTTTTGTGCCGGCCACGGCTAAATAGGCGTGTTGGGCTCTTTTGCCCCTCTACCATTACGTCATCATTGACTATGACGTTGTCTTTGTCGCGGTAGATCATCTGGACTTAGGGCCTCTCCAACGTCTGAGATAAACATTACAGAATCAACAACTGAAGCAAGGTGCTCATCGCTAGGCTGCTCGGTTTCGGCTATCAACTAAACCTTTTTAAAGATGGTGGCATCCTTATGACGTAAGACATCATAGCATTTTTAGTCCTCCGTGCTGGGTGTCACACCGTAGAGACTGTTTCATTTCATCCAGCGCTTTAGGGGGTTTGGTAACAGCTGTGAGAGCCCTATAATTAGCGCCCGTATGCGATCGGGTAATGCCCAGTGGTGTCTCGACGCAGCGTTTTTGCGCTCGTCAACGGCTAAAAAGTCAATGATTCCATGTTAAAGTTTCGCTTTTCGTATGCTTTAAGGCAAAATGGCCTTCACCTTGTAATGTGTGCGCTGTATGCAGAAGACTGACACTGCAGACAGACACGCTGTACGTCTAGTTATTGGTAAGCATGCTCTCAAGGGAACTTGCTTGGTGTGCGTAGCTAAAAAGTCTACAATCATGGCGCAAGCAGTGTACCGCGGCGACGTCGCTGCCAGCCTTCTAATGCTGCCGGGACTGCCTTGGAGCAAGTATCGGTGGAAAAGCATCTGTGGTGTCACAACTACTTTGGCCCTGAAACGAGGTTTGAAGTTCGACTGGACTCAGACCGCCGGCCCAAGCCAAATGAGTCCACAATAAACCGTGTGGATGCCAGGTGTTATCGGCATGTCTCACGAGATATTGCCAGGACTTGGCATATGTGGCATATTATTTCCCGGCGCCACGCCATATTTTGCGACCGCAGTTTATTGATACAACCCTCAACTAGGTGCACCAAGTCAATCTCTTTTTTTCTGTCGTACGACAAGGTTGGGCTACGCTCGTACAAGTACACGTTGATAGTGGTTGATGTTGCCATCCGTTACAAGGCTGCCGAGCTCTTGGACACAAAGGAGGTTTCCAAGGTTGCCTACACATTGGCACGTATCTGCAAGAGAGGTCCTCTAAGGTGTTACAAACTGCTTCAGATTGGCCCCGGCCGGGAGTTTATGGGTGCGGTGTCGAAGCTATTGTTCTGGTACGGCGTGCGTGTGATGCGTGGCGAGGGCGGCTTCCACCGTGCGTAGAGCATTGTAGAGCGGTTTAACCGTACTCTGTCTGAGCGGCTGTATGGGTATCAGTACACCCAGGAAATTTTTTTTTTTCAGCGAAAACAGCTAACAGCGAGCGACATGCACCAAAGCGTATGTCTGAATGGATGCGCAGGCTGCCTGGCCTTGTTGCAGCCCTGAACGGTGAGGTAACGCGGATCATGACAAGAGATCTATTGATGCGATTCGTGCTAAGTCTGCAACACTGCCTTTGGTTGTGAAACCACTTCCATCTAATGCGCTTGTACGATACGTATATGCGTCAGAAGAGCTGGTAGGGGGTCAACGTCGCGCAATCGACCAGGTGTGGTCTCTCCGGGTGTTCCGCCTGTATGACAGGTTTGACATTCCAGGCCAGCCGGCTATATACCATCTTTCAGTCGAAACAGCGGGTGCTCTGCGCAGAAGCTTCATACTCGAGGACTACAAATTGTTCCTGAAGGTACTCAGCTACCACCAAAAGTTCTCGAACCAGGCCGAAGAACCCGTTACACTCCTATTGCACGCCTAGCATAACGCCTCGCGCACAAGCGCACCAAACAGCTTCACAATTCCTGCATCCGGGCTTGGCTCCAGAGGGCCCAAAAATCGCTGCCCCCCTCCTATTTTTTTATATTCGAATATATTCCTGTCCGGCGATGTATGATCATTGGACTGTCATTGTCGTGCGCTCTACAACAGGTTGCCGCCGTGGCGCTGAGGGAGTTTAAACCTCTAAGGAATCTCGATCGATGTTTCAACGGGTGCCTTGAGGTGCGGCACGTCGATCGCCAGTGAATTCTTAGTCACCGAAGCGAGTATCGGCTGGACATTCTATCTGCAGGAACAGCAGCGACTAGAGATGCGTTGTACAAACTCATCGAGTTGTTGGAGCACATCGAAAGACTTTGATTTGAGTAGTTGCAACGTCTTCAACCAGTATAAACTTATTTCTCCGCCGCTGTTCCAGCTGCCGCTCTAATTTGCTGGGACAACTATCCTTATGCTGCCGCAACTGTAGTACTCTGTGTCCCTAATTGCCGTCTCATCAATGCTAACAAAACTGCTGTAGGAATCTGCATGTGTTCCCAAGTCCTAACAATTTCACCCTATAGTGCTTTTCGTTCTTCCTCGTTGCAATCTTCTGAGTTGAGCAACTCTGATATCCTTAGTTCCACCCGCGAAGCGGAGATGATTCCTTCTTCTACAGCGGTTACGGGAGGCTCGAGAGCCTGAGGCTCACCGACGACGTCAGCCACCTCTGCAGCGGTTCCCGCGGGCTCAATACCCTGAGGCTCACTGACGGTATCGGCCACTTCTCCAACGGTTCCCGCGGGCTCAAGAGCCTGAGGCTCACCGACAGCGTCGGCTAGTCGTCCTCTGTGCTTAAATCGCTGTAGTTTCTGTGGATCAATAATCTCTTGCTGGGCAGTATCTGACTGAACAGTCTACATGATGCACCCACTTCAGCGAACGACTAATCGATTAAATTATTTAATTGATTGACAGCCGAAATCTCTAGCGCCCTCGCATCTTGCTCTGATGAAAAGTCTGGCTCGGATACAGCCGGCGGCGCTTGCTCTGATGTAACCACTTCAGCCGCTAGCGCCACTGGCGCCAAAACAGTTGAAATCGCCAGCGCTTGCGCTGCTGGCACCGCTGGAACTACGGGCGCTTGCGCTGCCGGAACCGCCGAAAATGGCCTGAACAGCAGGAACTGTGGGCGATTCCGCTGCTGGTACAGCTGGAACTTCAGGCGCTTGCGCCCTGGAACCGCTGATACAACAGTTACTTACACCTATTTGCAAGCATGTTATTGAAACTTCCTCTATTTCATGCAGTTCCTGCGGCAGTTCCATGTGTTCCACCTGGACAAGCGCAGCTTGTGCTTCATCCACTGGTACAAACACGTAATTTAAAAGTTTCTCAAATTAAGCCTGCTGCTTCCGCATTATAGTGCCCATATGCCAGCGTTGTGATTCCGTTAGGCACAATTAATTTTTTGTGTGTGTCCAGCGGCGATAGGTTAATTTCATTTACATATATTTTCAAAATTCCGATCTGGTTGTTCTTGCTCCTTATTGTAGTCATTGAGAGCCGAAATTCTTTTCTCCCGTGGAGGCACTCCAGGTACTTCTTGTGGCAAAGGTTGTGCTGTACAACAGCTTTTGCTACCCCCTTCACCTTTTGTGCACGTTTAGGTACCTCCCTTTTTCCGCAATAAGATTTTTGGTGTGCTCTTTTATTGCATCGTGGTACGCACCTAATTTTCGCGGCGCTCCGGTCTGGTTCCAATCTGCAAGCTTCATCCTACACATTTTCGGACGTAGGCCAACAAACTCCTCAATCGGTCGTCTATTACTCTTGTCTTTAAACTTGCCGCCAACTTTCCTGTTGGCTGTGCTGTATAGGGGATGATTGTCAGGGTTGTAGCTTGTGTCAAACAGGTTCACGTTTTTTAGAATGTCGCTGTAAACATCCTCTGTTTCAATGAACAACAGAAGGATGACAGTGTCTGTATACAACAGGCCCGCCTTGTCAACGTACTGCGCCTTAATTTGTCCGTAATAAAATGAATACATCAGGTGATTGCTGAGGCCCAGCACCGCCTTCCAGTATAAATTGCGAGGTTCACCTTTAGGGTTACCTTTTTGGAATGAACTGCGACAAGGTTACCGTCAAATATTTTTCTGAAATGTTGGATCTGCAATCAGGCGGTGCAACTTGTCCTCTTCACCCTTTGTCATAACAAGGTCAACCCGGATCATCTTCCTGGGGTTTTTCATGGTCTTACCAAAGACCGAATTATTCACGAGTTTGAAAAAGTCCTTTTCAAACTTAGACTTCGCCTTGGCACGCAGGCATGAGTTCAGTTTGATGTATTTCGACATCACTTTCTCTGGTCCAACTCGAGTGTCTGGTGTATCTTGGTGACACTCATCCCCAACTTTACA
Organism: Margaritifera margaritifera; assembly: GCA_029931535.1. Lineage (NCBI taxonomy): Eukaryota > Metazoa > Mollusca > Bivalvia > Unionida > Margaritiferidae > Margaritifera > Margaritifera margaritifera. The sequence continues at coordinate 3,782,141 of JAQPZY010001647.1, read as the reverse complement.
GAAAGCTGTAGGTTACGGTAATGAACTATGTAGCGTTCTCTTTTCAAAGGCTTGGAACGAGCTTAATGCACTCAGTGAGCTTACTCCTCAGTTCGCTCACTAAACCGCAGTGATACTCGCCCAGCCAGCTCTTCTGCACCACTGTCGTTTCCGGGCCAGCGGATATTCGCTGTGCGCGTCGTGAAGATCATCCACTTACTCTAGGTCAACCTCAAGTATGTATCCCTTTGGCACATTAGCTGCAGCTTTTTTCCAACTCTCACAGCTGGTGTCTGACTGGTCGACCCACTTGAAGCCGCCAGTTTGCAGGCTCTGCAGCATTGCCCAGTGCTAAAGGTTGTTGGAATCAAGGTTTATGATCCAGCTGGTTGGCTTCCAAGGTCATAGTCTGGACACATCGGATTGTTGGCTTTTGCATGCCTGCGGCTGACCATTGAAATACCGCCACGTATTCCCTTTTCCATAAACAGGTGCTGATCAACATCCGTCAAAAGCTCAAGCTCTACACCCGTCTTTTAGGAGGGCGTCCCAGCTCATTCCCGGGGAACTGAAGTTGTGTACCGGGTCTAGACCATAGCTTTCCTCACGTGTTTCGAAAAAGACCCCAAACACCTCCGCATGCAGGAGCACATGAGTCTTGAAGTAAAGGTCATGGTAGTCCCCTAGGTTTTGCAGCCAAATACCTTCCAAACGTTTTGCGAAATTCCCGATCGACCAAGCTGGCTGTAGAATGCTTCCATCGGCAGAAGCTGTGTTTTCTAAAATCGCTCCCAGCTGTTCGGTTCTAGGACAAAATGGTAGCGGACAAAATGGTACGGACAAAATGGTATGGACAAAATGTTACGTGGGCATAATGGTATTGGACAAATTGGTATGGATAAAATGGTGCGGACAAAATGTTACGGACAAAATGGTATGGGACACAATGGTACTAGGATTAAATGGTATGGACAAAATGGTACGAATACAATTTTTATTAATACGAAATGTAAAAAAAACAGACAAGTTTTTACTAAATAACATTAATATGCTGCTATTGTGAACTGACCATGGATGATTTATAATAATTACTTATACAAACAATTGTTTTAAATTTTAAAATAAAAAAGCAATTCAAGAAAAATAAAGCGCAAACTATAAAGCTACCTGACAAAAGACAAGTACAATACCTCTGACTACTATAAAATATTTTAGAAATAGAAAAAAATAAACTAACAAATGTCATACATCCAAGGCATACTCAAATAAAATTTATCATATGAGGTCAAACTTTTTTTACCTAGTCGCAGTCAGATAACATTTATATTGAGCACTCTAGCAATATCTCCCAAATATGTAACCGGATCTCGGTTATTGTAATCGACCAGTATGGTGTGAAGTGCTTCGTTGATGCGAACATATGTTTTCTTCTTCTTTATGTACATCTCGTGATAAGGTTGCTCGTTTTGGAAGTAGATGAACGGCTGCAACTGAAACACTCTGCAATTCTGTGTTCTTGGTAAATAAATAACCTTGAGATAAAAGCTTGCGAGTATCTTTTTGAGAAGTAACATATTCTAACATGATGAAAAAATTTAACAAGTTTAAAAATTCAATAATCAAGATAATAAAGTCCTCTTAAAATGATATGTAACTGTTTTTTGTTTTATATTCAAAGTACAAAAATTAAGGCACCCCAGTCGTTAGCGCGCAGTTCACTTTGATACTTTGATCGATAAAATGAATCACACATGTACACTTGTCCAGTTTATATATGGAGTAAAAATTCGACTTCAACGAAACGTTGCCGCTGATCACAAACTTTAAAAAAGGTCGCGTCAACATTCTCAAAGAAACTGTGCCGCTGATCACAAACATTTTATAAAGATTGCTTCAACATTCTCATTCAATGCAATCAGTTGGTTCTTCAACACACATCTCTTTGATGTATGTACTTAATCTTAAATTGGGTTATTCCACTTAATTTACTTTACCTATGCAAATTAGCCTAATGGGCTCTCCCGCAGCAGTGTTCAAAAGGATTTGACTCGACACATCACCCTAGCTATTGTGTGCCAATTAAGTAAATCTCTGAAAGGTGGCTGTTTATCTCTGACCGCCTTACCTTTTAATTGCCTCTAAAACAGGTGTATAAACCTGCCCTGAGGATAGTTTTACATGAGCTTTGAGCAGTACTGTTTACTGTTTATATATACCACAGATTACAGACCATTTTGTCCGCACCATTATGTCCATACCATTATGTCCATACCATTTAATCCTAGTACCCTTTTGTCACATACCATTTTGTCCGTATCATTTTGTCCGCACCATTTTATCCGTACCAATTTGTCCAATACCATTATGTCCACGTACCATTTTGTCCATACCATTTTGTCCGTACCATTTTGTCCGCTACCATTTTGTCCCGCCACCAGCTGTTCATGTACTCATAGGAGGACACACCCTTTTTGTTAGGAGGTCGACATCTTTAACCGTGTGGCTAGTCGTCATTTCGAATGCCTCCTTTGGCATGGCCTCAGCCAGTATTTCCAGGCTGCTGTTCAGAAACTGCAGGCTGTCAATGAACTGCAGTTGCCCCAATCAAAATGGCATGTACTTCCCCATATTTGTGGGGATGGCACTTATATTCGCAGTGGAGGCTGTTCCCATGCTTTACATCGGCAGGTGCCCATCATAGCCTCGCAGGTTGTGAATAACCACCGGCACCTTTGTTTTCTCTGGCTTTATCCAGAACTTTAGGTTGCATATCTTGTGTGCTGCACCGCTGTACTTACCAGTAATATGGCAACGTCCCTCACCTGGTCATTGCCTTTTCAAAGTCCTCTCATGCCTATATGTCCATAATGATTTTTGCCGGGTTACTAAATACCTTTCTTATCTCTTCCATTTCCACCTCCAGGCGTTGGATAAATGTCGCAATGGATATCTCGCCTCGGTATATCACCCGTGCCTTATCAACTCAGGGTTGTAGGCCGGCCCCTTAACCGGTAATTTCAACGACTCAAAGTCCGTATATATTACGTATGGCACCTTCATCTGCTTGTGGAGACTGTGGAATTCCATTTTATTTTTGCCTTGTTCTGGCATAGTCACCCGATGCGGCTTTTCACATATGCCACACCAGTCTCTAGTGTGGGCTTCTAGTGTATCGGCGTCTCTAAAGACGTGCAGGCACTGACGGAAAACATGCTTTCTTTCTTTGTGCTTTCATTTGCCTGTACACCATTCTGCTTAAGTTCTTTATCCGCGCATAGTGGCTCTTTTTCTCATCGCTCTCATTGCTTTTCAACAGCAGCAGGTCTACAACGCTTTGCCACTCGCTACTGCTAATTTGCAGCGGATATAGACCCATTTTCCTAGCCAAAGACGCTAACTGATAATTCCGGGTTTTGTCGCTCAAAGTTGTCATTGTCCCTTACCTTGAGAGGAAAGTCGATATCTGTAAAGTTTAACAATCCAAGGTACTGACTATACTTGCTAGTGCGTTCAGCGTGATTGTTCGTTCGCCGTATCGCTGAACGGACAGCGCATTCAAAACATCAATTGTCATCATTTTGCACATTTAGAACTGCCCGCTTTGGAATGTACTTCAGAGTCAGAATATAGCTCTGTCCTCGAAATGGTTGGTATTACGATACCCCAATGTCTAGGGTTTTGCATCGAATAAATACTCATTCAGAACCCTCGCGCATCATCTACCAGCTGCTCAATTTCATCCATCCTAAGCGCTACTGAAGCCTGCCTCCTAAAGTAGCCAGTCACTCTTATCACCTTGTTTTTCTGGCCTTCTAATTTGTCCAGCCTAGCTGCAAGCAGAAGGCTTAACTTTATACCCCTGAGTTGCTATAGCTCATGTCCAACCACCTCGTTTACAATTAGCGAGATAGCATGAAGGAATACCATCACATCTCCTTCAAGGCTGTGGATTTTTTTTGGAACTGTCACTTAATCGTCCCTTACTATCTCATTCCGCCGTCGCAGTACAAATGCTGAAAGCTGTAACTCGTCCACAGGCTGTCGTTGTGCTTGCTTCTGACTTTCATGCGGTGCAGGCGGTTGCGCTGTCACACGCAGCTGCCGTGGTGCTGATTTTTAGTTATGTAATGTGTTCAGTTACTAATAATGTTTTATTGCCACTATCACTGTTTCAGTTTGTTTTCTGATCGCCAATTAATGATTTGTTAAGAAATTGTGGTCATCAAGGGTAAAAACGTGTTGAAAATCCATTATATACATATAGTTCTTATTGTACACAATACTTGTAACTCACCATCAGTCCTGCTAATGAATAAGGTCAAAAAGTTTACACACATGTATATTTAATCTACAATTTCCTTTTTTGACTGTGTATTGTTGTCCGTCAGCTTTTAGTAGTTGGCCACCCCTCACCAGAAACTTAAACATAGTTATGTTTATCTGAGCTTAGATCATTACTGTTCACGGTATCGTTAATCCGACACTGTTAATGCTGTGTCAAAACTGTCATGGAGCTGTTAACTTTCCACGCGAGATTTTGTTTAGCCATTACCCTACAAATCAATTTAGTATGCAACAACAATTGTGATTGGTTTGATTGTTTTAAATGCCATATTTCTTCAGCTAACGTTAGCCAAGAGAAGCAACAGTCACATGCTCTACACCCAATGCGTGCTTCGTCAACAAACCAATCAGAAAGCGGTATACATGTACTAGATCACAGGCATGTAGTGTGTCAAGCCGAAGATGTGAGAAACTGCTAACATATGTTGGTGTGTTGACAAAAGACAAACATTCGCGGTTTTGTTTCTTCCCTGTTGGACTGCTAGTATGGACTTTGATTACCTAATCAGATAATGAGTAGCAGAAAACATGTGGATTAGTGTGGCCTCTTACCGACAGCAATTACCCAACACGTACTCAGCTACGGATTTATGTGGAGATAATTCGGGTACCCTACTGTAGGTACCCAGAGGGACAAATTCAATGATCAAATGTTTGTAGCTGGAAAAAAGAACAAATGTTAACACGATCATTTTTTAATAATATTTTTCAGTTGCCCGACTGGGCTTTCACGTTGGGAAAGATTGTTGCCCGACATTAATTTTTAGTTGTCCTAGGTTTCCGAGGAATGGATTTTTCTATTTTTATGTTAAAACGCTGAAAAAAAGATTAATCTGAATTATCTTTTATGTAGCATATAATTCAAGATAGAGAAATTTGTATGTTTTCCATGTAACAAATAATTTATTTCCAGAGTTTAGTCCTGTGTTCCTTTTCAGTTACTACTAATATTTCATTTTGATTTCATATTGTAATAATCACCAATTAAAAGGTTTGCAAAGTTAATCACCTTTTTATTTTGTTTATGGGCTTTTTTCTCTTATTTATTGTAAAGTTTTCTTCATTAAAAATCAACAATGTAGACTTCTTTTGTGATTTATTGATATAATTAAGCATGAATAGCTGCATGTTTTCCAAATCATAATGGTATAAACAAAACTTTTAAGTGAAAATAAAATGTACAAAGTTAAGTTAATTTACCACTGAAGGAACAAAATAAGTAAAAAAAAAGAATGTTTCCAACACGTATAGATACATATTGCAATACAAAAGGGATGTATTGTAATGATATATCGCAATACGTTTTTTTTTTTCTTCCGGGCAATGCACAGATTTTACTGCGAATATTGAGAATAATTACAAATCTGATCATACTCCAATTACTATCAACTTTAAATTTGGAAAATTTATAAAAGCAAAACCTTTTGGGAGAAACTTTCTTTTAAAGGATTTGGACTACCTAACATTAGTCAAAGAGGTTATATACTGAGTTTCTATACAGTATAATTCAGCCACGTATAAAGATAACAACATTGATGTAAATAAAGTTGAAGACAGTGATATGCTTCCAACAATAAACGATAACAAATTTCTTGATGTACTTTTAATGGAAATTCAGCTTACAAGAAGAAAAATAATTTATAATAGGGAAAAACAGCAACTTTCAGAAAAATTAATGATGTACGGTTAGCTGTAATAATAGATTCTCGTTTATTGGAGCAAAAACAGCAGGAATTTAAGGAAATCAGATATAAACATTTCGAGGGGTCAATGGTAGGTAACAAGCATGTTGTATTAAAGAGGGAGAAAAACCGACTAAATATTTTTGCAATTTAGTAAAAATATGAATACTCTACTCGCATTGATAATGATGGAAAGGTACTTACTGAACATAAATATATTTTAGACGAAGCGCAAAATTACCACGAAAATCTATATGCAAGAAGAAATGTAGAAAACTAAACTTGTTTTAAATGTTTGATCATTTTGGTGTTTCTAAAGTAGATGATATTCTTTTTTTTTTTGTTTTTTTTTTCTTAATTTTTTGTAAAGATTCTAATTCTGAGCGATTACTTATAGTTACAGAACGGGTGGTCCTTCAGCTATCCAAAAAGAGTGCCTTATTACCTACATACAGAAAGGAGATAAGGATAAACAACTTTTCAAAAAATGTGCGTAAAATGTCTCTTTTGAATGCGACTTCTTACATAGCATCAGCATGCGAAGTCAATAGATTTCAACACGTTTTGCCATTTTTAACACATGAAGACCAATTTAATTTTACTATGTTTTTTAATCAGGCATGTTTATTGGGGAAAACATTTCAATTATTTTTGACCTTTTAAATTACGTTAAAAAAAGAAAAATACCTGGACTTCTACTCCTTGTTGACTTTGAAAAAGCATTCGATTCTCTAGCCTGGAAATTCATAAGAAAAGTATTGTACTACTTCAATTTTGGTGAATCTATTATAAAATGGGTAACGGTCTTTTATAATGAAACTAAATCTTCTGTAATAGTCAATAGGCATCCATCATCTTGGCTTAACATAGGTAGAGGGTGTAGACAAGATCCCCTGTCGCCATATTTATTCATTCTCTGTGCAGAGATACTGGCAATTATGGTTAGAAAGAATCCAAAGATAGGATGCATTAAAGTAGAAGATTCTGAATTTTGTTTATCGCAATACGCAGACGACATTTCCTTATTCCTGGATAGTACCGAAGAATCACTTGAACAAACTTTATTAATGTTAGGGATATTTGCAAAACACTCCGGGCTTTATGTTAATATAGATAAAACAAAAGCAGTTTGGATTGGAAGCATAGAGAACAGCAATCGTAGGCAATGCACGGAATTCAGTCTTTATTGAGAAATATGAATTTTACCGTGTTGGGAGTGAAATTTTCTGCAAACTTCTCTGAAATTGTGACTTTAAATTTTATTCCTAAAGTAATAGATATAAGAAGAATGTTTATCAAATCCACCTGACAATATTATAAATGAACATAATGCACTCTTAGATACTAATGGAATGGGTCACCTGATAAAATTAAAGGAGTTTTTTGTAAAGAGCATCAAGAAGGTGGGTTAAAATTATACATTTTAAAACTTGTATGAACGCCCTAAAAATATATTGCATAAGACATTTTTGTCAAAAAGACAGTAAATGGACAAACTTGCTACTTTCCATGCACCCAGACTTAACAGATTTTTCACAAATTTGGATCCATTTTTGACAATATCTATAGTGTTCTTGAAAACGAATGTTAGAGGGATTATTCTTGTATCTTGGCAAAACTTGTGTGGAAAACTTTTGGCAAAAAATTATGCTAACTTGCAAATAGAACCTCTAGGTTTACTAGTAATATAAAAGTCGGAGGAACATGCCTTTTTTGTCAGAAGATGGAATGAGAAAGAAATTACTCTTATATTTTATATAGTAATAGGGAAATTCTTATCTCAAGAAAGAAATACAAGAAATATACGCTGTCAAAAACAAACTTTTTCGAGTATATAGGTATCATACAAAATGGTAAAAGAATATCTCAAACAATTGTATATAATCCCAAATAACAATATTTGTGACAGACCCATCTGTCCATTGAATGTTAAACATATTGGAAAATATGATAAAGGTTGTCGATATTTTAACAAAATAATTTCAATTAATGACGAGATACCCAAATTTCAACAAAAATGGTGCAGTGATTTAAATCTTAGAGTGTCTTATTATTGGGGTTTTCTCTAATAAACCAAGCCACAAAAGATTCAAAACTTCGATTGGTTCCAGTTCTGACTAATTCAAAGAACTTTGGCAAGTAATAGCTTTCTGTCCAATATTGGCATTATTCTGGACTCGTACTGTTCATTTTGTAGAAATTCTCGAGAAACATTTAAAACATTTATTTTATGAATACAATAAAGGCTCTTTCTGGAATACTTTGCTGTCTTGTATTTGGAATAATTGCCAACATATTTAAAATCTTAATTTCAGTGCAGAAAAGATCAATTTAGATGAAACTAACGACGGTCAAACATAATGAATTTTACAATTAATATTGTACCAGGGTAAATGGTCTATCTACAAAATGAGACTTGGGGAGTGTTACACGTGATATTCGTTCCAAATGACCTCTGACCTCCCATTATGGTCTATCGTATATGTAGTCTATATATATATATATATATATATATATATATATATATATATATATATATATATATATATATATATATATTATGGTTTAGTTCAGAAGTCTTTTATTCTCAACGACTGGCATATATTCAAGTGTCTTTGTAAGTCATGATATAGAAGTAATAGGGACTTTGAAGTAATATAAATGTACCAAGTCTTACACACATACACACACACACACTCTTTCTCTCTCTCTCTCTCTCTCTCTCTCTCTCTCTCTCTCTCTCTCTCTCCCTCTCAGTATGTCAAAATGTCTACATATAGTGTATACTGTATGTTTTTATGAAAGACAGTTGAGTTCAAAAAGACCACGTTCCATAAAGCATAAGGCTAAACGAACAAGAAGTTGCCAATAAGCTTTATTGTTATCTCCCTTGCACCGTCCGTTAACAACCTGGGTAGATACAAGTTACATATACTTCCTATCCTAGACTGACAAATTGGTATTGATAACGAAATAGTTTATTCTGATTGTCGTTATCGAAACAAAAACTATCGAGATAGATTTATCGGTCTATTCCAACCGAGAATTTTTCTCTGGTTTCTTAAACTCTCCGTAATGACCAGGTATGATATTAAGGTGTCTGTAGAAATGAAGGTGTACGCCATCTACCTGAATTCAAGCGATTAATTGACTGTTACTATTATTCCAATGTAAATTTTATCTTCAAAAAATGAAGCTGTTAGGTCAGTTCAACGGTCTAAATATAACAAAACCTCGTGGCTTTTGGCAACAAAAATAATTTTTTTTAACTGCTGTAGATATATATTCATTTTAATGATTTCCAAACACAATTCATTTTCATTTTCATTTGTATTTTCTTCGTATACCTAATAAAGTGTAATAACCTACCTAAAATTTCAAACTTTGGATTTGTTAAAATACTGTTCGCAGTGTCATCTGTATGTTGTCTGTCTGTCTGTCTCTCTCAACTGATTAGTCACTTCTACTTCTAGGTATGAAGTAGAGATCATTTATTTTATCTTTCGTTTTCTACTGCGTGTATTTTTTCTTTCTATTGTCTTTTTGTACTGTTTTTAACGGCTATATCACTCTTATTTACTAATATACTCCATGGGACCAGCGTCGTTGGCTTGCAGAAGTTAAGCCAAGTAAATTTTACACATGGGCTTCATTTTAACCGAAGCTGTTGACCTATTGACCTATGCCGTTTTTTCTTCAGGGCAGACGTAAAAGAGATATCCTACTCTGAATACGAGCTGGTCACTATTCTCCCACAAACTGGATTTTCTCACAAACTGGATTTTCACACAAACTGGATTTTCACACAAACAGGATTTTCAATCAGTTTACGGATTTGTGTCGGTTTTATAAATTTTTTGTTTGTAAAAACTTATTTTAATCGTATTGATTTCTTGTGTGCGGTGTGTGCAAATGAATACGAAAATGCTAAATCTTGAAACAAGCTGCAACGAATAATCTTACGGTGATTATAAATTACATACACATAATGTTAGGTAGCATTTAAAAATTAGTGTGTTTGGTACAAGAAGGAGTGAAAAAAATGAGCGCTTCAGTATATTAAAATAAACGAATTTTCCAATTGCGAATGTTAATATCTTTAATCTGAGGATTCCTGTGGACTTTTAAGGCAAAATTAAATTAGTGGATTTTTAATAAAGTTCTTATAATCACTCTGACATGTTGCCTCACTGTATAGAGTTTCACATTACACTAATCTGTAGATATTTGTCACACTAGTCGAGCCGACTTGTATCACACTAGTCGAGCCGACTTGTATATCTAGTTGTTTTAAACTTCTTATTGTATTCAAAGGTCATTTTAAATCCATAGGCTGAATTTTTATTATTCTCGTCTGATTGGATAGCTGTTATGTACAAGTACGGAGAGAGAGAGAGAGAGAGAGAGAGAGAGAGAGAGAGAGAGAGAGAGAGAGAGAGAGAGAGAGAGAGAGAGGCTATACCAATTTGCCAATTAACCTGTTAGCATTGAGAAGGAGAAAGAACAAAATAACACTCAAGACAATGCTTGTTTACCTGAGAAAAAGTGTCAGCTCTTGGAATAAATAAGTATCTTCCGTGCAAAATGTTCACTGCTGTTATGGCGTCAAACCAAACTTTGAAAATAAGCTATTTACAGTCGCCTCCCTTGCACCATCAATGGGAAGAGGTACTCTCAAAATCATGTCTCATTCATGCAAAACGTGATACTATGTTGATAATATGGTAAGGGAGATGATAAACGAGCAGGTAGAAAACACATTCTTGGATTTTGAAAAGTGATTTCTGAAAAGAGAGGGTTTTTTACAATGGGGCTAATTTTGAAAAGGGCTGTCTCGTACTGCTTAAAATGACAATTATTTTCCGTCTCCAATGAAAAGTGTGCTATTTTAACTGGGAAAAAATGGAGGAGGGGTGTCTATCCCCCCTCATATAGATTCAGCGTTGTAACTCAATGTTTTGTCTGCATTTGTGATCTCTCTTCTGTGTAATGCAAGCTAAGAGTCCCTCTCACGCTTTTATCAACATAGCGCGTTATGCATGTATGAGAATGGTGGCCGTTACTATTATATATTTCTTTACAACTGAAATATTTGTATGTTTTGTGTTTCTTTACTAAAATAATTGTGATATTTGTGAGGGCCGCTCTAGATACCGACTTGGGCATAATTTTAACCATCTAACAGTAAAGAAAACTTACTCTAAGAAACGTTCAAGATTCGTTCCTGGAAAGTGACAGTATCAATTTCTTTATCATTGTATCGCACATTTGTAAGTTTTCTATCCTCCAAGTGATAGTATTCTGCACCCGAACTGGATGCTTTTTCAAAAAGTTACTGTTGATCATATTTTCAATCCCACCCACCACCTCAAATTTTTGCACCCGAGTCGATTATAGTGATATACTCCTGACCTGATCGCATGGCCCAGTATGGGTCAAGAGACTTTGCTGGAGATTTCGTTAGTTCCCACCCGGAGTCCCCACCACTCGTTCCCATTCAAACTCTGCATTTTGTCACTTTTGAACCTGATGGTATTGTAAATCGGTCGACCGAATCTAAAGATACGGACCAGTGTGAGGAGCAGGTAATATACGGACCAGTGTGAGGAGCAGGTAATATATATGTTTGTTTAGTGAACACGATCTCCGTGATCGAAGATCTCTGTCTTGAATGTATGCGCATAACTAAGTCGGATTGGGAAGCACTAAACCAGCAAGAAATCGCTCTCCACCATCAACCAAATTAGATGTCAAAATATTAAAACGTGACTTCTGCGATATCACTTGTATTGAATTTATCAGTATTATTTTATTGTAGTTTTGCATGATTGTGGCCGCATCAATACAAGAATTGTGACTAATAGTTGATTGAATTTTTAAATCATTAATGCATACGCTGGAAGCACCTACGGTTACTACGTGACATCCCCTTTGTTGCAAGAACTAACCTTGAAGCCTCGACAAAGCTGTTTCCTTGATGCATTGCCAAAACTGTGTTTGTATTATGCAAGAAGGCCGAAAACAACATTTTAAAGAGCTAATACAGTTTGGCTGTGCCTGGTGTCAAAGCAAGCAGTCACCGAGGAAATAGCTTCTCACCACAATTAGTTGGGTGCTTACAGAAATACTTTATTATTCATATCCAATAAATCAATAGAGGAAGCTCGAGATATTTCGTGCAAGGTGATGATTATCTGACGCCTTGTTGATCAGCTCACAAAGGCAGCTAATCAGCATTAATACCATCTATACAATTTACTTACATGGATAAAATCATCTATACAATTTACTTACATGGATAAAATCATATATACAATTTACTTACATGGATAAAGTCAGGCACGGAGACGGAATGAAAAACAAAATGTAGGTTTTTCAAGCTTCATTTGAGTTTGGTATCAAGTGAATTTCCAGCTATTTCGACCTTGATTACGCAGTGGCAGTACACTTGCTTTTCACCTCTGCGTACCGCGTTCGATCTACTTTGACATTATCCTTATTCTTAATTTCCAAATTATCCCCCACCCCCACCCCAACAACAACAAACAATGTTTTTTTTTTTTTTGTTTTTTTTTTTAATCAGTGAAATAAATTCATGATCTCTTGCATTAATACGCTCATAACATCAGACCTTGTTTGAAAACAGGAGCCCTGACAGGCGCTGATCTGTACAGACCAATGCGCAGGAGAGTATTTCATAAACAAATTTCTTACAAACAAAAAGCAACTTTATTTTCTGATTGTATGTATCATTGAAGTTGAAGAAACAATAGTGATAATGACAGAGGAGATAACTTCTTCAGACAAACAAATACTGACTTCTGATTAGTTAATAACAGGGACGACGTCAATGATAACATTATGAATAAGTTACCAGAAATTCTTTTGCAATCTAAGTGAAACGGTAGTTTAGAGTTTTTCTTGGGAAATACGGAACTGACTGACCAAAGTTATATTCTGATACTTTCTTTCGAAATTGCAGATTTATTTTTAATCTCGTGTGGCCACCATTGGAAGTGACGAAAGACTATTTGCAATCATAAACATTACGCGCTTATTTAGAAATATTTAAAAATCGCCGTTGGAAACCTATGTTTGGGTTACATATTCTAAAACTGTGACAAAGAACCACCGCGGTGTTTCTATCTTGGGGCATTCCCCAGTGGTGTCTCCCCCACTATTTCTTGATTGGATCCCTTTTGTGTTTTAGTTTCTGGTGGTCACTTCTATTCTGAGCTACTGTCAGCCTTGCAGAAGCCGAATTAATACCGTAAAAAATGTATGAATTTATCCGCCTCTCTGATACTCAAACAAATTCTTTTCAAACCAAACGAAAAAAATGGAAATAGTACCCAATCTGCATAGATTCTGCACTATTTTCCCATGGATTAATATAGTTATTCTAGAACTAAAAGGAAACATACTAACACCCGATAGCATCTGACCTCTGAATAATTATTGTGAGGTTATTTGTTTCGGTTACAACATTACACAGCACCTCCGACTTGGAACGCATTAATGACAACCATTAATCGATGATACAAGTTAGATAATGGTTAACACCACGCTAATTTGTGCTTGCGTGTAGTATATAGTTGTGACCTTGAAAGAAAGATCAAAACAATATATCCTGATATATAACTAATGCAAGAACCTAATGTATTGTACCACGGCAGGTGTGTAGCCAGGGGAGGTACAATGGGTGCAATCACATATTGTTACACGTATAATTCATAAGCCAGCTCACTGTGTCGGTACCTTTTAGAAGGACAAAACGACTCATATGCCATTTTGCTTAAAACATCAAATAAAAACAGAAATTCCAAGATAGCCCTTCCAACTGCTCTTTTTCGGCAAAATACATCTGTTTTTTCTATAGTTTGCTCCTGTTAAGGCTATACGGTTAGAACGCAGGTTTTGAGGTTTGAGCCATTATTAAAAGGTAAGCAAATATTTTAATATAACAAACATGCTGTTAATATTATAGTATTTTAAAAGCACAATATCTGAGATATGATTAAACAAATATACCAGTAGCGTACCAAGAAATTCTGCCATTCCCCCGCCAAAACTTAATTATGGAGCCCCCTCCCAATAAAAAAGTTGTTTGATGGGAATTTTTGGCCCCCACTGGGCCTGGGCCTGACCGCCCCCCCCCCCCCCCCCATACACACACACTTGCGGGGGTTGCTTGGGCAGTTCCTACGCCAATGAAATATACCTACATTAAAATTGGACGAATCAATTATCTATATACATAGTATAATTGTTTGTTGCTGTTAGTGAAATAAAATCTTACTGTGTACCTTTCTTTGGATGAGAGTTTCATTTTTATCAAAAGCAAAAATTAAATTAAGAATCTGCTAAGTTGCAGAACGCTGTGTAGTAAAAACTGACTATTTTTTTTAGTGTTTGTTTGACTTTGGTGTGCTATAGCCGGTATGTACATGTGTCTGAATAGTAGAAAGGACGGTTTTTGCAGTGGATTCTAAAAATATCCTAGTCTCTACAACCTGTCTGGGTATGTTTTGATTTAGCAGTCCTTAGTTTGCTGTCATACTCTTTCTGAAGTATTCACTCCGTTTGCGAATGAATACGCGCACACACACACACACACACACACACAATTGTAGTACTGCAAATTAAGGGGTAAGACAAGGCCCAGTATGCTGCAAATTAATGAACAACAACCCTGTGTTAGTATGGTTGAAAAACAAATACAGACCTTGACACTCGAAACAGCCGAAGTGCACAATTAGCTGCATTAAAAAATACATATTGTATCTTCCATTGCTATTTTTGTATATTTGTCCACGGTCAAAACTGCAACAACACAACATCAAAACGCGATTCTTGATATCGTAAAGGCTATGCCAGAAGATGACGGTTGCTTGCCTTTAACGGCACTTTTTTTTTTACACAGTAATGGTTATATCATGCAGAGAAAAAGGGAGCAAGGTGCCTTTCTGAAAGACACACCGAGGGAGCCAAGCAGGGCTGGCTGCCCTGGTCAGAGGATGAACATCCAGACATTTAATATAATTTAAACTATCATAGTTTCTTTAAGATAAGCAAGGCTTGAGAGGCAATCACTACTGCCAGTTAATCACTACAATGCATAGAGTGATTTTGGAGGTAGGAGATCCATCTAGAACATAGAACACTTCATCAAAGATCTAGCATGCGAATGCACATTTACAGTTTATGAAACAACAGAATGTGAATATATTGTCAAAACCAAAAGCAAGGCTAGAGGACAGGGAGAGAAGAGATCTAACTAAACGGCATGCTGGGTTACATTTATCGGAAACATTTTTAAATGGCTGCCATAGTCAAGTCAAGACAAGTAAACTTTTTAAATCAGGTGTGTTAACAGACAAAAAAGCTATACAAAGCTTTTATAGTAACCCATACAATTAAAACATATAGACCATGCAATCATAAAGACTACAGTTTACTGCATGTTTAACAGACCTTAAAGACAAATAGTTAAAACAAAACCTCAAGGTGTAAAGAAGTTCATGTGACTAAATATGGGTATTATATTTACAGGAGTAGTCTAAAACAAACATACAAAGGTTTTACAAGCTCATAAAAATAAAAGCACATATATAGGTTGACTATTATAACATTATACATTACAAGGCTGATGTAAAATACTAATATTAGTTTGTTCATTTTTTTCTAAATAATTTTAAAAACAATTGAAAGATGCGTTAAGTAGCAGTTATGTTAATATTAGGTACAATTCCATAAAAGTGTTACGAGAAATTTCCAAATGAAACTATTCTGAGGGAAGAAAAAAAAAACTTAGCAATACTCCATTAGGCCAAATACCCTAAACACTGATTATTATCAGTCTTCAGGATAAACACGTACATATATAAGGGGATTACATATTCGTCACAGAAAGCAGACATACATGTATATAAGGCTACATAGGCAGATATATATATATATATATATATATATATATATATATATATATATATATATATATATATTGAAATAGAATATTATCATACAGGTTAGAGAATATTTTTAATTCGTTCCCTACAGAGACTCGAACCCATGTCCGCGGGTTACGGCAACAATCGCCTTGCCTGCACACACCAACTCGTATACCCCCTCGACCATGCACACATCTCCAAAAAATGATGGAACATAGTCGCTCGTATAAGCAATCGTGCGTAGCAGACACAGCCGCATTACGACCCAGCAATTAACTCTCATCTAATACAAAGTCACTCCGGATTCCTATGAGAGAAATCAAGGCATATAGAAATTAATAAAGACAGGTACAAATATACCCCAGACAGAGCGGAAAGTGCTATTCCCGGATCATACATGAGAATGCGTGATAATATACAGTGAAATTATTATATATTGAGAAAGAATATTATCATACAGGTTAGAGAATATTTTTTATTCGTTCCCAACGGAGACTCGAACCCAGGTCCGCGGGTTACGGCAACAATCGCTTTGCCTGCACGCACCAACTCGTATACCCCCTCGACCATGCACACATCCCCAAAAAAGGATGGAACATAGTGCCAGCCTAATAGGAAATAGTTGAAGCTGGACATAATACAAGAATACTATATCGTTAATTTTCCCAAGCTGTTGAGTTGTATCCTTTTTAACACGTTAAGTTGCTTGTTTTCCCAATCTGCTGAGTTGTATAATTTTGTATACATTAAGTTGGTAATGTACCGTTACACCTAAAAGTGTTACCTTTGTCTTACATTTGATAATATTACCATTTAAATTAAATGAAATATTTAAATAATTTATTTTAGACCATAGAGCAAGAGCTTGGAATTTGTCTGGATTGACCTTCATCTGATTATTTGTAAGCCATTCAATTAAAGATACACTGTCCTTTTCTAGAGTTTTCATTACACTATACATCACACATTACATGATACATCATACATTACACTATACATCATACAATACATGATACATCACACATTACATGATACATCACACATTACACTATACATCACACATTACATTATACATCACACATTACATGATACATCACACATTACACTATACATCACACATTACACTATACATCACACATTACATGATACATCATACATTACACTATACATCATACATTACATTATACATCACACATTACACTATACATCACACATTACATGATACATCATACATTACACTATACATCATACATTACATTATACATCACACATTACACTATACATCACACATTACACTATACATCATACAAATACACTATACATCACACATTACATTATACATCATACAATACACTATACATCATACATTACACTATACATCACACATTACATTATACATCATACATTACACTATACATCACACATTACACTATACATCACACATTACATGATACATCACACATTACATGATACATCATACATTACAGTATACATCATACATACATTATACATCACACATTACATGATACATCACACATTACAGTATACATCATACAATACCCTATACATCACACATTACACTATACATTACACTATGCATCATACATTACACTATACATCACACATTACATGATACATCACACATTACATGATACATCACACATTACACTATACATCACACATTACATGATACATCATACATTACAGTATACATCATACAATACACTATAAATCACACATTACACTATACATCATACAATACACTATACATCATATAATACACTATACATCACACATTACACTATACATCACACATTACATGATACATCATACATTACAGTATACATCATACAATACATTATACATCACACATTACACTATACATCATACATTACACTATACATCATACATCACATTATACATCATACAATACAGTATACATCATACATTAACTATACATCATACAATACACTATACATCATACAATACATTATACATCACACATTACATGATACATCATACATTACAGTATGCATCATATATTACAGTATACATCACACATTACACTATACATCACACATTACACTATACATCATGCAATACACTATACATCATACATTACACTATACATCACACATTACACTATACATCACACATTACATGATACATCACACATTACTCTATACATCATACAATACACTATACATCATACATTACGCTATACATCATACATTACACTATACATCACACATTACATGATACATCACACATAACATGATACATCACACATTACGTGATACATCATATATTACACTATACATCACATATTACACTATACATCACACATTACATGATACATCATACATTACAGTATACATCATACATTATACTATACATCACACATTACACTATACATCATACATTACACTATACATCACACATTACATGATACATCATACAATACAGTATACATCATACATTACAGTATACATCACACATTACATGATACATCACACATTACACTATACATCATACATTATACTATACATCACACATTACACTATACATCACACATTAAATTATACATCACACATTACACTATACATCATACATTACACTATACATCATACAATACACTATACATCATACATTACACTATACGTCACACATTACATTATACATCATACAATACACTATACATCATACATTACACTATACATCACACATTACACTATACATCATACATTACACTATACATCACACATTACATGATACATCATACAATACACTATACATCATACACTACACTATACATCACAGATTACATTATACATCACACATTACACTATACATCACACATTACATGATACATCATACATTACAGTATACATCATACAATACACTATACATCACACATTACATTATACATCATACATTACACTATACATCACACATTACACTATGCATCATACAATACACTATACATCTCACATTACACTATACATCACACATTACACTATACATCACACATTACACTATACATCACACATTACACTATACATCACACATTACACTATACATCATACATTTCATTATACATCACACATTACATTATACATCACACATTACACTATACATCACACATTACATGATAAATCACACATTACATGATACATAATACATTACAGTATACATCATACATTACATTATACATCACACATTACATGATACATCATACATTACATGATACATCACACATTACAGTATACATCATACATTACAGTATACATCGCACATTACACTATACATGACACATTACATGATACATGACACATTACATGATACATCATATATTACAGTATACATCATACAATACATTATACATCACACATTACATGATACATCACACATTACATTATACATCATTCAGTACAGTATACATCATACATTACACTATACATCACACATTACATGATACATCATACATTACAGTATACATCATACAATACACTATACATCACACATTACATGATACATCATACATTACAGTATACATCACACATCACATTATCATCACATATTACATTATACATCACACATTACATTATACATCACACATTGCATTATCATCACACATTACATCATTCATCACACATTACATTAAACATCACACATTATATTATCATCACACATTACATTATACATCGCACTTCACAATATCATCAGACATTACATTAAACATCACACATTACACGTTACATTATCATCACACATTACATTAGACATCATACATTACATTATCATCACAAATTACACTATCATCACACATTTCATTATACATCACACAATAAATTATCATCACACATTACATTATACATTACACATTGCATTATCATCACATATTATACTCTACATCACACATTACATTATTATCACACATTACATTATCATCACATATTACATTATACGTCACACATGACATTATCATCACACATTACATTATACATCAGATATTACACATATAACATTATGATCACACATTACATTATCATCACACGTTACATATTAAATTATCATCACACATTACATTATCATCACACATTACATTATACATCACACCACACATTACATTATCATCACACATTACATTATCATCACACATTAGATTATACATCACACATTACAAATTATATTATCATCACATATTATACATTACATTATCATCACACATTACATTATACATCACACATTACATTATCATCGCACATTACATCATACATCACACATTAATTGTACATCACACATTACATAATCATAACACAGTACATTATAATCACACATTACATTATACATAACACATCCCATTATACATCACACATCCATGTGTGAAAACGTGTTATAATCTGCGTAATTATATAATTTGCTTTCAGAAACAAAATAATGATAAAAATATTAAATAGAGCTGTCCCTAAGATGAGTGTTGTAAATATGTTGAAAGGTATTAAGACTGAAGCCAAGCTTTATGCCTTGTTTTTATTGATGGTAGCTTTCTAGTGCCTCATTTACGAATGCATACTGTTTTAGTTTTAGCAATATCAAGTCATGATGCAAACAGTCAAAATCCGTAGATCCATCAGAGTAGCGGCAATATGTTTTTTTTTTTTTTCATCAATAGCGTCAAGCCTGTCTTCAGTGATTTTTAATATTGTTGTTTGGCACCTAAATTCTGATCTAAATGCTCACAAGAATGGATGGAAATATTGTTAAAAAGTTTGCCAACCAATAATAAATTGCTATTTCAAAAAGTCTGGGGATTGTTGGCAGTATACCGTCTAATATATAGTTGACTTTATCAAGTATACGATTCTTTTGGTGCATTGGTACAACCTGTGCTTATTTAAGATTATTTTCAAAACATTGATGTTGCTAGAGACTTGTTTATCTGTACAGCGATAGGTTTAACAATGGCAGAATTTTCAAGTTGCAAAAGTTTGGAGGGAAATACTGTCAATTCATGTAGTCTTTTTGACACCTAACTTATTTATATGTTTATATTTGCTTATACAATCTTCATCTACTGTGATAACAGTCATCTTATTTTCTGTTGAGGCCCTTTGTGTAGCAGATATACTAGGATGTGACATGTTTACTCGAATAGAATTGTTGCCAATATCTTTAGTTACATAAAGAAATTATTAAAAACTTCACATACCTCTTTTTGATAATTTAATTTTACTGTCTTCACTTAACACAGTGTGTTTCTGTAATAGGGTTTCCTTATTGTGTTCACATAGCACATTGTCTTTCTGTAAAGACTCACTTATTATTCCACAAGGTCCACAAGAAACTTAGTTGTATAAAATTATATAACCCTTTTCAATGATTTTCATATGCTTGTACGAGGTGGAACATCACATTTCAAATGGATTCATACCAGGTTATGTATGTCACGTATTCCACAATTAAAATCTAAACATCACATTTCAATTGGATTCATACCAGGTTATGTATGTCACTTATTCCACAATTAAAATCTGATTGCAATCATAATGTACTAGAGTCATCTGAACTATCGTTTTATAAAATGATCAAAACCAATTTTTTATATAAAGACTACCTTGGGCTTGTGATACCTGTAAAACATAGAACAACACTGACAAAACTAAGGGCCTAAGCTCACTCACTTTCAGTTGAAACAGGTAGATTTATCAGTACTCGGATAAATAGAAACCTTGGAGTAAGCTTATTGTGTGATCATAATGAGGTTGAGGACAAATATATATTTTTTTTGGTTGTAGAAACTAGTATTTGTAGCGAAAATTCCTCATTGAAACATATTATAGGAAACACACTTCTATAATACGATGTGTGCAGCTGATGAATTGTACTTGTAAGAAAATTATATGCAATTTAGAAAAATATGCGCATTTAACATTTGAAATGAGAAAGCAAGTTATGTCATCTGATTCCATCCTCAACTCAAATTTTAAGTTGTAATTTATATGAATTTATCTTTCGGTATTGAATAATTATTTACATATTTATTCCGTATTCACAATAAATGTGTAAGCATGTAATTACATATCTATTCCACATTCACTATAAATGTGTTGTACTCAATATCCATGTAATTACATATTTATTCCATGTTCACGATAAATATGTTGTACTCAATAAGCATGTAAT